>CM052093.1:16191652-16207778 GCA_028453745.1 Agapostemon virescens | reverse complement strand
ATGCGAGACCTCATACAAGTTTGGTCACTCGTCAAAAGCTTTTACAGTTTGAATGGGATACAATGCCACACTCACCATATTCTCCAGATCTGACACCTTTAGATTATTATTTGTTCTGGTCACGGTAAAATTTTTTAGACGGTAAAACCTTCACTTCAAATGAGCAGGTCAAAAACCACCTCGATCAATTTTTTGCCACTGTTATGAGCGTGGAATCATGCTACTACCAGAAAGATCGGCAAAAGGTATTGGACCAGAATGGCCAATATATAATTTAATAAAATATTTGTACATTATATGAAAATTGTCTTTCATTTTCACAAAAAGAAACGAAATTACTTTCCGAACAACCCAATACATTAATAAATAAATAAATATACGTGGATATAGTATAATAATTATTTAATATAAACATAATCATAATAAATAGATATATATATATAGCGTGACGTTGTGGCAACTTACTGAATTAGTTCACTCTAGCCCCAGTTCGAGTGCCGTCGTGGCAAGTTTCTTTTTTTAATATTTTACAAGCTTAAATGTACCAAGGTTTTTTAATCAATTTTTTAATTGCATTACTGTTGTTTTCTTTTTATCCAGTTCTCTCGTTTGTTCGGTATCAATTTTAAAGGTTTTCGAAAGGCAAATATTCCTACTCTAACGAAGTATTAATAAGACATTATATTCAAGTATCGTGAAATCGTTGAAAATTTATTTAATATTTAATAAAACGAAAGCTTGCGCATTATGAAATACTCGTTAGATTTTTATGCGTCCATACCGTTCGAAAAAGTTCTTTTATTATGTTAGAAAATGTAAAATATTAATCGTTGGTTCTAGCGCGAATAATTCTTGCCGAAATTTGTATAAGGCGTTGTACAAACTGCGGCACGAATCATCTGCTCTTTTTCAACCTCCAAATAGCGCCACTACCCGTAGCGGCCAAACGTTCAAACTGTTAAACAAACAGTAAATTGCAAATGCACCGACAGGTGGTAATAACATTAACGTCTCGAATTTCCATATCTGATACCACGATTACCGACCGAGTCTATCTGTCGGTAACATTTCGCTACAAGTTTTAGCATTTTGCCACTGCGTGAAATGGCGGTATGCAAGCCTTTCTCGAACAATCCTATTGAAAGTAATTAATAACTAATTAGTTTGTTGAGAATTCGATTTGGAAATGTTATGTAGCTGTGGGCCAGTCTTCAAACTACCTTCCGGAAATGTTAAAATTCACGAATCGATTGTAGGATACCTAAAAAATAGATTACAAATTGCAATGCGGTAGTGGCATCATCTATAGCGGTGAATTATAGAGCTAATTTCCATATCCCTGTAACGAGTAAGACAAACGCAGAGATAGTGTGCGACAAGGACAGATAATGCTTCGCTCGTGCCACCTCCTTTTTTAACGTACTTCGAATCTCCTGGTAAGTATTAGGAGACCATGATGAAAGAGGAGGTATCCGAGAAGGACAGGCTTATGCAGTCCACGGAAAGAGAGAAGGACATACATAACGCTTTTTGCCGATCCATCAAGTCGAAGAGAAATTAATTAATAAATTCATTGTTATCACATATTCATAAATATTAGCAATTGGTAAATATAGAAGAAACTATCCGCTACTATGGTAAACAGTTTTCCATCGGATTTTACTCCGGATTAAATAGTTATTAACAATCATTCAAACTTTAATACGAAAATAACTCTAAATAATTAATTTTACATGCTTATCAACATTTTTGTGGTCAAAGATTGTAGAATAAAGTCGTGAATATATTCTTGTTGAAGCTTTTTGCAGATTTGATGTTTAATTCATTAATTATTAACGAATTTCGGCACGTGGTGTTTTTTATGCTCTGTCCTTATTGCGCATACTGCTTCTCCTTTTCTTATACATTACGCGTATGCGGAAGGTACCTTAAACTTTGTCCCACGGTTAAATAACATTTCAGTCTGAAGAAGATTCGTACAACGCTATTTCACACAGTGGCAAGACGCTGAAACTTTTAACCAAATGTTACTGACAGATAGATAGATCTGGACGGCAACTGTGATGTTGCTTATGGAAATCCAAAAACTTAATGTCAACACCACCTTTCGGTATATTAGGAACTTACGATTGGCTAACAGTTTGAGCGTTTGGCCGCTACGCATACTGGCGCTATTTTCAGGTCGTATGCAGTCAATGATTCGTGCCAAATAATTAATATTTTTCATTAACCCCTTCGCTTCGGCTGTCCAGTCCGCCGAAGTACTGTCACTGAACGGAATCGCGCGCCGTGAATACGTGCAATATGCGTTGTTGCTGTATATACGTTTTCTTAGGTCTTAAATAACAATTTTACTAAATAAAACAATCTTTGCTACAATGTAATGAGTATAATCTATAGGCGGCGCTCGTACCCGCAGGACATTTTGTGCACGCCGCTTATAAGCGGTGCTCGTACCCACAGGTCATAGGCAGTGGGTTATCGAACATCATAAATAAATTTTTTTCGAACGATATGGATGCATAAAAATTTAACGAGTATTTCATGATGCAAAAACTTTCATTTAATTAAATATGAAATACATTCTTAACGATTTCACAATACGTGTATATAACGTCCACATCTACGTTTGTCCATTTCGTTATGCGATGTTTGGAACAGGAACAGTTGTAACACTTATAAATTAACATAAATATATATCTAATCATTAGACATTAAAGTAAGAATATTAAATCCATTTGATTAAAATTTCCAATCAAGTGATAAGCCACCAATAACATTCAAAAGTACCGCCCAGAATGTCGCCCTCTTGTTATACTTATACTCTATGCATTAGTATTTCTTGTGTTATAGTATCTCTATGGTTCAACTTTGATAAATTGTATGCATTTTATTAGCGGCATCGGTAGCGGCATTTCTGTAACATTGATTTATATTATCAGAAAGGTTATACTAAAAGTTCGTGAAAATTGTATAGTTTATTATAAGAAACGTTTTATGCAGTCGAAGATAAATGTACAAGTGTGTTATTTACGTAGATACATAATCTTTTTACTGTATTAATGCACAAAATATAATTTATTACAATGGATAATGACGTATATAAATATAGTTTGATATATTTAATGGTTACATTTGTAATATTTTGTTACAGTTGCATGTAAGCAATATAACAGTATTTTGAAGAAGAATGGCTCATGTTACTGCACATGATATAAATAAAAAACCACGGACACAGGATATTAAAATAAAAGAAGATGTTACATTTTTTCAAATGGGATTTTCCCAACAAATTATGGATGGATTACTTGCTTGTGGATTTCAGAAACCATCACCGATACAATTAAAGGCTATTCCATTGGGAAGATGTGGATTTGGTAAATATTATTTTATTCTACAGTGTTTATTATATTTTGCTTTTCTTATAATTAACAATATTCTCCAATGATTATAGATTTAATAATGAGAGCTAAATCAGGTACTGGTAAAACCTTGGTATTTTGCGTGATAGCACTTGAGATGATTGATGTGCAAGTGTCATCCGTGCAAGCGTTAATGCTAGCACCAACCAGAGAAATTGCTGTTCAAATTTCCGAAGTTTGTTCATCCATAGGATATGAAATTAATGGTACACCTTATGGAAAAGTTGGTAAAATATTCTTATTGCATACAGAAATTGAAATCTGTTAACCATTTCATCATTTTAGGTTTAAAAGTAGAAGTATTTATCGGGGGAATGGCTTTAGAAGGAGATAAAAAGAAAATGAATGGTTGTCATGTAGCTGTTGGGGCTCCAGGTAGAATTAGACATTTAATTGAGAAAGAACTGCTAGCAGTTGAAAACATTAGATTATTTATTCTGGATGAAGCAGACAAATTAATGGAAAGCAGCTTCCAGAAAGATATTAAGTTAGTACAGTAGTAGAATTGCATTGTTATCTGTTGGCATTACAAACATAAATTATTATTTACGATCCTTTAAAATTTGTAGCTTCATTTTTTCAAAGTTACCACAGAATAAACAAGTTATAGCATCAAGTGCAACTTATCCAGGTGATCTTGAGACGTTTTTATCAACATATATGTGTTCTCCCGTTTTAACATCTCCGGATAATGATGGCTCAATACTTATTGGAGTCAAACAATTTGTATCAATTGTTCCTTTTCATCCAAACGCAATGAAACAGGTTCGATTTGTTTGCATTATTTTATTTGTATATATTATTATTTTATGAAAAGATACTTATGTTCACTTTTTATATTAGGTTCAAATAAAAGTAAGTGAACTGATAAAAATATTGAATAAAGTCCAGTTCAAACAGAGCTTGGTCTTTTCGAATTACCAATCAAGGTAAGTATGTATAAAAAAAAATTAGAATAATATTTTTCGTTGGTATTCAGTTTACATAATGTTATTTGAAACAATATTTTTTTTTTATTTCAGGGCGCAATCTGTGTGCAACAAAGTTAATTCTATGGGTTTCACAGCGACGTGTATCGCTGGAAATCAAGACATGCAGAAAAGACTTGAAGCAATTAATAAATTAAAAACATGTAAATGTAGACTAATGTTAACGACAGATTTAACTGCAAGAGGTATAGATGCAGAGAACGTGAATTTAGTCATTAATTTCGACTTGCCTATAGATGCAGCGACGTATTTACATAGAATAGGAAGAGCTGGACGTTATGGGTCGTACGGTATTTCAATCACAATAATTGCAGAGAACGAACTTGAAACATTCACGCGATTGTTAACTTCAGTTGGAGGTTCGAACTTTTATGTATTAAAACTGCCTACGAATGAAGACAATATTTGGACTACTCCTATTAGTACATTTGAAAAAGTTTATGCAGCATCGGATATTAAAGACAATGTACTAACAGCTGATATACCTATCGAAAATGTAAATAATTTAACTGTAACAAACGATAAGATTAGAACAGAAAACGACAAACATTTTGAAAGTAATGATATTTGTGCAAGTGAAAATACCACAAATATGCATAATGTACAGTCTCCGAAAGATGTAAAAAATAGTGCGATTAAGAGTCCTAGTTATATCCATAAAAGAAATAAGGTTAAAGCAAGTTCTTCACTTTTGGAAAGCAGTAAAGAAGAAGACAAGGAAGAAATAGAAGTTCAACATTACACCTCATCGAAGCCAAAAGTTATACATAAATTTAAATTAGACCCTGTTGCAAACAATCCCTCTAACTGGCAAAAAAATAATGAAAAGGAGTTTGAAATTGACTTAACGGATGTTAGAGAGAATGATCTATCTGATGCTGATATTGAAAATATTATTCGATACTTAAAATATGATTATCCCATTAAAAAATTAGAAGTAGGATCTTCTGTAGATAATGCTGTGTTAGAAAATGCAGCACCTATCGGAACGGTGACATTGACAGTGGCGCAAAATGATCATGATGAAATAAATGAATTAGTTAGTTGTTTTGTCACTTGTGTGACAGATTTAGATAAATATAATAGTTGTGCAGATGGAAATACAGAGGAAGCACAAATAAAACAAGCAAACATTTGGAAGCAAAAATTGAATGTTGAAATTGAATTATTGAATTATATGATGGCAACTATGACGGAATCTATTCAAAAATCTATACATCTCGAGTATTTTCAATGGATGAAAGTATTTTTTACTACACAAAAACAAGCTGTTATGTGCGTTTATCCAGAAATACGGAACACAGATGAAGTAAACGATACTTACTTGATCTCTGGATGTTTAGATGGAAATTTATTGGAGATGTATAAAGAAATAGAGGTTTTCAAAAGTTTACACAGAAAATCTGACAAAAAATTCTACGCATATTTTCCGTACCCTGTCAAAGAAGACGAATATATGCCGAGTTTGATGCTCACAAAATCGAATATAGAAGATTATTGCAGTGCAGTGCGTTATTTGAGGTCGACTCCTTGCCCTGCTGAAACATTAGTAGAAATAATAAATTTTATTGCGTCTATTAGCGAAACTAAGAAGCATGATTTGATGCAAAAATTACAAGCTCAAAAAGAAAGGTCGCTCGATGAATTATTAACGGTAATACGAAATGAAGCAACAAGTGATAAATTAAATGAAGATAAATGTATGCAGAATGAGGTCAGTTCATCAGAAAAAGTTAAAAAAGAAAATATAACTATGAATCAAGAAAAGCTGGAACAAACAAACACCGAGTACACCCAAGAAAGTGATAAGAATTATAATTTACAGAATAATAGTACATGTTCAACTTCGTTGAGTAAAATTAATAAGTTTAAAGAACGCGCATCCTATCAGACAGCATATACAAAGAGCAAATTCTATAGAGAAAAAAGGAATCAAAAGAAAAATAGGTCTACCAAAACAAAACAAAAAAATACATCTACATCAATTTATAGAAACAGTGTTCTATACAACAATGCTAACACAATAGTTAATAGCTCTGATTCATGTGATAAACAATCTGATTCAGACGATCAGCTAAATGCGTTAGAATATGTTATGAGAAATAGCAGGAATGCTTCTCCATTGACAATAAAGTCAAATTCATCTACCAATAGTAAATGCGAATATTTTGAAAATTGTTCTAAATTTCAAGAATGTCAAAGACACATCTTAGATGATGATGCATCAGTAAAAGATCCATCGAAGAGATGTTGGAATAATAAATTTGTAACAGATTCAACTGACTTGTATAATAGTAATTATTGGCAACAATCTAAACAAAGGGTAGGGCCTACACATATAGATCATCATAGTTCTCGTTACAATTATAATTATAATGGTCCTTGTATTACTGCCGAAAAAAGTGATTTATATTTTCCTAATCAATTCTTATATTTTAATGTACCGAAGAATGAAACTGATTTATATTACCGATCAAATATTAACGAAGACGAAACGAATATTGAACAATTTCTAGCATCTTTAAGAGTTGAAACAGACTGTTTACACATGGAATTATATAAGTCTCAAATGCTTTATGGATGGACACAGAATGATTGAAGTACACAATGTAAATTTTAATAACTGAACTTTGTGATAAAATGTATGGTATTATTTTGTAAGATTTTATAAACGATCCAACATGTTAGCTCGTGTATGCATTGACGCTTTAATGCAATTAATTTAAATTGAAAGCGCGATTATATTTGTACGGTTATAGTTAAATATATAAGAAATAGTACTAAAAAATAAATTTTCCGTGGGTAACGCAATCATTGTAAAATAGTCACATACTGTTTCGGTTCTTGCAAAACTGCCAATTCTTTTCGTATTTATAAGAGAAATATCTACGTTTAATATAATAGAATAAAAACAGAATTTATTGTCATATCCAGACTACGAATTTCATGCATTTATATTGTAATAAAAATAAGTAGGTGAAATTTAAAGTAGAAATAAGTTAAAAGAATTTGGAGAAGATGTATTATTTCATATATATTAAAATGATAAAAAGAAATATAGAAACTTTATATTTTGCACGAAAATTCGCAGTCCAATTAGATCAATTTGAATTCAGTAATTTTATAAAAAAAAGAGGACACTTCAAATATATTCTCAAGATCGAAATCATGAACAATCTTTTGTTGTTCAAGTAAACGTTGCTCGTTTTATGTCGACATATACAGGAAATTGTTTATTATGATACTGTGTTAATGTAACGCAAATATAATTTAGAATCACCTAAATCTAACTCTTTTATTATTAGATTATTAGACCTATCTCAAGCATTTGATTGAGTTTTTTGTGTGTTTGTGTTAGGTCTACGTGCGATCTAAGTTACATCTAGGTTACAATAATAATGTACATTAAATTTTCTCTTGCAATCCGAAAAATGAATTTGAGCACCATAGCAAAGAATGTTCGCAACGTCGATATCAGCAGGTTTCAAGGTCATTGAAACGAATCGGCTGTTTTTCTATTTCACATAATTACCTTCAATTGATAATAATTATTCAGTGATTATACACATTTATACTTTTATTTATTGAAGGTGAAACATGTTTACTTCCCATAAAGATTCATAATCTACTTATTACTAATTATTAAACTGCGGATCATTACACAAAATAGAAAGTTTCTAAGTGAACTGTAAGAAATCGGAATTAAATAAAAATGTGCTTCTATGTCTAATAATGTTAAGAAGTTGAAAATAACGTGTCAGTATGGTTTAATAATTCTGTCTAACTACTTTGCGATTCACCGGCCATATTCTATCATGAATGCATAAAATCCGGAGTCTACTAATTATCGTCGTACATGTACATTGGAAACGTGAAGTGATCTTATTTACATATTTGTACATTGCGGGCCGGCTGTGAGTTAGAGGGATCAGGTTTCTAAGGCGTTTCTTTGAGGGGCACGCCAAGGGGGGGAAAAAAAAGCCATCTTACGAAACTCGTCTCGTGAGAATTTGGGGTACGCGCCTCGTCGTGTCCGTTCTTTATTCGCAAAATAATCGTTTGAGCTGTCCGCTTGGCATACTTCAGTCGGTCACCACGTGCTTTCGCGTGAAGGCGTCTCTTAATCGTGGTCGCGAGTTTTCGTATCGTGATAATTAGTAGGACTATCGATCTTTTGTATCATTTACGAATTTCGTGCGTTCGGAGGTATTCGCATCGTGCGCGGCGAAAACATGTCCTCGAGAAAATATTTTAAACGTGTCCCGGCTTACGTGGTGGAGGGCCACAACGAGGTAGGCTTTACAATGGTCAACGTTTTCCTTGTTTGTTTACATCTCGACTTGTTCCGTACTTACGAGTTTTCGTTGTAACGCGCCAGAGGCGCTGCTTGTTGCTCAACCAGTGACGTAGCTCACGTGACCTGGCGTTTCACGCGAAATTCAAACGCGAAGGTTTTCGCGCGCTTTATAGTTAGTGCGTGCTTTTCAAAGATCGTGATTGTCGTAGGTTCTGCCTTTCATTTATCGCTGCGTGGGCTCCAAACATCTCCCATTTGAAGGAAACACGTTTATACATCTCGATTCTCATCCGGACATGCTCATACCAAAGGCGATGTCCGCCGATACCGTTTGGAACAAAGATGAGCTATTCAGGTATACACAAGTAATTGACTATGTACGGAGGTATTATTACATGATTATTAGAATTATCAAAGTTACAACGATGCTTCCATTATAAATTATTCAGTAAAATCATGGATGCAAGCATATATTATTACAAATTACGAAAATTCTATATAAATTGAGTCTTGTAATGTCTATAGAATAATTTGTAGGTTAACATGTATGCTGAATTATCGTTATTTCGAGGTATTGACTTTGGCTAGCGTTATTTGTGATATTTTGTCACGTTGATTATGAATACAAATGAATTATTATATAATAATAATTATTATTATAATATTTAATATATATTTAATAATATAATATATAATATGAATATTATTATAATAATATTTAATATATATTTAATAATATAATATATAATATGAATATAATATATATATATATCAGATCCATGAGCCCTATAATTGTTCATGAACTAGTAT
Source organism: Agapostemon virescens (assembly GCA_028453745.1). NCBI lineage: Eukaryota > Metazoa > Arthropoda > Insecta > Hymenoptera > Halictidae > Agapostemon > Agapostemon virescens. The sequence continues at coordinate 16,198,260 of CM052093.1, read as the reverse complement.
TAGGTTATTCGGGAAGTTAGTGCCGATTTTGACGAAAGATTGAAACGCAACGCATTTAAGTTTTGGTGTATATTTATGAAATTATATAAGTGCCATTCTGTTCTATAACCTTTCTCCATCCTTCAGGCAATTTCACACAACAAAACGCATGTCATGTCTACTATATGCAGACCTTTTTTTTTTTCTTTTTTTTTATTGTTTAAGGTGCGAGAGGTAAATGCATTGCGCACGACCACCCGGAGTCGGGAATTCCGGGTGAGTGTGGGACTCCTCGGCGTGTGTGCAAAGCCGAGTATACCCACTAAAATCCTCCCTGCACCCTGACCGTTTGCAGTAGTATCCGAGGATCCGGCATCCTTTCGGTTTACTACGGCATATCTACTATATTCAGACCTGTCTTTATGCCATCTACCGAAAATCGGCATGAACTTTCCGGAAAACCCAATATTTTTAATTATCTCGTCTAATATCGAGTTTTACAAATTTTATAAATTTATCGTTATGCATAGAATACGAGCATTAAATTTAAAAAAAAATTGTAAGGTATCTCTCATTATGTTTATGTATTTGTCGTAAGAAGAGCGCCTATATGCATGCAACCATCTATACAGTGCTGCGTGCACGGTCGGTAAGTACGGGTTCTTGCGATTTAGTTATTCCAGATTCGAATCAGCATTTGTTACTTGTTTATTTTATGACGAATACACTATGACATAGTTTATTACGAGTATTTTTATAATTACGTTCGTGTAAAAGTTAATAATGATCATAAATTCGAATTTTCGGTTGATAAGGCTACGATACTGAGAAGGTTGGATCAGTAAGGGGTCATATTCCAAAGAATACGCTTTTTATAATAAATCTTTTATTTTAGTTAATCGACTTAAATCAGTCTCTCTAGTAAAAATATAATATAAACTCATAAATATCTAGTCGTATAATTAAACCTAGTCACTCAAATAATTGTTTCCCTTATCTTTCGCATTAATCTTTAATAATCTGTAAGACGGGTGAAAAACCTGAATATATTCTAATAATCGTTGAACAATTAAAAATTTATAATGAAAACGAATTCTTTATTTTCCGTTTATGAGAGCACGATGGCGAACGGGTTATGTAGATAAGGAATCGTTCCATCGAAGGTGCACTTTAATTCATGATTATAAACTTGTTTGAAAGATTAGTTCGGCGTGGTAACGCCGAACGTAGTATTTTTGCGTGAGCAGCATAGTATTTTTTAAATACTTACAAAGTGTTTTTGGCACAGTGAAATTAGCATCGAAAATTGGATGTTACCTGCGGCATACGCTGGCCACCTGAGGCACCTGATCTGGGTCAAACCACCGTGGGCAAATCAGATGAACGATGGCGTGACAACCTTCCTCATCGGCAAGCATAAGGACACCGGCTCAATAAGGTATGAGACCTGGTACACTATATCATTTCATTTTCATCAGGTGTCATACCGGACACGTAATTGAAGATGTCTCATTAAAACCAACATTCCTGTATCGTAGGGACCGTAACACGAATAACACTGATAACAATCAAATTGCTATTATTAACCGAGAACATTGCAAATACAGGGTCTATCAGAACCCATAATACAAATTGCAATTTATTTTTATAGAAAAGTAACTCTTTCATTCGATAAATATTGTGGGTCTTCTAAAGAGACTCTTCTTGAAATAGATTTATATTGTTATTGAAATTATTAGGCAAAAATTAATGCTTTCGTGTCGACGCATATATTGTGTTTCTGCACGATAGAGTGTTTTACGTATTACCGTTGGTATAAACATGTTTAGAATATTTATTATGCCTTTTTGCAATTAAACTTTGTTTCAGTGGCAAGAGTTAAATATTTATCTGTTTCTAACGACAAATTAACTTTTATGTGGGATTTTAAGGTGGACTTAAAAGAATGCAAGGATTAATATTATATGCTACTTATTTTTAACAAATCGATAAACGGAAATCAATTTTACCTTGCATAATTGTGCCCATAATTACGAAAGTGGTCCAAGTCATATATTTCTTGTTTCGAGATTATGTAAAATATTTTTACATTATGCAACATTTTAATTTATAACTTTATTAGTCTTGATTAATGGAAATTTATTATGAATATGAAATTTTGTGTGAATTTCATACGAAAATGTTATTTTTAAAGTTTGAACTGTCTTAGACCATTTTCAAAATTAACTGAATGTCCTATAAATGACTTAAACCAGTAAAGAACTATGAGTTTTATTTGAAACAATAACTTTAATGAAATAATTCATGAACATTTATTAATTTTTTTTTTTTAAAGTAATCCATATTTATCATTTCGAGTTTTTAAGATTCTTAAAATGTTCCTGAAAAACTGGAGGGATGTATGGTAGTAAACACATAATATCTTTATGTTTTTCTTCCGTTACTGGTCTAGTGGTGGTGTATAATGGAAGTAATTTAATATTTCCGTATATTTTTGGTCTTCCTCTTTTAGGTGAAAGATCGAAAACGTGGAATTTATAAGGTTCATTTTTCAAGAATCTCATCCATTGAATTTACAGCCAAAAGACAGATTCGCCCGCGGTATTTTTTATTCTTCTCGTTATTGACTCTTCTAGTGATTTCGTTGAAATAAAATCCGGCTGCGACATTCGCTTTATCGAAAATGTATTTCTTCTTCTACACTTTTCTATCAATTCATAATAATGCTCAGGATTGTATAAGTAATTTGCTTCTTTTATTTTCATTTCTATCAACCCAAAATCACGGTCATTCGATAGAAAGGAATGACCCGATACCAAAAATTTGTGGTCTACTGTTTCAATATTATTATTTGATGACTGAGCAATTTTCATCCATGTCAATGCTACTTTAATGTTATGATTTTGGCCGGAACAAGCATCACTGTAAGCTATTACGTGTTTTTGAGTAGTTATATCCTGCATATACAGAGGGCCACGTGCCATTTTCAAGTTATGTTTATATAATTTCTTTAAATTTTTGACTTAGACCACTTTCATAATTAACACTAAATGAATTCCATATAATGTTGAAATTACAACCACTATCTAATGGTTCATTTTTGACTATATCGTAAAAATTACATTGAATAAATTTAGTTTAAAATAATGTGGTGTGAAATAACTGATAAACTCATTTTTTTTTTTAATTTTGACTTAGACCACTTTCGTAATTATGGGCACAATTGTAACCGAAACGAGGTACAAACAGTTCATGCGTACCTTCAAGTAGTACCATCAATGCACCCGAGTGTATGCAGATTGTTCGAGGTTTTAGAGCAACGGGTAAGCGATAGATTGTCGGAGCACATCGTTTAGATCAAGAATTATTTTTCACTTGCGAGAGCACTGGCTAAGTGTCCGGCCTCGCAGCGATTAGCATACATGAACATGCTACTTCGTGTACATTTAGGATAGCCGAAGCATAATGTTACATGTGTCCTCCCGTACCCGAGACAAGCATCAGAAAATTGACGACAGGTGGTTGCAGAGTTTAGTATCCAGGCGTGGTAGCATCTTACTTTCGCCGGTCGCGTGATTTCAATTTATATAAGAAAATGAAACAATGCGATTAAGTACCGCGATTATCTTTTAACTCCAAGGTGACTGGAACGTGGAATATATTTCAGTTGTATCCGGGATACATCTAAGAGACCATTTACTATGATAAGGAATTCCGCAAATGTTATAATTTCGTTACGGACTATATTATTCTTTTGCGAGGAAAACGAGTAGGTAAAAATTGAAGCAGTACAAAGATCAGCTTACTGTTACTGCGAAGGGAAGAGTATAGTTTATTTGGCGTATGCTTGTCGTAATTGTTGCAGGCAATCTTAAACCGGCTATACACGTTCCGATAAGTCTGTCAGTTATGGCTGTTCAGACACGCCGCGTGCAGGCTTGCCGAATGCCTGTAGCGCAACAAAGCCAATACTGTCAGTTTTCACAGTTTAATTAAATATGACATTTAGAAACGACGTCTTAGCGTTGGCAGGTTTGTTAACAGTTACGAAGAAGTGTGTTAAACGTAATATAAAACGAGGTAACTGATAAGCGTCTCACGTACGCTCCGCCTTGTATACAGGTTGAATCATTTCGGACCGTTTTTAATATTTCCTACGAATTTTTGTACAGGCCAAAATAACTGCATAGTTTTATCATACAAATGTACCGATAATAGTTCTATTCTCTATAGTTCCTCTATAGTTTTATATTCTCTATAGTTCCTCTATATTCTCTACAGTTTCTCTATAGTTTCATATTCTCTATAGTTCCTCTATAGTTTTATATTCTCTAGAGTTCCTCTATAACTCTATATTCTCTATAGTTCTCCTACAGTTCTATATTCTCTATAGTTTCTCTATAATATTATATTTTCTACAGTTCCTCTATAGTTTTATATTCTCTAGAGTTCCTATAGCATAGTATCCTCTACAGTTCAGTTGTGCATAATTTTTATCTTCCTGGACGTTGTAAGATGTTTGATTTTCTTGCATTTATGTTGCAAAATATCTCTTTTTATAATGTGACGATACAAACGAAACATAATTTGTTAAGTTACAGAGTAAAACAAGAATCGGAGACGTATTAGGTCGTGGGAAGGATCACGTATTTTCTATATATCTTTTAACGATAATTTATTTATATAAAGAACAAAGATCAAGCAACGATATACTTTAATGTTTCGTTTAGAAGGATGCTGGAACTGTTAACTGTTAAATGGTGTAGCAATAACATAGATGCGAATGACCAGAATTTCTAAGGAAGAACTAACGTTGTCTCTTTCGAAAATGCTTCATGACATTTTTTCTCCAATCCAATATTATCCGAGGAATTTTTTTATGGCTATTTCTGTGGGATCCATGGGGTTTAACGGTCGTTTAAATATTTCGAAATCGGAGTTGGTTCGGACAATAAAACTGATATCGAAACGATTACGCGGGATTCGTGATGCAACAATGAAGCGTTGAAAGTCGTAACACCGACTGTAACGTACATGTGTACCGTATAATGAAGTTTGAACATGATTCATGAAGTATACGGGTTTTATTGTTCTGTCACGGCTCTTTGTATATGCGTCGTTCGATGATACAAATGATTGCTCCTCCGTTACGAACGGAAGTTCGATGTAGACATTTAAAACTTGACGTATTGTGCGGCTACGACGAACGTGTAACATCATAGTTTATAACTCGATCTCGACGTAATTACACCGCTCGACAAGAACGCGATACGTCCAACTACTCCTTGGGTAATTTAATTCTTGACTACTGGAATTTGCCGCTCGTTACTTGACCGATGTCGCTGATTAGTTTCTAAACTGTATTTTTGTTCCTTTAACGACTTCCCTGACACTTTTAACGTTTCCAATTCGCCTGCTCGCGTATAAAGCAAAGGATCGGTTGATTTTGCTCGATCCAGTTTCATTTTTACATTCCTCGGCATTTTAATTACAAGGAAATTACTATGACAGTGTATCAGATGTCGAACAGTTATGCTGTTAGTCGTGCGTCGATATTTTCCTTAAACAACTTGTTCGTATGCAAAAATTTTAAATATTATAAGGAAGCTTCATGCGTGCTGTTATTTTGCGATTTTACTTAACGCGTCATTTTGTGGCGTCCTAGTAATTCTTATTTATTTATTTGAGATTTTAAAGATCCATTCACGGGAAATGAGGCAACAGATTTATTTATGTGAATACATATTATTCTAAAAAATAGCTAAAAAATTGAACAGGCACATTATCGTTACTTTTACAAAGTAATGTAAAATAGTCGCTTTCAGGGTTCTGTAAATCTAGAGTTAAGATTAAACGAAAAAGTACTGGCATAACTGTACGTGCTATTGAAGTTACAGGGAGCTAAGTTGAATTATTTACTTGCAACTTTAGGGCTCGTAAATTCCACACGAATATGAAGTCGCTGGCAACATGCGTCCTTAACCCTTAGCGCGCCAATGGTTCCTCTGAGGCGACACTAAAAATTGCCACAATATTATTTTAAAGAAACTATTATATCACTATGCTTGCATTTAAAAAATCGTTAAAAATCGAAGTGTAGCGCGTGCGAATAATAGTAATAAATTTTATATGCATGAAGGGAAATGAATCATACACAATGGATCTATGCTACGTAAAAAAGTATCTCTAATATTGAAATTAAAATTACTTGCTGGGCAAAGGATTAAGGGATAAAAAAAATTGAGAAGCTTTATTTGTCGAAGGACAGAGAAGTGGTGCTTTCAGTGTTCCGTAAACCCAGTGTTAAAATTAAACTACAAAGTATTGGCGTAACTGTACGTGCCATTGAAGTTACAAGGAGCTAACAGAGTTAACCCTTTATGGGCCGAATTTTTGTTTTTAATCCAAAAAAATTGGGGGAACGAAAAATCAGAAATTATAAACCTATATATGCAAATGAAAAAAAATTTTTCCGTTTAAACAGTTTTATTGCAATATATTCACTATGTGACTTTCAGGTAACAACGGCCTATAAAGTTTGCACTTCTGTGCATGAAAGTTTAAGCGTGAAATTCCATAAAACAATTTGCACTCGACGTTAAACATTTTATTTTTGAAATCTCTTTGTT
>CM052093.1:16156868-16179606 GCA_028453745.1 Agapostemon virescens | reverse complement strand
TCATATGCATATGAAATTTGTTAATATTAATCGTACACACAACACTTGAATTTCTACTACTTACATGTAAACATCGTAACATAAAAATTGTTTCGAATAGTAGTCTGACAATTTTTAGTGTCGCTTCGGAGGAGCCATTGGAGTGCCAAGGGTTAAGACCCGTCGAAAGAACGCGGTTGGTCGTTCCGGTGAAAAATGATTGCGCTCGCAGGATAACGATAGTTTTTGGAATGTCAGGCGCGTGATTCGCGCGAAAGCGGTTGCGTAATGGTTCCTCACGGTTGTTACGCGGTTGCACCGGGTCTCTGAGAGACGTCGAGCATTCCGCGAATTTCTGGAAAAACAGCATCGATGTCACGAAACGCGCGATCGAGCGCAATGTCTCCCCATACCGAGTATCAAATACCTTAAGACTGGACTCGCGTCCCGGTTCTTTGAATACCGGTATGGCCGGGGCACGTCGGGGCACGCCGGAGCCCGGATTTTGCAGGCTGCGCCTGTGTGTCTTAATCGCGTAACTTGTTCCAGCTAATGCAACCGTGGCTTATATTTCCTGCCTCCTTTTTCCACCAGCGGCACTGTTTATCACCGCATCGGTAACGTCCGAGGAAAGTTCACGGGTTGCGGATCACGAATAGCTCCTCGCAGCGTCGTCGTCGTCGCTTCGAATCTCTGTCATGGCCGGAACGGCTGCTGAATTATCTACGGTTCACCTTCCTACCGTAATATACATAATTGCCAGCGGAAATGACCGAATTCACACAGCCGTTTTAATTAGATTTTTTTCCATTCCGGTTGTCGAAGATTATCATAGCTCGTTGATTACGTCGCGCTCGAGATAATTGAGACACGTTGTAGCGGCCATTTTGTCTTTCGCGCGGATGCTATCTTTTTGGTCTTGTTCCGCTGGACGTCACCGTTCTATTCCAAGTGTTTATGAATATATAATGAATTACTTGTACGTACTGTCCTCCGTACGTGTAATGCTTGTCGACTACAATCTGTTGTTTTGTAAAATGCAAATCGATGCATTGCGGGAAAAGTGCAACGAAATCCTTGATTATCGTGCTAGATCGAACTGTTGTAGCGTATAGTTTAAATAGATATGGATTGCCCCACGGAGCACTGCCCCGAGAGCAAGAAAACCACGCCTACTCGATGATCATGATGGTGTTTCCTCGGTAAGGTCGATTCCTAGGTGAAAGTTAGAGGTGTTGTCCAATTGGTAACCTGATCCCCGTAGCGTCCATTGGTCGAAAATGATGCACTTTCCAGTAAGAGGTGGCTCGGCTGACATTACACTACGAGGATGATCTTGGTGGGAGAGACCACGGTTGGGTGGTGGATGCAATCGTCAGCCATCGAAGCATCTCTTTTTTTCAATTGCCATCGCAAGCTTTGACTACCTCCATTGGCTTTCCGAGGTGAGACCGGTGGTTTACATTGTGCCATCCACTTCCTCCATTGTACACTTGCCGGTCCATCAATCTTCGCCATAAAATTCCATTTTTCTTGTCTAGTTCTTTAACCCTTTGACGGCAGATCATTTCTATAGGTACGGTGATTGATCGTTCGCGGTGTTAATAAATAATTTTTAAAAATATCTTTTTAAAGGTATTTCTTGTGAACACATTAGCTTTTTTCCGATGTCCTAATGCGACAGCCATTAATTTACTTTAATTGCCACAAATTGAATACTTGAATGACAAGTTTCGCGTTCTAGGTCTAAATAGGCACAGGTACCATCATCGGACAGCTAATCGAGCGTCACGCAAATGGTTGTATCGCTTCTTAGTCGTTGATAGTCGTCGGAGATTCAATAACTTCGAAACTGTTGTGTCATATACGTTTTAGATAGTTCGATTATGGCGTTTCAATTATTTTTCGCAACAGTTGGTATCCGATTCCATCAGATAGCCTATCTATCATCATTAACGCGGTCTCGGTACGGACGTTGATGATGGGCCTACCATGGCTTCAACGTGGAGGAAACAATATCAAGCTATAATAATCTACAGTGTAGTTTATTTTATGCAAATTTTAATTTTCTAAGAGCTAATTTATACCATAATTCTATCGAATGTTTATGTATGTCTCATTCGACGCTACGTTAACACTTTGACTGCCATGTCACCCATATATGAGTGGCAGAATTAATTTTCCATGTTTAAAAATAAATTTGTATATTAATATATCCGTTGCAATAAATTTAGTTGATATCTGGAGAATACAAGAAAGTTGAAGGATAGCTACACCTATGGAACGTAATACGTTCCAAGGTTTTCAATTGTTGCTGCGTTAAATAAATTACTTTGACTTTGTGAAATTTTCGAGATTGTTAGTTGGCCAGTTAAAGTGTTAATAGCCACGCATTTACGCAGTCAAACGTTGCCAGGGGCTGGCAATATTTTTTAAGAATTGCTTTAAAAAAATTTTATTAAATTCACGAAATAATACTGTGGTATATAAATCTGTAGTTACATTTTAAATGGCATGTACAGAAAATCGAGCAGAAGTAGCTTGGCACGGGACGTGTTAAAGGTTATAGGTATTGGGAAATGGGATTTGATACACACTCTCCCCTATAACTTTTATCAAACTTGATTTATCAATATGGAAGGTGTATCCTTTATAGTGTCCTACGTTGCGGAGAACGACAACGCTGAACTGAGACTGATCTTGCCGTATAGACGGAGGGTTTCGTCCAGACTTCTTATAAAGGGTGTCCCAAAATTAACGCAAGATTTGAATTAAATAGAAAACACAGTTTTTAGTCTTTAGATTGTTATTTTTTCATTGAATCATAAAGTACATACGATAGGGTTATTTATGGAATAACACATCGGGCAAATGGCCTCCACGGCTTTGCTGGCACATACGCACTCTTTTGTCGAAATTTTTCATGACCTTTCTGTATAATTGTGGCTGAATTTCGTTGATGCAGCGTTTAATTTCCTCTTGTAATGCACGGGTGGTTGTGGGCTCGTTGACATAGACCTTTGACTTCAAATAATCCCTTAAGAAGAAATCTAATGGTGTTAAATTACACGATCTAGGGGACCAATTCTGATCACCGAAACGAGAGAGTACACGACCAGGAAATGTCTCATGCAGTAATTGAATTGTTTCACTGGCTGTATGGCATGTAGCACTGTCTTGTTCAAACCACATATTGGCCACATCAATAGCATCCAATTTCGGCAGAAAGAACTGTGTTATCATGTCGCGATTTCGAGCACCAGTAACAGTTACTGCTTGACCAGCCTCATTTTCAAAAAAGTATCGCCCAATGATGCCTCCAGCCCAAAATCCGCACCAAACAGTGACACGTTGTGGGTGCATTTGTTGTTCGACAATCACAAGTGGGTTCTCCGAACCACAAACACGGCAATTTTGGCGATTAACAAAGCCATCAAGGTGAAAATGTGCTTCATCGCTTAGGATGATTTTGCTCGAAAAATCAGCATCCACTTGTTGATGTTCAATAATCCATTCCACGAACTCTCTTCGCTGTTCATGGTCATTAGGCTTCAGTTGTTGTGTTAATTGAATTTTGTAAGCATGGAGACACAGATTTTTTGTGAGTATACGCTGTAGAGAGCGTCTTGAAATTTGCAATTCTTGTCCACGACGCCGAATTTATGTTCCTGGGTTTTCACCAACACTCTCACGCACTGCTTCGATATTGACATTTGACGGCTTGTTTTTGGACGACCGGTGTGTTTAGCGTCTCCAACTGATCCAGTCTTCCTGAATTTTTCAATTAACCTTGTCACAGTTGACGAGGTTAAAACACTATTTTGACCATATTTTGTATAAAATTTTCGAACTGCGGTTGCCAAACTTTCATTATTTTTGAAATATTGTTCAATAATGAAAACACGTTGTTGTATCGTATAACGCTCCATTTTTATTAACCCTAAACTCTCAGCTGTCAAATTGTTCTTCTTTCAGGGTTGCCAATAATTTACTGCAAAAATGGCGGCAAATTCAAATCTTGCGTTAATTTTGAGACACCCATTATAAATCGTATTCTATATATTGTTTTAGATTATATCTAAGTTGTAGCAAGTATTCAAAAAATAAAAAGTTAAAAAACTAAAGTTGTAGATAATCGAAACTTTTGGCTAAAATGGTGACTCTGAGGCCCTACTAAAAATTGCAACGCCATTATTTTTAATAATTTTTCATCGCTATGCTTGCATCTAGGAAAATGATAACAGTTTTTCTGTTGTAAAGACGAATAATAGTAAAAACCTGAATATGCATAAATCGACTGTAACTTAAACATTCATTCTAAGAATCGTGGCATCACTCGATATGATTCTTCTATACGCTGGACCATACTAAGCTGGATTAACGCTTAGCATTCCAATGGCTCCTCTCAGGCGACATTAAAAATTGCCATACTATTATTAAAAACAAATATTATATCACTTTGTTTGCATTTAAGAAATCGATAAAAAGTAATAAACACTATCTACCTAAAAGAGAATGGAACATACGGAATCGAATAATTCTAGGTGAAATAAGTGTCTCGATATTGGAATTAACCCTTTGCACTCGAATGACGACTCTGAAGCACCACTATAAATTGTCAGATTATTATTTAAAGCAATTTTTATATTGCTATAATTGTATCTTTGAAATTGCTAAAAATTGAATTGCTTTAAGGACGAGTGGGAGTAAAAAACCCTACAGCATGAGATGAAGTAAATCGTGTAGAATGAAAATATCCTAGGTCGAAAGAAATGCCTTGGTTTCACGTTGAAACAGCTCCGAGTGCAAAGGGTTAAAATTGCTTGAAGTGCAAAACGGTTAACGCTTTGCTTTCAAATGAGCAATAACTTTCAACAATACGGTAGGGTGAATTGTAAGTCACCAGGTTTCTTCATTATTTAACGTTCCTACGCACGAGAAACGTATCACTGGTTTTTGTACAGCGATAAATCATGATCCGCGAATACCAATTTCAGCGGACACGAATCATAGGCGTTCATTCGCCGGACAGTACTTCCTACAAGTCGGTCTATAAATTTTGCGGAGCGAAGGAGTCGGTTTGGAATTGGGTAGGGTATCGTTCGGGGGCAGCGTCATCGAGCGAAGGGGAAGAAAAAGGAAAAAGGGTGTAGCTTGAAAGATTGGCCGAGGTGATGGCAGGTCAGGGCCGGAAGGTGGCGTACAGGAACACGTCTCAAGTCGCAGGAGCGTGGGCGCCAGCTGGCATATCACGATCGTCGTCAGGTTGCTCTACACATATCGGCGCGGTTCTTAGCGAAAAGAACAAAAGGGGCCGCCAGTGACGTCGAACAATCGCGAGCGGAGTCGCGGCACGACTCGACCCGACCCCGAGGAATTAGCAGCGACCTCGCGGCGATCGGCTACCCGATCGCGATCCTCCTGCTCCCTCCTCTTGCTCGGGTCAGCCTCTTGTTCCTCGGCCGATTGATTCGTCCTGGCTGAATCCTAATTGATTGTTTGCTGTGTAACACTGACGCCACGGACTGCTGGCTTCTATAGCTTTCTGCCGCAGGATTCGTTCTTGTTCCTCTTCTTGGTCTACTTTTTTCATCTAGGGACTCGTTCCGTTTCTTATTATCAGAGATCAGTTTTTGTATTACATCTATAATAATAGTCACTTTTAAAACGTTTTTGAAAAGAGGCATTAACACTGGCACTACCTGATTAGTAAACTCTCGAGTTACTGATTCTTCTTTTACAGTAATGATTTACAACCGATTGGTTCGTCCTTGTTCCTCTTCTTGGTCAACTTTTTTCATTTAGAGACTTGTTCCGCTTCTTATTATCAGAGATCAATTTTTCAATTTTTGTATCACATCTATAATAATAGTCACTCGTTTTATCAATTGGAAAGGGTTATTAACGCTGGAACTACCGGACTGGTAAACTGACACGTTACTAATTCTTTCTTTCACAGTTATTGTAAACATAAGTATGTTTCCAGAAGAAACTTATTAAATGAACTTTTTCAGTAAGGCACATACTAACGTAAAAGTTGTACGAGATTTGAAACAAAATTTTCCAAAAACAGCATGATTGAACGAATAATCATTTTCTATGATTATTTATCGAATCTTTATGGAATAATATTTTTTGGGTTACTAGTAACTAATGCAGTAAGTGATATAAAATTTGTTTGTATTACCAGTAATCAATATAAGAAACTGAAATCTTTTTGGTTAGCGATAAGCATTCATCAGTACACAGGGTGAGTCACCAATCGTTTGCACCTCAAATATCTTTGTTGTTTCTAATGATACGTAAAATATGATAAGGACAAAGTTGAATGGTACAATGGGGCTGACACGATGCTATAAAAAAATTTTGTTTTTATGTCATTTTTTTAGAGATACCAAGGTCACCTTGACTTTTTTAAACGGAAGCACCATTTCTTAAACACCTACAATGATAGTCCCTTTCATTAGGAATTCAGTGACTATATTATTCCAAGGTCATTCAAGGTCAAGGACAGAAAAAACGATTATCATTATTGATTATCGATAACCAAAATAAGATCCCATTTATTTATAATAATTACTATAATAATACAATTACAAAAACAAGTTCTGGTCATTTTTAATGAATGGTGGTAGCAAAAATAATATTATTTATTCACGATAGTTATTTTTAGCCAAACATTCATTAACTACACGTTTCAACACAACGATGCAGTCCGAATAAATCAGCATTTAGAAATGTTAGTCTGCCAATTAAAAAAGGAAACTATTTATTTATTGCTTAGTAAATTAATCCCTCTAACATATAAAAATAAATCAAGCTGTTTGGTGTAATATAAAAAATCGTTAGTTGCTTCTATAGGGGGTAAAAATACTTTTCCACCGTGACTGTATTTACACGGAATACAACAGTATAAAATAAAGCAGCAGAATGAATAAACTAATAAATGTACTGGAACGGTATCACATCTTTCTGTAATAGGAAGAACGATTGCGTGAATTGTTTCATTAAACTCTGCATCGACCAATTAAGCATCTTGGGGATCGCAAGCCGCTGCTACGCCTAACACATAAGCTGTTACTCGTTTGTCACTTGCAATTAAAAAAAAAATTGAAATAATGCGTATAGAGCTAATTTCGGATCACTGAACGAGCATGAAAAAAGTAAATATGTTTCGCGTCAATATCCTGTACAAGTACCTCGTATTCAGGTCGCATGCCCGAGTCACGTTTACAAGGTGTAATATTCAAACACATGTAACGAATTCTCTAATTAGCATCGTGATTGTATCGTGGAATAAATAACCGGATAGTCGTGTAAGCGGCATAATTAAACACAATATTCTAACATCGTTTGTCAGAGCGGTAACGTGCTCGCGCGCGCGCGGTCTTGTTTCGTTCGGAATTTAGTAAGTGCTCGCATGGTTGCTTAGGCTGTCTCGTTGCGAGATCACGGGTGAAAAACTCGACTGGAAAAACTGGCGAGCGCGGCAACTTGAATGACAATTAGAGCAGGATCGGATGGAATTTAGGCCGCTGGGCCTGATCAGGCACGCACGCTTAGCCGGAAGCCTATTAAGCTGGAATTTCATAATGGGGGAGTGCCTGCTGTTTGCTATGGCATCGATGGGTCACTTTCGCTCGTTACGACGAACAATCGGCTCGTACGCGTTCCAATTAATTGCTCATCCGTGTGCTTTTCATGCAAATTCTCGAGACGACTTAGAGAAACTAAAATAGGAGAGACAGTCGCGAGGTACCAGTCAGTACTCTAAGTTTTTGTACTGTAACTTGGGTGATTGTTGATAAAACTGAAATTTCAGTAAATCAATTTGCACTACAAATGGTTGAAACGGTTTCAAAAGGTTGGATGAAAGAGGAGGAATTTCTTTTCTCGATGTTGATCATAGAGATTCATGCAAATTCTTGAGACGACTTAGACAAACTAAAATAGGAGAGACAGTCGCGTGGTACCAGTCACTCTAAGTCTTTGTACTGTAACTTGAGCGATTGTTGATAAAACTGAAATTTCAGTAAATCAATTTGCACTACTAATGGTTGCAACGGTTTCAAACGGCTCGATGAAAGAGGAGGAATTTCTTTTCTCAACGTTGATCATACAGATCCATGCAAATTCTTGAAACGACTTAGACAAACTAAAATAGAGTCGCGTGGTACCAGTCACTCTAAGTTTTTGTAGAATAACTTGGATTACTGTGCACAAAATTCAAATTTAAAAAATTAATTTGCAATACAAATCGTTGCAAGGGTTTCAAAATGCTCGATAAAGGAAGAGCAATTTCTTTTCTCAACTTTGATCATAGAGATTCATGAAATTCTTGAGACGACTTAGACAAACTACAATGAGAGGCAATCAAGTGATAGCAGCTATATCAAGTTTTCGTACTATAACTTGGATTACTGTTGACAAAATTCAAATTTAAAAAATTAACTTGCAATACAAATGGTTAAAACGTTTTCAAAAGCCTCAATAAAAGGGTAGGAATTCTTTTCTTAACTTTGATCATAGAGGTGATGCAAATGCACGAGACGAATTTGATAAATCAAAATAAAGAAGAGTCGCATGGTACCGGTCACTCTAAGTTTTCGTACTATACCTTGGACTACCGTTGATAAAAATTAAATTTTAAAAAATCGATTTATAGTGCAAATAGTTAAAACAATTTTAAAAACTCCAATGAACAAGAACAAATCGTTTTTATTGAATTTTATTACAAAAATTAACATATCACGGGTAAATATACTAGTCTAAACATAATGTGCACGGTGGTACAAAGTAATTTTACTGTAAACTAAAAAATCAGCTATGCAAGCTAACTTTTGCTATTCCGAACACCAGCGTAAATATTTAACGTTGCTAAAATGCTCAATAATCCTGGAAAAAAGAATATCGTGGGTTTGCATGAACCAAAACTATGTTATAAAAACATAACACAAGCATAAGCATAAAGTATCTTCCTTACAGAGATCGACACGTTCGATCGCGAATGAAAAATGGAAATTTGATTCGTTGCGAAATCAGCCATCGCAGGGTGCGTTTCGAATTGCGTTGAATGGCGCTGCTAAAAATGTAATTCTCCGAGTAATTGCGGTTGCGGAACGGCCGCAATTACAACGGTCTGCATATTTGTCCGCCATGGTGTTCCACCGATACGGCGGTCGGAGGTATCATTCGCGCCATAAACACAACTTAATTCTGCACACCATGGTTCAGGGGCAGATGCACGTATTTACTGTCCGTCACGATCCCAATCCTCGTCGCCGTCATCATCGTCGTCGTCGACCACCTCTTCATCATCGTGATGATCGTCGTCGCCGTCGTTGTTGTAATAATCATCGTCATCATCATCATTATCATCATCATCATCATCATCATCATCATCGACCAGATCAGATCTGCCGGGCAAGACACAGGGGTATATCTCCGTTCGGAAATCTAAAAAGGACTCATGCGAACGTAATACCGAGAATCGAATGTAATTGACGAAGGAAACGCGGGGCAAGCTTGCTGCGCAATGCTCCTGGCTAACCCAGAGTTCCACATTATTGTTCGCATTAAACCTATCCGTAATTTCTTCGACTCGATGGTTTCGTGTTCGACGCGAGTACCCTACTTATCCGACATCTGCTTGCTTCGCCACCGAAATATCAACCACCGCTGCTACTGTCCCGTTCGCGTACAAGCGTGCATATCCACCGACGTCAATTGCGCATAATTTGCCTCAGAATTTTTGGACACAGAGAGGTCCCCGTTTTTTTTTCGAACGCGAATAACTGCACGGCAATCATGGTTAAGAGTCGCGTGTACCTCGCCGTCCATTCGAGTGTGTCTGGACGCTCGGTGTACGGGGGAACAACCGGGGGTAATGACGGCCACTCGACCGATAATTATGATAAAATGAAAATGTGAAGTGAAATATTTATTTAATCTCTTAGGCACGGATGAATTTTGCACGGGACTGTTTCTCTGTACGGCAGAGCACATTGGAATTAAGTTTTCGATAACTAAATTGTAATTTTTCTTAAAGATACAATGCATATACGTTAACTCTAATAATTTCGTTTAATAATTATGATTTAATAAAATGTACCCGTATATACAAGAATTGACAAGAATGAACTAGAATGCAATGTAATATTGCAGGATGTAACACAATATACAAGAATATACCGGAAAACACTAGAATAAAGTTGAATATACCAACATATGATATAACATAACAGAATATACAATAATATAATAGAATGCACCAGGATTTACAAGAAGTGACTAGAATGTACTACAATATATCATAATATACCTGATAATAGAAGTATGTACCAGAATATACCAGAATATACTAGAATAAAGCAGAATATACTAACATATGACATAATATAGCAGAATATACACGATTATGATACAATGCAACATGATATACAATAATATAACAAAACGCACCAGCAAATACAGGAATTGATTAGAATGTACTGGAATGCACCATAATATTACAGTAATACAAAAATATAGCAGAATATCCCAGACTATACTAGAATAAAGCAGAATATATCAACATATGAAATAGCATACCAAGTTATACAATAATATACAAGAATGCACCAGTATATGCAATAATATATTAAAATGCACCAGAATATACAACAATTGACTACAATGTTCTAGAATGCGCCACAATATTTCAGGATATACAAAAATATACTAGATTATCTCAGAATACGTTAGAATAAAGAAAAATATACCAACATATGACCAAACATGCCAGAATATACTAGAATGTACCATGATGAACAAAACGTAATAGTATACACCTGGGTATACAAGAATTGCCTAGAATGCACTAGAATATACCATAATATTCTAGAGTATTCAAAAATAGACTAGAATAGGCGAGAATACATTAGAATAAAACAGAATATACCAACATATGACCAAACATACCAGAATGTACAAGAATATATTAAAATAAACGAATACGTATGTATACAAGAATTGACTGGAGTGTACTAGAAGACATCATATTTTACCTGATAATACAAGAATCTTCTAGAATACACCTGAATATACTAGAATAGGCTTTTAAATTCTTCGTTTGTTCGTGCAATACGAAGTCGCATTTATTAAGATAAAGAAATTTTTTTTTAATTATTATCGCTTATAATACGTTGTAATGGTAGGTAATTTTATGGGTACTAGTAGTTCTAGAGTTCCTCTAGTATCGGACACCTACGGTTTTTTCCAGATATTTCTGTATGATTTATAAATTGACAATATTAAAAGCAAGCGTGACATAATTGATCTAATCCATAGAGAGGTTTGATAGAAAAATCGAATGACTACTTATTTGCTTATAAATATCAAGCTCGAAAGTTGCTTGAATTTAACGTGGGACAGGTGTATAAATTTCCTTTTTCAAAAGCGATTTTTTGTCACTGAACTGGACCGGTGTTACGTTAAGATCGAGAACCGTCTATGCTCTATTCCAGCAACTTTCGCTATGCGATCTTTGAATGATTGTACAATTTGGAGCGTAATGCCGCGCTATATAACAGCCTGGCGTTAACACAAAAATATTCTCGTTCCTCGTGGCTGGTTCAACGGAGAAGAAGAATGTCGCGTTACAACGAGTTTGCTTTCAGCCGTGGAACGAGGCCGCTTTGTCAGAAACAGCCTTGCAAGGCTGATACGCGTCAACATACCCACGCGGAGAACGGTTATTTTAGCTTGCAGCAGAAAAATCTCTTCCCACTGGAACAGTAACCGAACAGCGAAATGTTATTTCGCAATCGTCCGTTCAATACGAGAAATTGTCTTTACGTTTATTGTGACAATATACAAGCTTCAACGCTCGCCGGAAGGTGAACCGATTTGACGATTCTGCAGGTGGGGTTAGTCTTACCTTCGCTCGAATAGTTATCGACGAAATTTTGTAACAGTAAAATTTACCGTGGCCAGTTAAACGATCATCCTTGCATCTCTTATATTACAATTTATCAAACTTTGGGGAATATTTGATTGCGAACGAGTCCGGAAGAACTTGTGATAGACTTTAATAACTATAACACGTATACTAAACGACAAATGTGCCCATAATTATGAAAATGGTCTAAGTCAAAATTAAAAAAAAAAAATGAGTTTATCAGTTATTTCACACCACATTATTTTAAACTAAATTTATTCAATGTAATTTTTACGATATCGTAAAAAATGAACCATTAGATAGTGGTTGTAATTTCAACATTATATGGAATTCATTTAGTGTTAATTATGAAAGCGGTCGAAGTCAAAAATTTAAAGAAATTATATAAACATAACTTGAAAATGGCGCGTGGCCCTCTGTATATGGAGGATATAACTACTCAAAAACACGTAATAGCTTACAGTGATGCTTGTTCAGGCCAAAATCGTAACATTAAAGTAGCATTGACATGGATGAAAATTGCTCAGTCGTCAAATAATAATATTGAAACGGTAGACCACAAATTTTTGGTATCCGGTCATTCCTTTCTACCGAATGACCGTGATTTTGGGTTGATAGAAATGAAAATAGAAAAGCAAATTACTTGTACAACTCTGAGCATTATTATGAACTGATAGAAATGTGTAGAAGAAGAAATACATTTTCGATAAAACGAATGTCGCAGCCGGATTTTATTTTAACGAAATCACTAGAAGAGTCAATAACAAGAAGAGTAAAAAATACCGCGGGCGAATCTGTCTCTTGGCTGCAAATTCAATGGATGAGATTCTTGAAAAATGAACCTTATAAAATGTTTTATAAAACTTCTTTAGATGATTCTAAATTCCACGTTTTGGATCTTTCGCCTAAAAGAGGAAGACCAAAAATATACGGAAATATTAAATTACTTCCATTATACACCACCACTAGACCAGTAACGAAAGAAAAACATAAAGATATTATGTGTTTACTACCGTACATGCCTCCAGTTTTTCAGGAACATTTTAAGAATCTTAAAAACTCGAAATGATAAAAATGGATTACTTTTGAAAAATAATTAATAAATGTTCATGAATTATTTGATTAAAGTTATTGTTTCAAATAAAACTCATAGTTCTTTATTGCTTTAAGTCATTTATAGGATATTCAGTTAATTCTGAAAATGGTCTAAATCAGTTCAAATTTTAAAAACAACATTTTCGTATGAAATTCACACAAAATTTCATATTCATAATAAATTTCCATTAATCAAGACTAATAAAGTTATAAATTAAAATGTTGAATAATGTACAAATATTTTTTAATCTATTCAAATACAATTCATTAAATATCTCGAAACAAGAAATATATGACTTAGACCACTTTCATAATTATGGGCACGAATAGCGTACGAAAACCGTCGGACGTCTGGTGTAACAATTATGCTAGCGATGGAAGAAAGGATATGCACGAGGCGATGTTCGTTGCGGTTCTGCCTCTCGTATTCATCTTGGAAAAACTAAAAACCGCGATGCACAGGAAAAACCCTTGCGTTTAAAGAACAGCGAAAGAAAATCTTTCCTCTGGAACGCATAGCCGTGTTTCCGTGACGGTCGAAACTCTGGCAATCGTCAATTTATCGCCTGCTCTTGAGAAAAGACTACACCACAGAACTTACAAAATTATCTTCGTAGGAATCGATTCAATAGATTTCTGTATTCGATCGTATATTATAAATTCTTCTAAAACGATACAGGCCAGGCAATGTTAATGCTCGTTACGTTCATTGTTAAAATTGTTCTCACAATTCTCAGGTACATCATTCAGACCCGTTGACCTTTTTATCGCGTCTAATTGCTCGACGTCCGATTTGAATTAATCACCAGCACCGGAATAAACACGTACTGCGAGCAGTATCCAAATACATGTTAGCTCGAGCAACAACCAAGGTATAGCATTGTCAGGTCGCGAAATAGAAGCGCATCGAGTGAAATGCCAATGCGAGCGCGTCTTCTCACCCTCGGTCGCATTCGCTCGATTAAAATTCCGAAGTGAACGAAAGCTTCGTTCAGGTCCGACGATTTCCGTCGCTCGATCCATCAAAATCAAAGGCTGTGTTCTTGCTTGCCTCGCTGCCGGTGTTCCGTCTAGTTCATAGTTCCTCCGGCTGGCAAGGTTTACACGCGAATCAATGTTCCCGAGGGGGGTTTTCGACTAGGAGCAGCGTGTTCCTGGAGACGATGAAATTATACGGCGGATTATCTGCTCGCCACGTTGTCGGCGCGGCACTGAAGGCGAGCGCACGGCGGTTTTTGATCTCACCGCGACGATTTGTACCCGCGATCCACGGGTAAGAAGAACGTGCCCCGTTCACCGGCAGCTTGGCCGTTCCGAGAGCAAGGGCCGAGACATGAGAGACAGAGAGACAGAGAGAGAGAAAGAGAGAGGGTGAGAGAGAGAGAGAGTGAGATGGAGGGGAAGGGAGAGGAGAGAGAAAGAGTTTGCTCTGCTCGTCCCGTGGTCTCGCAGCGTCCTATCTTCGCTTTTTCTCGGGTCCGAGCGGGTAAGATCTGCTGCCCCGTCTCTCAGCCGTTGACAAATAGTCGTCGTGGTCTTTTCCACGTATAGAGGCCTTCTGGCTCGGTTAGGCTTGCGCGGCTCTCTCCCGCCATCGGCTCCGGCGATTTCTTTTTCACCCTTCCGTGCGTTTCACCATGCGCATAATTGCCGGTGGGTGTCTCGCGTGAAATGCAGCTGCGCGCATGCACATTCAGACGTCCGTCAAGACCGGGGACGTTCGTGCGTAGGCAGCCGATGGGACGACGCCGGGGATAAGATCGGCCCCGAAGGCCCGGTGATCCTATACTTCTATCTCTCTTACTCCTAACCCTCTTTTCTCCCCTCCTCTCTCTCTCTCATTCTCTCTTTCTCTCTCTTTCTCTCGTTCTTTCTCTCGCTCGCACACATCTCTCTCATTCTTTCTTTTTCCTTCTCTCGTTTTGTTTCCCTTCTCCTCCCCCTCTCCTCCTCTTCTCGATCTCCGATCGGATCGCAGGAAGAAAGATACCAGGGCCCCGAATTGTAAATTCATAATTTCCTGGTGTATCGCGTTTCTCGTTAACTGCGCCCGTAATCAGTCCCGGTCCCCGTATTTCGTAAGCGTGTCCCACGAAATTATACTCGGCGCAAGCAACGCGAGCCCCTCCCCTCTCTCTCCTCTCTCTCTTTCTCTCTCTCTCTCTCTCTCTCTCTCTCTCTCTCTCTCTCTCTCTCTCTCGTCCCTCCCCGACCCATGTTCGCCTTCTTCTTTCGACCCCTTTCTATTTTTTTCTCTTTTTCCGCTGTTACGTTTTTACGGACAGCTCCTGCAAATTAAAATCAATTTCCGACGCTGCTAAATTACGCGTTCTTGTAATTTTATTAACGGAGCACGAATTCGATGAGTCGCGATCGTATCGCCGCACTGACCCGGCCCGTTTCTTGGAATACTTTTACGAAAGCCGAGCGAGCCAGGAAATCACAAGAATGTTTTCAGCTATCAAGATCGCGTACCGTTCGCTAAATTGTTTGCTTATGTCCTAGGGGAAGTTAGAAGATGAAAGAAAGTCTGTCGCTTTCGCCGTCGAAAATCCTTGGTTTCGACTAAACCGGCGAATCGCGCAATTCGACCGCGGAATTTTGTGAGAATTGTTCGTCAATGGTACATTGTTGCGGTGAAACAACAGATGGGTATTTAACCAGTTAGCTGTGTTTGACGAGTATACTCGTCATGCAGAATTGGCAGTATTTCGTGTCATGACGAATATACTCGTCATGCGAAAAATGTAGTTACCATTAGCCATTTAATTTGTAATTTTAGCAAAAACTAAAATGTATTTGTAAATTTCAATATGTCTAAAATATTTGGAGGTCAAGAGGAAATAAAACGAACAAATAAAAAGTATAAATAATTTCAGATGGATACATGCGTTTCCGTATGCTCTGGCTAGAACTCTTGATTTTCGCGACACACATAAGTACGCGCTTTGAAAAGAGGCCACCACAGTTAAGTGGTTAATCTCTTAGGCACGGCTGAATTTTGCACGGGACTGTTTCTCTGTACGGTAGAACACATTGAAGTTAAATTTTTGATAATTAAATTGTAATTTTTCTGAAAGATAAGATGCATATACTTTAATATTAATAATTTACTGTAATAATTAATAATGCAATTGAGTGTGCTCAAGCCACTATAATGATGCATCATAATATAAAATGACATCCGGAAAGCCACTATAGTGACGCATCGTGCCTAAGAGGTTAAAGCAGCTACGAACATTTCAACATTCTCTTAACCTCTTGGCCTACTACTCATTTTACAATAATAGTGACTAGATTTTCTTTGTTCTCCGCAGATCAACGAAAAGAAAAGACAAATTTGTAGTTATCGCATGCCTAGTTATTCTTCAATGACCGTATATGATCAACAATGACATAAAATGTTATTCCCGTTTAAAGAAAATTACGGAAATACATGTTTAAAAGATTCAGTTCGAAATCTTGATCACGAGTCTAACTTGTTGTTGTAGGGAAAGGGGTTAATCCTTGGCAATCATTGGAAAGTCTATCGACATGTTGACAACAGAATTGGTATCAAATTTCTAAAATTGTCAACACATAATATAAGCTCGTTCTTTCGAGAAAATATTTCTAGTGCTATTTAAAAATCGCCAATTACTATGGATTAATATGTGAAAATTGCCTACTGGACAATTTATTTCGTTCCATAACCACAGCAGTATTTGTAAACGAAGAATTCGCGTTTAATAATGTAATCTGCTCACTGTATTTGGAACTGCTAGCTGAATGGAAATTATTAATAATAGTTGACAAAATTAATCTTTGACACCGAGAACTTGTGGGGTTTGCACGAGAAGACGCAGGAACTATAAGAAAAGAGATACTACAACAAAGAATTTACAACGAAGAGGACACGGTCTTGTTATTAAAACATTTATTAATTAGCAAACTATTAATTTTGAGCAGTGAACAATTCAAAAACCGTGCCAAATATAAAGACCCCAAATATATATCCCTCTTACAGGTATGCACGAGTAAATCTAGGGAATGCAATTATAATTAATTATAGCAGTTGTTTGTAGTGTAGAAATTATACGCACTTAAATATAGCGGAGTCACTGGAAGGTTGACTAAGTAAAGTATTTATTTTGGAAACTGGGAACCAGGAATGTCATAATGAAGAAAAGAGAAATATCGCATGCTATGGGGGTTCACACGACTAAACGCAAGGAGTGCAACAGAGCAGCAGAGAAGTGTTAAATTCAGGGACTGCGGCGAAAGAGAAAACAACAGAGAAAATATAATTTCTTGAATATAATAGTTATTCGTAAGCTAATTTATCAATAAAATATTGAGTTTGGGAATTGAAAACTAAGAAAATCGTGGTAAAGGAGAGAACATGTTGCCTAATTCAGGGATCACACGAGCAAACGCAGGGAGTCTAGCAAAAGGAGGAACGGTCGGGGAGATACAATTTCTGGTTCGCGGCGTTTTCCGGAGATATTCCAAGTTGCAAGAAGCGATGATAGATCGCCAGCTTGTTCGCTACACTTCATTCTGCAACAATCTCATAATTTTCGGCTCCCGTAATTTCCCGCGACATTACGAGCCGCAAACGCGTTCTAAAACACGCGAGATTCATAGCGCCGTCGTTTACGGTGAATTCTCTCCCTTGTTCTTCTTTCTCGTAAGATCTCATGGTTTGACATGTTTCCCCGAAATCGTTGCGGAATTTTGCGGGCGAATCCATTAGCAGGTGACAGCACGCGAAATTAAGCGTGCTGAGAGCTTAACCTATTAGGGGCCACCGGGAGATTTATGCGAGTGCTGTTCTCGCGGCGCGTAACGATCGAGCTGATCCCTTAATTCATCGGGATTTCTGAAATGTAAGCGTTTCACTGCGCTTGTGACTCGTTAAATGTGTTTTGATACTAAAACTGCCAGACAGGTTCAGATTTCTTAACTTTGTGATTAATGAAATTGTAAAGAAAGCCTCAGGAAAGATTATTGAAATTGCCTCGTTATTAAGGAACATACTGTTCCTTGTAATAATTAAGTTCCTTTCTATTCGAACGTATTAATTATTTATAAACAATTGAAACGCAATGCACTAACAAAAATTACATCTATCACTTTCATAGTGCACCATATCATTCAATTCGTCGTGATATCAGCGACATTAAATTATACAATTATACACTACTACAATTATACAACTGCGAAATTAAAAATATATAGTGTTATTTAAAAATCATCGATGACCTTCAAAAAACCTTGAAAATTACTGCAATCGGAACATTTTTTTATATCACCATATTCACCACCTTTAACGGTACAACTTTTACTGTGTACCGTTTTCATCCATCTTCAATCTTAACTGAGCTATTTAGGTGGCCCGTTTCTCGTTGTTGAGCGCGCGGGAATAATTGTTGAGAAGTGACTCAATCAAGTTTAATGTATTCGTACGCTTCAACCATTAACTTAATAATGTTCGAATATTTATTAGTTGTTTTTCGAATTTTAGTAGTGCTAATGGTTTAAACAAAATCACACAACTTGTTTGATAATAAGATTAGACTTTACTAGTCTCAAGTACGAGTTTCAACACTTAAAATTACTAGAATAGAATACTAATAACTACTAGAATAGAATTTTAATAAGTACTAGAATACTAAATTATTAGAATAGAAGTGCTGCAGTGGCGGTTGTATTTGGAATCTAACGAGTGTGGAAAAATCTGTGGCATTTATACAAAATGTGATGCAGCTAGCGCACCAATCAGAGTTGACGATGGCTTGGTTGAGCGACGCGATCGCTGATAGTTGTCCTGGGCTTTTCCTTGCCCCTGGTTGCAAGATGTTGGTTGTAGGGAAAGTACGAATACCTTGTCTTACAATATATCGAGTGTCTAAATTAAATCTGCGGAAAAATTCCTATGCTTTTTGTACATCTAAATGTTGTTACGACGCACAGTGGGGTATTTGCCCCGAAAGTGCGCTCAAAGCTATTTTAATATCCGCTCAATCTCTAAATTACTATAACTTTGCTAAAATTTATCCAAATTTGATGAAAAAAAACATTTTAAAAATCTGAAAAATCTGCAAAATCTGTCCCTAAAGAGGAGCGTATCGAATTCTAAAGTTTGTTGCTAATTTTCAATCAAGTCCTGCGGATCGTAATCAATATTTTTACGATATTCGTCTATTTTATGTATACTATCAAAAAGTATAATCATTTGCATTTAAAATATTTTTTTTTTAATCTTTATTACAAAGAATGCTTTTTTAAAAATATTAGGTCATTAAGTATGAAATGTCCGATTACCTAAAGCATCAAGTTTGATATCCGATGTTTCCGATATTTTACTTCGTCCGTTTTCTTATTTTCCTATTTAGTGTATATTGCGTTTTTAGTGTGTAGCGGTACGCGATTCGCATCGCAAGATGATAGAGGGTTTCCTATTAAAAGGATTAAGGTACATTAGTTAAGGTACATTCTCAAATATGTATTCTGCATTACTAAAATTAAATATCTTCATTAAGTGATGTACATACGAATATAATTTTTTCGACTTTTCAGCGTAAATACTACACTATGACTAATTCAATTAAATACAATAAAAAAATAGAGACAAAGATCTATCTACAGCATTTTCTATTGCACATTTAAAATTTAAACAATTCCTTCAAATAATTACTTAGTAAATACTTACTTTGCGAAAATATAGCGAATACGAACATGCAGGTATGAGAGAAATGCAGCGATTTTGAATGGCCATTTTTTCTTAAATCAACTATAAAACACGGAGTTGGAAAGAGTAGAAACAGGTTTCTCTTTTATCTTAATCATAAAACTTCGTAGAACACAATGGCACTAAAATGAAGACCGGGACTCACCCATAACTATAACAAAATCGTTAACAAAGTTTTGGAATCATAAATAAAACTACTAAGTCGTTGGTTATCTTAAAATATTAACAACTACAACAATATATATGGTACACAAGTAAATTTTGCTTAAGATTATACCATAACCTAGCTAAAAAAACTTTTATATAACAAAAATTTATTTAATTTATATAAATAGGATAAGAATTGCTAATAAGTGAATTCGCTGAGAAAGGAAGTGTGTCATTAGAATTTTAAACTTCCGACAAATCACGGTGCTCTATGAATGCATAAATGAGAAAACGAATGTTGATAGATTGTAACTCAGACATTCAACTAACTCAAGAAATAAAAATTTTTTAAATTCACTAATGACCGCACTTTCGGAGCAAATACCCCACTGTGCGACGTAACACTCGCAAACCACCTGGATACATGTCTTTTAATCCGAGGTTTAGAGTATGGACGAGTGGTCGGAGGTAACGACAAGATAATTCAAACTTTAAGGGGTTAAATATACTCGAAACGGTGGGACGATAGCTCTTGATCAGGCTCGAGCAGAATTATCTGGCTCCTATTTCATCCGCGCGGATTTGGATGCTAATATTTCCCAGATGTCACGAGACTCATACATCGCTTCCTAGAACCGATGATAGACGCCCGGTTAGCACGACGCGTGCATTCCGCTGCACTCGCGAGTGCAGGCGAAAGGTTGCTTCCTAAGTTATTGCTGGCGCATCGATCCGAGAGTTTTCAGTTGAACTTCTTCGCGAAGCAAGGCGAGGCGAGGCGAAGCGATGCGATGCGAGCTGTGCGCCATTCCGCTGCTCGCGATCGCCGCGCCGTCCCTTGGTTGTTTATTATGCGTTTGTCTTACTTACGCGCCGCGGCAAATTTACGATCGGTAGGGAGCCGAGTTTTCTGTGAACTACCCCCCGGGACTTTGCGCTCGTAAACGTTGACGAGAAAGAGAGCCACGCCGCGCTTTTAGATCCTCTGCGTATTTGAAGTCGGTGCGGAGTGTTTGCGGCGATCCGGCAAGAAAGGGAAATTGCTCATTGTTCCAGATTTGATCTTTCCCCCGCTGCTTTAGAAACTGCGTGCCGACGCGTACTGCAGCATTTAAATGGAGATTCGGGGGAAAAATTAAACGATTCATATAGCGTTACTTAACGCATTGTTGACCGGCAATTCTTCTCAGAATTTATCTCACGTCACCGGCTATTGCCAATTTAATCTAGTCCTCAACCTAAATTAAACTACTACATTTTACTTTTCAATATTTCAAAAACAATCTATTATTATGAAATTTTAACTGAAATTTAATTTAATCCTTAATCTAATAAACTTTGATAAATTGTGTTTAATATTTAATTTTGAATATTTATTTTTGGTATGATAAACATCAAGTATTTGGTATGATACACATCAAGTTTTGTACATACAGTAGCTCACGAAAGTATTCGGACACTCTTCAAACCTAAATAACTTTTGAAGGATTCAACCAAACTGCTTGACTTTTTCTTAAGCAACTAGAAGTATTGATTTACTAAATGGTATGCAAGAATAATTTCGAAACAACATTCTAATTGGAAGAAATTACAGGACAAAATAGATAAGACATGTTTTAACCCTTTTAGTGCCGAGCAACGATATATCGTCGTCCGCAACACTTGCGAAAAGTGCCAACGACGATATATCGTTGCGTATACGGTGGCGCCTTACTATTCGCATTGCAAGCGAACTATATCTTAAAATAGATTTATAAAACGTTATAAATAGTCTAATTTTATTGCAAACGAATTTAAAAAATTGTTTTTGGGTTTAATTTGTTAGAAAATAAGGTTCGTTTTACGAAGATTCTGGGGCAAGTGCCATGAGATCCCAAATCCTAGTAAATTCGTTACATTGATCTGGCATTTTTCGCATAGGTACGATGCTTTCGTTTGGCATTAAAAGGGTTAAAACATTCTCGAAAATCTCGAAAGACATGATCTTGAGAATCATTTTTATCCTATCGCAGTATTTACCCCTTCGAGCAAAGTAATGTTTTCCTCTGACATTTTTCCCTATCATAACAAATAAGCGAGCTATTTAAGATGCTCAAATCAGACGGGACACTCTGTACAGGAATCGGTGACGGATCAGGTAGCAGCGAGGAAGAACGTCTAATCTTCCATCTGTTGGCAGGTGAAGGCGGTAGTCGTTACATGATAAATATAGATTTTCTTTTTCACTTAAAAAATAGTAAAAAACGGAGTTCTAATGTCGTATTTCCGCTCAGGTGGGACTCGTCGAGGCCCGCGAATAGAGAACATAAAATTACCATGAGTTAACTGGATATAACAACATCGTGTTATATCCCACACCCTCGGATCACAAATATTGTAATTATCGCGTATAAACACGAGCTGTAACTGGAAGTCTCTTGGAGGGTATATCAGGCAATGAGGATAAATAGACTTTGCTGTATAACGTTTCAGACCCTAGGTGGTGGCACTTAACGTGACTTTCTTATTGCAGCAGCGTTTTCCTATTGTTTTTTACGGAAGCTTCACTTGTACAAAGAAACAGTCTAAAGTAAGAGGGTATTCTTTTTCACATTTTTTCATACATTTACAAGCAACATGACAGTTGCAATAATCCTCGTGTATAACACTGGAGTTAAAGTATCGGTCGGCTTATGAATATGCATCATATCGTGTATAAACACGAGTCGAAACTCGTAGTTTCTCGAAGGATATACTAGGAAATGAGGATAATACCGTAGCAGTTAAATAACAGACTTTGTTGCATAACGTTTCGGACTCTAGGTGGTGTGGCATTTAACGCGACATTCTGACCGCAGTAGCGCAGT
>CM052093.1:16140126-16151868 GCA_028453745.1 Agapostemon virescens | reverse complement strand
AAAAAGATTATGCTGTCAGTCTGGTGGGATTATAAAGGAATTCTGCACTTTGAACTTTCACCAAACAACCAAATGATCAATTCTAATGTGTATGTTCAACAACTTGCCAAACTGAGCGATGCAATTCAAGCAAAGCGGCCAGAAGTGGCAAATCGTAAGGCTGTTGTTTTCCACCATGATAATGCAAAGCTCCACACATCTTTGGTCACTCGCCAGAAATTATTGGATCTGGGTTGAGATGTATTGTCACATCCGCCATATAGTCCTGACCTTGCAGCTTCAGACTACCATTTATCTCGTTCCATGCAAAACTCCTTAAATGGTAAAATTTTTAATGACGCTAGTGACGTCAAATCACGCTTAATTCAGTTTTTTGATAGTAAAGATCAGAAATTTTATAAACGTGGAATTATGACACTGCCTGAACGATGGCGAAAGGTCATCGACAAAAACGGACAGTACCTAATTGAATAAAGGTACATTTTTAACATTAGCACTACCAAATCAGTCGTTTTGACTAGTCCCTAGTTTTTTCTTTTGCAATTATTGAAGTTATAAAAATTTACAATAAGCATTATATGAAGTTTTCATAGATGCAGTCTCGTTATTATTACAAAACCATGTATATTGTTGGATTTACTGTTCGATAGTTCTAGTGTTAAGCAAAAATTTTGAATGTTGAATGCCACGCGAATTTTGCATGCTTCGAACAAGTTTCATTTGTTTCATTTATAGAAATGATCAGCGTTATTGAACAAAATTGTTAGTTACTAAAAACTAAAGTTTTCACCTCGTACTATAATCTGGTTAATTTTGGAAGCACCGCGTTAATGTTCAATGCTGTTAATTTATTGATAACTGTTCTTAAACGATGTAACGGTGCCGGTCACCGATGACCCCCGTGGCATTCAACGTGTTAAGCAAAAATTTTGAATTTTCATTCTTAGTTAAAATCTGCATTCACTTAGTTGCCAACCCAATACATAAAATCGTTATCTTTATTGGTCGAAAACTTGCAGAATTAATCAGAAGTGAGATTTGAGGGGACCCAAACGGTTTAGTTGTACTGACTGTGTTTCGAAACCCTAGTCCGGTATAAAAAGCATGATTTTTAGTCGTCGATTCAATTAATTAAATTGGTTTACATAGCTTTGTGCGTGTCGCGATCGAAAGTTGTTAAATGCAGACGGTAAACCCAACGTAAATGCAAGAAACAGGATGCGGTCGACAGAGGAAGCTTCAACACGATACCCACACGAAGCAAATCGACTTATCAAATGCCAATCTGACAAAATGCAAGGAAAAAGAATCACGAATTATAAAAAAAAATAAAAGCATCTTCATAGTTGCAATAATTGTACAAAAAGAACTCCGAAACCGGGCATTCGACTGCGCCGTTATAAGATTAGGTTAAATGTTTTTACCCTTTCATTAATTAACAATGATTAATCACTTCCGTGATAAATCCCATGGCAAAACATTCGTGTAACGCTTACAAGGAAGATGATCGATCTATCTAGGATTGTGTAAGTTCCTCGAACAATGAATGCGAAATCATTGATCAAGGAATCCTCGAATGGAAGATGAGACGAAAAAAAGAACGGAAGATCTTTAATTAAATCATTTAATCAGCAAATGCGGGAAGATTATTCGCGACATGTTCGAGGATGTTCCCGCAATCGTTGAACAAGTTTCATGCGGTTTTCAGGTGCACCGTGATCCCGGTTTTTTTTTTTTTCATTAGAAAAAGCGTCTGTCGCAACGGAAAGCGGTGGTCGAGCGGTAACGAATGTAGTTCTGGCCTAAGCGCTCGGTTTTCTTGTCATTAGTGTGTTTTTAATGAAAATTAGAAGCGACTCAATCCGTAATTCCGCCGATCGGTTAAGGCCGGTCAGCGTTGCGGCGGCGAGCTACTTTAAATGAAGCGACAAGAAAAACTCCGCCATCTGTCGCAGCACCGGCGACAAAAACGACAGAGACGTCGCGGTCTTTGACTGTGATCGTTTTGCTTTTTCCTAGTCGACACACCGGTGCCTGTTTTTCCTATAGTGCTCGGCGGTACGAGCCATATTTGAAACGACGAACGAGTTCCTCTCTCGGGTTTCTTTGCCACATTAGCCTTTTCCGCGGGTTTCGAGCACGGACGTTTTTCCGTGGCCGCGGAATCGCGTGATTATACAAACGCAAGGGAAAGGGAGAGAGAGAGAGAGAGGCCAGGGTCTTCTCTCGGAAGCTATCGGTATCGGACATTGACGAATCGAGTCTCGCCTTTTTCAGAACATCTGGTATTTATCGTTCCGTTCTCTCCGAGCACGCGACAACTCGGCCGCCAATTAATTATCGAAAAATCACGTTAATTGATCGGCCGCCGGACGCGGCGCCTTCCTTTCGCGTGTGTGATGGATCGCAGTCGACTGCTTGGCGAACGTGTCGCGATAAATATGCTTATCGACCTTATTTTACTGCGACACGCGCGAATAAATAGGAATTCATCAGAGAACCATCGGCAACGGTATTTCTTCGTGCTCTCTGTTACTCGAGTCTGGGGAATTTTATTTCGGCAGAATGCGCGATTGATAAGTCTCGCTGTTGACGACGTCGCGTACACTGTGTCACTGAACGATAACGCGTTTCGAAGTTAGTAAGGTTTTCTAGGAAATATTGGTAAATATATATTATTAAACGCATCCTGAAATTATGTAGAAAGAAAACTTCAGTTACAATGCGAGGCTCAATTAAAATCATGCAAGACGTAGTGGGTGCTACCATTTTGTGCCATAGCGTGTTTGTGTGGCGACCATGGTTTCGATGATTATACATTTCGTTATTTAATCCTTTATTGTAATGAGAAGTTGGATCCATGATGATATTATACTTTTACTTTAGGACGACATAAAACTCCATTCTCGTGTGACCGATGTTTAAGCATTAACTTTTGCAATACGAAAGATGCATACGCGTAGCTCGATCAAAGAATACATACAGTGAGTACCTTTAATATTTGGACACTATAAAATTTTTACTTTGTCACATTGTAATTTTGTTCACGACGAAGAAAAAATAAATTAATTCTAAATTACATTCCTACATAATGTCTAGTTAATAAAAGTATAAATTTTATTTATATAATTACTAGCGTTTATTAAATATTCTATTTTAAACAAAACATTGTCTGATTTTAACGTTACAATAATATTCGGACACTTTTAAGAACTGATAGTTTTTGCACTAATTTTTACAAACGAAAAGTAATTCAATATAGTGTAGGATATCCTTCTTGACGAATGATCTCTTTTAATAGTTGAGGCATATTGCAAATTATTTTTTTTAAATATTCTGTACTAATATTATTCCATTCCTCTTTCGGTCGTTCTTTTAACATTTCTTTAGATGTTATTGCAGTTGTTCTAATTCGTCGGGCTAGTTCATCCCATAAATTCTCTATAGGATTCAGATCTGGGGACTGAGGTGGCGGTTGTAATAATTTTGGACAATTATACAGCAAATATTCCTGGACGATACGTGCCTTATATTTGGGGTCATTATCTTGACAATACTTAAATGTATTCTGAATCTCCAGTTTTATTGCTCTTTTACGTAAATTATTTTTTAAAATGTTCAGGTATATATTTTTGTCCATTATGTTATCAATAAAAATTAATTCACCCATTCCAAATGTTGAGATATATCCCCATAAAAGTACATTTCCACCTCCGTGCTTTATAGTCGGTTTCGTATTTTTAATTTTGAATTCTTCATTTTTCTTTCGCCACACCATTCTTCGCTCATCTGATCCAAAAATGTTGAATTTACTCTCAGCACTAAAAATAACATCATTCCACCACGTTTCTTCTTTTAAGATAAATTCTCTCGCAAAGTTTAATCTTTTCTTTCAATTAGTTTCATTCACCTACGGTTTTTTCCGAGCAACTCGCCCATTATAACCACATTCTTTTAATGCTTTGCGTATTGTTTGGAGATGCACTTTCTTTCCAGTCTCTTCTAATAATTCGGCAGCTAATTTTGGTGCACTTAATGTAGGATCTTTCTTTATTTTTCTTATAATTTTTCTTTTATCTCGCGTGTCCAAAATTTTTGTTGGCCTCTTTGCGGAATAGATTGTATTCGGTCTTCATACTTAAATCTTTTAATAATATCTCACTGTACTTTCACTAATTTTAAGCATTGCTGCAATTTTCTTTTACGATTCACCTTTTGCATTGTGAAAATTGACAAGTTGGCGTATGTTGTATAAAGCGTTTCTCTTACTTCCGATTATTACCAGTGAACTTAGTCAATATCTAAACACAACTGATTTTCTCAGGCTCGAGACAGTTTACGCAGACTGTAATGTTTGTAAACGTACATCACAATCTCATTAAATATCACACTAGCTCACGCAAATTGTTACATTCCGAGGTGTCCGAATATTATTGTCACGTTAAAACTAGACATTGTTTCGTTTAAAATAGAATACTTAGTAAACGTTAATAATTATATAAATAGAAATTATGCTTCTATTAACTAGACCCTATACGGTAATGTAATTTAGAATTAATTTTTTTTTTCTTTATCGTGAACAAAATTAGAATGCGGCAAAGTGAAAATTGTATAGTGTCCGAATATTAAAGTGATTCACTGTACATATACAATAAATATAAACGTTTTTCTTTTGCTATGAGTTATAAATAGTTAATAATGAAAATTGCATATGAAATACAAATGATCTGTGTCGATAACGAGGAAAGGGGCTTACATAAATATTTTCTCTTAATAATTGTGATAAGTTGTAAAAAATATAGTGTTAAGTACAACAGCTTCTTCTTCTTTACTTTCATCTATTTATTTTCATCGAAACAGCATAAAATCCGCAGGCTAACGATAAATTTATAAATCCTTACATTTTCTTATCACCACTGTGTTTTCTACATTAACCGGAACACAATTTTAAAAAACGTTTGATTTAGACGTCAAGTCTGACGATGCTAACCAAACAGCGATAGGAAGAGACGCATATACGCGACACAAGTTCTGTCTCGCGTTCTGAGCTACCATCAAAGTTTTCGTTTATCTTTTACGAGACAATGTGCGAGAAGAGAAATTCGAATAAACATCGGCACGCATTCGTCCCGTCCGGTAATTAATTTCAGGCACAATGGATGAAATTGTAAAACGTTATGGGCCGGACGTCGTATTTACGTCATGTTTGCGCCGACAAGGGACAACATGGTTGTCTCCCGACAGCCGTGGATGGTACCGATGCCATAAGCCTATATACGAGCCTGTCCAGAGCTGGACACGGTAGCGCAGGGGCCGCGTACCGCATTTTATTTCACCTCTAATGATTCCTCAAAACAAGCTTTATGTCCCGGACGGCGAAGCCGTATTTGGCGCGGCGCTTTTATCGCAATGTTTTCTGCCTGTTCCCTGTCCCTCTGGCCGAGGGAACAGCGAAAACCTCCGACAGGTGGCAACCTATCGATTCCGAGACGCGAAAAAGAAGGACCGATCCTCGTTATGATATCTTCTCCTCTCTTTTGCTTCTTTCCTTGTTTCTTTTCTTTTTTTTAATTCGTCGCACCTTTTGTTCGGCGCCTGAGAAAGGGACCCGCGACGCGAATACCAATGACTTTG
The DNA here is from genome assembly GCA_028453745.1 of Agapostemon virescens. Lineage (NCBI taxonomy): Eukaryota > Metazoa > Arthropoda > Insecta > Hymenoptera > Halictidae > Agapostemon > Agapostemon virescens. The sequence continues at coordinate 16,146,234 of CM052093.1, read as the reverse complement.
CTCGTTATTTGCGACGCGTGCTCTCGAGGAAACACGGCCACTGTCGTTCGATGCCGTGGAAAACTTCGCTAGATTCGTAGATTATTTATTGGACAGCGAAACTTTCTGCAGAATTAAAATTCTCTTGATTAATTGCGAGATGCAAGGATTAAATTTACTTTTTTAGTTACTTGTTTTAACAGTTTTCTGACCGGAAATTTTACACAGAAACTATACCATGTGCTACCATGATAATGCAAGTGCAATGTTCTTAGATTCTTTACTTCTCGACCCTTTAATATCTTCGTCAATTTTGGAATCGCATAATGACAGAATAATATTCTTTAGTCTGACTTCTTTATTAACCGCAATGATAGAAAAATATATTCCTCTATCGTATTTTCCACGTGATATCTATTCTCAATTCTTATTTCACACATCACAATTCAATGTCTTCTTCATACGTCAAATCATTGTAAACACATTACAAGCTGCGGTCTAAAAGAGTGCAGCAAATATACTGTCACACTGATGTTACGCCCTCTAAGATCAGCCGCCATTCTTCTCGAGACTTGGCGTCACTTACACATACGCCCGCCTTCGCCGCGCTGTGATTGGTCCGCGTTTTTCGTTAATAACTCAGAAACAAAGCGTCAAATTACAAACTGGTTAAGGAAAATGTTTCTTAGAATAGCCTCAGGAATTCCCCAGTTCAAATTGCTTTATACTTTACGGGACACCCTGTGCGTACTATAATAAGTTCGAACAGTGAAAAATAGGGAAAGAGCATTGCTGGTTACACGAATGTGTCTTATCCAGGGTGAGTAATGCGGACTAGGCCTGGTGGCTCGTTGCGAACATTGAGTCAACCTTTGTTGATTGGTTATCCGGTAACTTGGAAATCGTCCAATAGTAGACAAAGAGTTGACTAAAACGAGCGAATTAAAAGGGTAAGATGATACGGTACGTAGGAGACGATCGAGGCGATTGTTTATCGTTTGACGCGTCCTATGACGGGACTCCCTTGCGCAGCAGGTGATGCTCAGTTGGCATAATTGCATAGCGGAGGAATCGGAGTGTGTCTGATCGGGGAACCGCTCGAATTCGAACGCGAGTAACTGTTGTCATGATCACTATCGATCGCGATACCGTCGGGGTAGAACGTGTCGCCCGTGCATGGCATTCGACCCAGTCGTCTTCGAGATGGCCAACGGTCCGAACGTCCGTGTTTTGCCAACTGTCACTCACCGTGGCATACGAAAGTGCAGCGCGATGCAACGCGGTGCAACCCGTAATTAACGCGTAGTTGAATACTCGCGACACGCAATTCAATGGTTTCGCCATTAGCAGTACTTGGCCCGAAGAGGCAATTAAAAATTACGAGCTATCAGCTCCGGCCACTTAGCGCAATCTACGAGGGACATTTTAATCTGACGTGAACGTCGCATTATACAGTTTGGAAATACATTGTCGACGGTGATGAGTGTGCTTTTTTCTCGAACGTAATAATTTATGTTTCTTATTAATCTCCTGTGTCGATCATGGATCACCCGACAAGTACATGGCAACGTTTTTAAATAAACATTTCTTTTTGAGAGACAACGTTTACGTTGCTGCTAGTGATGGGTAAATTGCTCGATCGTGGAACAAATGTTCCTTGGTTGAGCTAAAGTTTGGCTCCGGTGTTATTTGGAAAATAAAGATCTTTTAATAGTTTATTATCTTAATTGGACGGATATTATTTTGAGATTATTGCGTGTTGCTCTGATTTTTAGGTTGTTTTGTTATTTGGCTATGAAATCATTTCTTATTTTCCGTTTGAATGTTACTGAAGTCATTTTTAAACATATTTTCTGACGATGCTTCGATTTGCAAGTGTCTTTCTGTTGAAATATTTGAAATAAAAAGAATGTTCAAGGGAAATACTTTTATGTGGCGTGGATCAGTGACGCTTCGTGATCCAGGATCACGACAGTCTGTCCAGAGAAAAACTATATCGCGCGGATGATCGACATTCGCACCTGTCGTTTTTCGTGCGTACAAGACAGAGGCAGCGCTCCGTTGTTCCCGTCCGCGTTCGAATCCGATGCTCACTGTATCCACAGTGTATTTCGAGGCAACGAAAAATCATTTGATCGTGCCATAAAATCACGTTGGCATTTATTGCCGCGTGTCCTGCCCGTTCCGCGCCGGTCCGCGCCAACCCGATCGCAGTCCATTTGTTTTACAAATGCGAGCTCGTTCCTGGAGCTCGTTGCCGCCCGAGGTCCACCGCGCTTGTTGTCGCTCGTATGTCGCTTTCACAATCAGCAGCCTGCAAAAATCCGATGGATACCTTCGGTTTACGATCCCCTACAAATTCTCCGATTCCTCCAAAAACTTGTTCCCCTTTGATCATCTTGGGAAACGGACGCGCGATCATTTTTACGCGCAACATCGTTTTTCCCAAACTAATTTTGCCCCCAAACGATACCGATAGGCGATCGAAATAAAACTTCATGGATATCATCGCGAAACGACGTGGATCCAAGATGTAGAATCTCAATCTCGAGAATTTATGCTTTCGGAAGACACGTCTACACGAATCTGCGCGAAAACATAATTCTTATAAATGCTGTAATGGACATTCTAAAATTCAAACCTTCGCGACAGGTATTTATTTAAATAAGAACTTTTATAGTTTCAGTAATCTGTGAAACGCAATGCACTCTGTTGTAAAATTTTAACCCTTGGCACTCCGATGGCTCCTCTGAGGCGACATTGAAAATTGTCAGACTATTATTCAAAACAATTTGTACATTACAAATTTTTGTAATTAACAAGTTACTAAAAATTTATGTGTTGTCGTGAGATTAACAGTAACAAATTTGACGTACATGAAAGGAAATGAACCACGTGCAATAGAATTATTCTAGGACAGAAAGATGTCTCGAGTTAGGAATTAAAATTTCTTAGAGTGCAAAGGGTTAAAAGAGACATTGTCACTGGAAAGTTGCCAGTTAAAATAAAATTAATTTGATTTTCTTCGTGTGACAATAACGTTTTAAAAAGAAACCAAAATTTTGGAACTCAGATTAATTTCATTTTGTCAAATTTAACCCTTTGCACTCGAAGCTGTTTTAACTCCAACCCCAAGGAATTTTTTCTGACCTAGAATATTTTTATTCTACACGATAAATTTCATCTGATGCATACGAAATTTATTTACTATTGCTCGTCCTTGCAACGATTAAATTTTTACGAATTTCTTTGACACAAGCATAGCGACGTAAAGATTGTTTTAAACAGTGCTGCAGCTATTTTTACTGATGCCTGAGAGTCACCATTCGAGTGCAAAGGGTTAATGTAGAAATAATAATAATTTACTCAATGCAATGCAGTGCAATTCTTTTGCATCGTAGAATAAGTAGAAATGGCAAGCCTTGAACAGACACATTCGCCTGTATGCATCAATGGTCAGCTTGTCTGTTCGCGGCGCACCGTTTCTACTAGTTGTACGTATTGTCGTCAAACTACCAGAAATGTTTATATTATATATAAATATTTATATATAATATTTATATTATAATATTTATAATATACTTTGACTATTCGTATCGGTTTTATTTCGAAAATCGATACAACAAAATTTTGGTCCTCTCAATTCTACTTAAGCTTTTAGGCACGATTGAATTTTGAGCGGGGCTGTTTCTCTGTACAGCAGAGTTCAATGCGAATTACGTGTAAATAATACAGCACTGCAATGTGTGATGGTTAATGCTGTTCTCTACACGAGCACATTGGAATGAAGTGTTTGATCATAAAATTATAATTTTTCTTAAAGATATGATACACGTATGTTGTCTTTAATAATTTACTTTAACACGTTGACACCATTTCGTTGTTTCAGAATGATGAACAATTCCTTTTAATAAAGTTGGTCAATCTACGAAGGAAATAAATTGAACTTGTCCGAAGCATATAAAATTTCCTTGGCATTCAACGTGTTAATAATTAATAATACCATTGAATATGGTACGTTTTCAGAGAGATGGCGTCCGCGAAAGCCACTATAGTGGCGCATAGTGCCTAAGAGATTAAGAACGGGGCTAGCCTCACCTTGTATGTATTTGTAGCTATGCACATATAGAAGAAACCTGTACGTACATACAAACCTGCAAGGGTTCACGATATCGGGATTTAACTCTTCAATATTTCAAGGAGCAGTTCGAGAGTAGTAAATTTAGTTTCCTGAAAGACAAATCTAGATTTGTTCACCGTTCAAAATTGCAATTCTTACATAATTGTCGAGTAATTTGCAATACTCGCCAGTACACTGCTCGCGCGAAACATCGCTGCGAAGATTGCAAGGGTTCACGATATCTGGCGAGTATTAAAAATTGCTGGACAATTACAAAAGTTCAAAGATTAGTTGAAGATAAAGTTGAAAGACTGATTGGTCAAAGATGAAGACCGACCAAGGATCACTGTGACACTAAAACAAACGCGCGTGATTTCTGGGTTTTATATTCTTCGAAAACGGAAAGCTAAATGTTGATTGGCTACTGATGGCATAGAAGGGGAAGTACGTTGAACACGCACCGCGCAGTGGCGCAGGTAGCGGGAAATCCTGAACAGGTGACTGTAGCGGTGCGAGCTAGCAGATCTACCATAACCGGAAATGATGATACCATAACTCACAATTCACTGAGTAATTTTATTGCTGGAAAAAAAAGTATATATATAATATATGTGTATAATATTATATATATATTGTATATATTATGTATATATTGTATTTATTGATGGATTCCTCTAAAAACGCGCCGCAGTCAAAGGACTAATTTCTAAATTCTCAGGTCATTCTCAGGGGACCGATGCAATCATGAATTTTGGGCACTATGCTATCCTTCCGAATCGGGTGGCTCGCGGATCATGTCAACGGATAAGGACGACAGTATCTCTTAACGGGCACATGTTTGGCGAAACTTTCTTTACATTTTAGGGTTCACTTTTCGTTTGTAATCATTCCGTATTATCTCGGGACGGAAATAAATTCGCATCGCTCGTGTACCGTTTGTAGATCCGCGAAACATTTAGTAGTCGGATAGTATAATATATTAGAACAAGGGTGCGAATCGGTCTGTTATCCTCGTCGTCTGCCATGATCGGACGCGTCCCGCGGATAATGTAGAAGCATCGGTGAGAAACGAGGGCCGGTCTAATAAATTATGCATCGGTCGCCCTTCTGACATTAAGTCGACTTCAGGCATTGTCTTCGACGGCCATTGGAAGCGCGCACTTACAACCATTGTCGGTCCGCGAGCCTAACCTTTGTCTCCTGTAATAAATGGCCGTCTCGTGCTGGGAACTAGTATCGAGTCACTCGTCGGTGTCTCTCTTGCAGCGGATCAACCGAGGAAAACCGGGTCTGATTGTGATTTTGAATAATGTCGTTTGTGCGACTCCGTGTTAACACGACCTGATAAATTTTACGTTATCGGCGAATCACGGAGTACAAGGAAAATTCTCCTGAAATGGTTACTCGTCCACCGAGGAACGGTTCTAACGAACAAATGTGCCCATAATTATGAAAGTGGTCCAAGTCATATATTTCTTGTTTCGAAATATTTAATGAATTGCATTTGAATAAATTAAAAAATATTTTTACATTGTGCGACATTTTAATGTATAATTTTATTAGTCTTGATTAATGGAAATTTATTATGAATATGAAATTTTGTGTGAATTTCATACGAAAATGTTGTTTCTAAAGTTAGAACTGACTTAGACCATTTTCAAAATTAACTGATTGTCCTATAAATGACTTAAAGCAATAAAGAACTATGAGTTTTATTTGAAACAATAACTTTAATGAAATAATTCATGAACATTTATTAATTATTTTTAAACAGTAATCCATTTTTGTCATTTCGAGTTTTTAAGATTCTTAAAATGTTCCTGAAAAACTGGAGGGATGCATGGTAGTAAACGCATAATATCTTTATGTTTTTCTTCCGTTACTGGTCTAGTGGTGGTGTATACTGGAAGTAATTTAATATTTCCGTATATTTTTGGTCTTCCTCTTTTAGGCGAAAGATCCAAAACGTGGAATTTAGAATCATCTAAAGAAGTTTTATAGAACATTTA
>CM052093.1:16086085-16115143 GCA_028453745.1 Agapostemon virescens | reverse complement strand
GCCAGTCGATGCTGCAACGCTCTGGACACCGTATATATGAATTGAAAAGGCTAGTGGCAAGTGAACCGCCACCACGGAAGTGCAATTTACAGCGTTGACGAGGCGAAAGAATTATTAGTTGATCGGAATAGACACATTAATCATTCCCATTCCTGAAAGAAACCAATCAGCGGCACTTGTTGCGCGTGGTTTCAATTAAACATGGTAAATTGCGGCGTGTTTCATTTACAATTAACCGTGCTTCTTAAGGTCGGCCTAAGCCGGTAACTGAGTTACACATACACAATCAACGTTCATAATCACGGGCCGGAGTACGGAGTACCCTGTATCCCGTTAATGAGCTTTACGTACTGTTACTTCATCAACTTCTCATCGTAATTGTAAATGGACCCTTAATTTCCTCAGACCTTGGCATCTCGGACTCTTTCCCCCCTCCCTCCCTCCTACCGTTTTCTCTCTCTCTCTCTCTCTCTCTCTCTCTCTCTTTCGGCTAACAAGAATTTCTTAGCGGGAATACGAGTATTATCCTGCCATAGTTGTTTTCTACAGGAATCCCGAGGCTCTGCAGGCTAATACGTTGTCTCGGAACACATTAGGTTCGTTATTCACCGATAATAACGTTTCGCCCCATAAGTCCGGGATTATTACGCTAATCGATGCACGCTTAATCTCTATTATCTTTCACTCTTCGCGCTCTCGCAATCATTCTCGCGGTCCTCGCTGTCCGTAGTGCTTCTCCACTGATTTCTTCATCAATTTCTCTTGGCCTAGGCGCTTGTTGCTATCAATCGTAACTTCGAGGCACAGCACGATACTATAATAATCAACGTTCTTTCGCATTCAACGACAAATGACGGAGATACTCTAGGTGTTTGTAGAAAATCGTCGTCTGGTACCGTACATTCCATGTACGACTGCAGGATTGTTAAATATTATAGATTTTCTTCGTGAAAGCTCCATTCTTTGCGAATATTTAGAAGAAACTCTTTCATATAAATATTCGCAGCATCGAAGAAGTTCTAGAGAACTTATACGATGCAATCGAGAAGCGTTTAACATTTTGACTGCCATGTCACCCATATATGGGTGACAGAGTAATTTGTCCATTTTTAAAAATAAATTTGTACATTAATATAATCGTTACACTACATTTAGTTGAAATCTGGAGAATACGAGAAGGTCGAAGGATAACTATGTGTCGTACATTTAAAATTTTTAATTGTTGTTTCACCAAATAAATTACTTTGATTTTTTGGAATTTTTGAGGTTGTTGTTCTGGCAGTTAAAGTGTTACCAATACGATAAAAATCAAGGTCAAGAAAGTTTTGCACAAATCTTTTGAATAATTCGACCGGTCTAGAGATGTAGAATCACGCTACAATCGACTTTACACGTTTTTTTTTCACACATACGTTGATATTTTCAAAAACAATATTTAATTGTTACAAGCAAGAAAAAGAATAAATCAAGTATTGGAATATGGGTATATAATAAAATTCACTATGTTATAAAATATGAAATAAAATTTATATATTTTAATAGCTTCTCTAGAAGCATGTTGTGAGATACGTCTTTTCACTTCGAAAGAAACGTTACTAATGAAAGACTGAAGAGATCGAAACAGAGGAGGAACAGTCGAATATAAACAACTGAGAATCAAGGATCGCATGTAACAACATACAATGTATGTACAGTCGGTGTGGAAAGTATTCGTACAGCGACCAATTTCAAATAAAACTGTGTGCGTAAACTTCAGTTATAAATTTTAAGCGAAAAAAATGATTAATAAATATTCTTGGTTATTTGTAGAAAAGATTTCGTGAAAACTAAATTTTACTTTCTTCAAGATTAACCCTTAGCACTCCAATGGCTCCTCTGAAGCAACATTAAAAATTGCCATACTATTATTCAAACCAACTATTACACGATCATATTTGCATTTAATAAATTATTAAAAATTAAACTGTTATACGTACGAATAACAAGAAATGAAAGAAAGAAATGTCTCGATATTGGAATTAAAATTGCTCGGAGTGCAAAGGGTTAACAAAAATATACATCCATCATAGATAAACGTAAGAAATAGACGCACAGAAAGTATTCGTACAGTTATGAATAATGAAAAATAAACTATAAAAATACAATATACTTTTTATATTTTAATAATTTGTAGGATTGCCTTTGGATTTTATAATAGCTTCAAGTCTTCTTGGCATGGAATTTACTAAGTTAGATGTTACAGCCGGTGTTATTTTGTTCCACTCCTCTGATAAAGCGATTTTTAAACTTTCTTTCGATGAAATATTATGATTACGTATTTTTTGTCCAAGATAATCCCATAGATGTTCAATGGGATTGACATCTGGTGATTGAGGCGACGTTTGCAAGTATTTTGATGTGTTGTATAATACCCATTGCCTTGTATTATGTGCAGAGTGCTTTGGATCAATGTCGTGGGTGAATATAAAATTGTCTTTAAGATCCATTTTATTTGCACTAGCATGGAGATGTGTTTTCAAAATATCAAAATAAACTGTATGGTTCGTAATACCGTCAATAAAATGTAGAGACCCCACTCCATTTGCACTCATACAACCCCAAACTAATACAGATCCACAGCCGTGTTTTACCGTCGGTTGCAAATTTTCTTTTCTGAATTGTGTATTTTTCTTCCTCCACACTGTAAATTTATTTTTAGAGCCAAATATGTCAAATTTGCTTTCGTCAGCAAAAATTACTTTATTCCAATGTTCGATCGGTGTATTAATATGTTGCTTAGCGAATTCTAATTTTTTTCTTACGGTTAGTTTCGTTTACAAAATGCGTTTTTCGTGCTACTCGACCATGATATTCGCTACTTCTTAAATAGTCACGCACAGTACTAGCTGACACACTTATGCTGTTGCTTTTAAGTTCTGTTGCAATTTGTTCGACAGTTATACTTGGATTCTGTTTCACTTTACGAATAATTAGTCGTCGATCATACTCGTTTATCTTACGCGGACGGCCACTTCTTTTCTTATTTGAAACAGTTTTTCGTTCTTCGAATCAGTCAATTATACTTCGAATAGTAGATCTTGCTCTATTCACTATGGAAGAAATTTCACTAAATGATTTACATTGATTGTGTAATCGAATAATAATTTTTCGCTCTTCTTTCGTCGTTTCGCATCTTTTGCGACTCATGTTGTAGTATATTACAAATACTACTATACTAATATAATAGTATACTAATACTTTGAATAGTAGAGCTTGCGCTATTCATTATGGAAGAAATTTCATTGAAAACAAAAATTGAACATTGAAAAACTATTTATTTTAATTCTGTCGTATTGAAATTAGACCATTTATAACGTATTATAAATTTATTTTGAGATTGAGTTCTCTCGCAATGCGAATAATAAAGCGCTAGAAGGTGCGGGCCGATATATCGGCTCTGGCACTTTTCGCCAGTGCAGCAAGGGCCGATATATCGGCCTCCGGCACTAAAAGGGTTAAACAGTACTTTCAAATAGCGATTTGAATAACGAATAAATACGCTTCTAAATAAAATCGACTATTCGCCATGCTCGATTTGAAGTAACGTTTTACCAAACTCCGATGGCAACAGGTTAAAGCGTTGTCAGGTAAGAAACGGATCATCGACCGACGGCAGTTAAACAAAAAGCGCGCTACCGAAAGGTTGCACTAAATTTTCAGTAGCAATCGGGAGTGGCGATCTCTACCGAAAGATCGACTTAACAGCAACCACAGCCGCTAAAGGTGTTATTCCGTTTTTCCATTGGCGTTCCATTAAGACCGTGCTTTGTTTCTTACGGTATCGATAAGGAGCGCATCCCCGGTGCATCCTCTGCTGGATACTGGGCACGTCGGTACTCTCGGGTACTCATCGGCACGTACGTGAGCGTATGTTGGCACGTACGTGCCGTTAAGAAACTTCCTTTCCCGGATTGCCGGGCCGCTGTCACGTGCGAACCATCCGGCCAACATTGTTACATTCTCGTCGCATTCTTTCGCCGAATCCGCGGGCTTCTCGAACGCTTCGACGAACCGTATATTTCTCGGTCACGAAAAGGAGAGAGAATAAGAGAGAAGGAGAGAGGGAGAGCGAGACACAGTGAGCGAAAGGGTGGGTGAGAGGGAGAGAAAGGGAGAGAATGAGTGAGTGAGTGAGTAAACTGATAATGCACGAGTGAGTGAAAGAACGGGAGAGTAAAGGAGATTGGGAATGAGAGAAAGAGAGAAAGAGAGAGAGAGAGAGAGAGAGAGAAATCGAGAGAGTGAGAGACAGGATAAGAGAGAGAAGTGAGGAATGAGCGAGTGAGAGACAGAATAAAGACAGAATGAAAGAGTGAGCGAGCGAGAAAGAGAAAAAGAAAAAGAGAGAGACAGAATGAAAGAGTGAGCAAGTGAGAGACAAAGAGAGAGAGAGAAAAAGAGAGAGACTGAATGAAAGAGTGAGCAAAAGGAAAAGTGAGTGAGTGAGCGAGTGAAAGAGAGAAAAGAGAGAAAATAATAGAGAGAAGAAAGAGAATGAATGACTGAGAGAGTAAGCGAGTGAAAGAGAGAAAAAGAGAGATAATGAAAGAGTGAGTGAGTAAACTTGTAAAAGAGAGAAGAGAGAGAGAGAGAGAAAGAGAGATATGCGAGTTCCTGATCTTATCAAGCTACCGCGCGTACCGCCGAAAAAAGGATTCGAAGTAAAAGAATTCCGCGCAGCCAAACAGATAGCAACTGCGACCAGATGTTTCTAATCGGTGTTGCGTTCCCCGCGCCTAAAACCACGCGAAACGTTCCGCGATATCGCGACCCACGATCGAGGAAAACCGATCTCGACGAATACGGCGGTCTGTTTGATAAGCCGCAACCAAATGCACCTGGTGCTTTCTGCTCTCCTGCGAGAGAGATTTCATTGTTTCTACGAACAATATCTTCCTTAACAGGGTACTGCAGTATTGGTACCTTCTGGACACGATTGCCTCGATACCATTTGATGAACGTACATTTTTCCGGTTAATCGTGGACATATTTACGATACGATTCCAGATTAAAGCATTGTTGACGTTGACAATTGGCGAAGTTACGCAGCGATGCAGATAGGCGTATCCTATTTTCGTTTTTGAACGATAGGTTTACCGGACGTGTCGAAAGAACGCGTTCTCATATTTTTAACCCTTTGCACTCCAAGTAATTTTAATTCCAAAATTAACTCCAAAATAAACACATTGTTTGACCTGGAACAGTTCCTTTATACATGGTTCGTTTCCTGTTGTCTATGTAAAATTTATAATTATCACTCGTACGTGCAACATTTCAACTTTTATTGATTTCTTCAATGCAAACATAGTGATGTAAAAATTATTTTGAATAATAGCATGGGCAATTTTAGTGTCGCCTCAGAGGCGACATTGGAGTGCTAAGGGTTAACATACAATTATCGAGATTCCAAAGAGTCATACACAACGGAATTCATTTCTGGGGCTAGACAATATTTAAAAAATAGCTAAAAATTTGAATAGACGGTTTGTCCGTTATTTTTATAAAGTGACGTAAAATCGTCAGTGCAAGTGCTCCGCAAACCTAACTATATTATTATTAAACAGATACCCCCGATGAATCTTTCATAGATTACTTTTATCGGTCGGTTAGAATACCTTGAACAATTATGATTTCTATTAGATAAAGTCATAATTAACTAATTACAAATAGAACGGTTTCAGGGGATTTTGTCATCTTAGCATCGAATATTGGAATTACGTCCTTGCTAGATCGCGAAACCGTCTTTATGAAACCGCTCTTATAAGGTTGTGCCCTTTTCAGTCAATCTCGATCAAACATCGCCTTCGGAAGAGACCCAGTTTTAACTGATTTGATTCGACGAACACTTCTCAACGAATTCCACCTATTTTGCAAAAATGGCCAACCGCCATCCAATATAGGCCAATCTTTACAGGCGCGCCGCGAGCAGACTATCTGAGCTATCGACATGATTCCAACGGCAAAATCTTCCTCAAACCTTCCTCTTTAAGAGGAGCCCTCATTTTCTAGGCTAGCGTTTCAGGGGACTTCAGGACGCTTCATTTTATCAACCCCATTTTGCCCATTTTCGTGATTTCGAAGGCCTGGAAATTTTCAAAATCGTACCACGGCCGCAATTTCATTCCGATCGAGCTGAAATTTGGTATGCACACTTCCTACGTGTCCAGTTACTCGTAGCCAAAGTTTGAAAAGAATCGGCGACACTAAATTGTTTGTCGCCTCGCGTCGTTCCGCTCGATCAGTTTTGCGAATTGCCGGTCGCGAATAATTCGCCGCGCCAGCTGCGCGCAGCCCCTGCGTTGACGCGCTAGGTGCGGTGGTCGAATAATTACGAACGTTGCAATATCTCGAATCGCGTTCCACGATCGCTTGTCGAGTTAACAGAGAAACGAGCCGCTAACAGCTACGGGGCCCGACTAATACGCGCCGTGTGGCGATGTTAAAAGCTTCATTTAGTTCGCGTTTTGCAGAAAGAGTATCCAATTTCGATCCGGCGCGCGTTGAATTTCTCGTCGTAAAAATTCCGCGGTAGCTCGTTACGCTCGGCGAATTGACCATTACGCGTTGCGAAACGTACGGAAAGTGGATCGTCGCCTCGTAATAAACGTGTAATCGTAAATCAGTAATTTCGCTGGGTCCGCGGTGAAAGAAAGAAGAGAAATACTGGAAGATTGTCTGATGAGGTCCGACAGGGTTGTCGGGGGGAGGAGGAAGGGGCGGGGGAAGACTGACCCGACCGAGTCATTAATCTACGGCGCGCTGATTAAACAAATTGCTGGAGCGCGAGGCGTCGATGATCGGCCACCTCTAGTTGCAAGGTGTTCCACAGCGTAATTCGCGGGGCTTGATCGATCGGTTAGTGGTCGATTAAAAAAGGGAGCTGCGTCATCGAGATAAGTGGAGCTACCTTATAATGAGAGGGCGCACTTTCGACGTCGATAGGTGCCGTACGTGTTCCTCTGGGAACATATCGGGACCGTTTCGAAACCTTCGAGTACCCGTGCCTCTCGGGTCGAACTCGGCCTGCTCGGCAACGTGCAATTTCACGACACCCCTAGCTAATTAATTGCACCTTTTTCTTGCCGCTAAGTTGGCCGCTCGCTTCGCTCTAGCACGCTCCGATAACCGCGGAAAGCTTTCATGTGATGTGGAAGAAAGTAGTCGAGCACGGTAATGTCTTCATGTACAGTGATTCATAGTCATAATGAGACGCTTTCAGCCCTCGAGTGGACCTTTGAAATGTAATTTAACGCTAAACTCCGCTGCCAGTCGAACGACCTGTTCCCAATTTTTTAGTTTATAATTATTCAAGTGAAAAAGACTTAATCGTGGAAAATGATTAAATAAACTTGTTTGCCCGAGCTTGCGTTCTTGTAAAAATTGTGCAATGCTCGAATAAAGATAATCTTGTCAATTTTATAAATCAACATATGCCAGTCACTTATAATGTTCGTCAGGTTTATAATTAAATGTGCAATGATTCGGTTAAATTATATTTTACATTTATATACTAAAGTTTATAAATGTATATACCAAAGCCGAGAATATCTCGCAGTACTGGAGGTAATACTGTGGCAGTTATTCTGCAGTTATTCGAGCAGTTAAAACGACTTTACTGTACAATGTATCGAACCCAATGTGATGGCATTTAACGCGACTTTGTTATATTTATATTTAGTATTCGTCTCTGCCCTAATAATCAACGAAAACGCAGTGAAAATTTCATTTAAGTTTACAAATAATAATGGACTATGTTAGGGACAACTCGTTGTTTTATTTATCACTTTTTTAAACCACCTTTGAAGGTACATTTTACGGACTCATTAATCTACCAATTATCCCTAATACAACTGCTGTTTACTTAATTATTTTGCCAGAAACGGAGTAAAGGAATGACGAATTTAATACTTTGGGTAATAATAGACCCAGACTCCGTCATCGAAAAATTACATAATTATTTGCATAAATAGCGAGGATGCATCGACGCAAAAAGACAAAGATATTTTTAATTTTAAATCGCACACCTTCAAATTTTCGAGAAGTCAGAAGGATTAGCCTTTCACGTGACGAGAAAAAGAAATTTTGAAAAAGTATTGAAGTTACATAAATAAATTGTCGTTAGCATCGACACACCGACGCATTAATGAGACACTATCGATTCAATGATAAAACTTGTTCGTTTCCAACGGAATTTATGTTTTCCACCAGTCTGAAACCATTAGATGCTTCTCCTTTTTCTTCATTTTAACTGGAAGCATCGTCGTTATTAGTTTACGCTAACTGGCATTGTCAAAGCATCGATTACACGGGTTATCTTTCTCTTCGGTTGGTTCGCGAATGAACTCGTTAACGAGCAAGCGAGTCATGACTCGTGCAGCAACGAGCATCAGCCGGGTGAACCTGCATTTATTAGGTTTCTCATGTTTTCTGCATCAGAGTTTCTTGTAACCGGTAACACGCGACTGATTTCCTTGCTTTACGATATCACACAGAGCGATTTAATAGCTGCGCGATGTAAACTGTTAGCTAGCGAACATCGAATAAAATAGCGAAGCGAACTCTTCAGCTTCGACCCGTTGACAAGTTTACTATCCCTTATTGATTACGGAGAACGATTCCGATGGTAGCGAGTTGTTCCCAAGCAAGCTGGTGTAATTATGTGCCAGCGACACGTGTTTACAGTCGAGAATACCATCGCTATTTTATTACGGTTCGAAGACGATCGGAATTTCCTTCGTACTTTTCCTTTTCTTCTTAAAATCATATTTAAGAAGCAACCGTTGTGTTTTCATTCAAACGGCATGATCTTTTACTTCAACACCATTTATATTGTTTCACTAGGAATGATTTAGTCTTTAGGCACTCGAATGACGACTCTGAGGCGTCATGAAAAACTGCCACACGATTATTTCAAACAATTTTTAAATAATAAGAAGTTTTCATTAAAACGGGGTGATTTGTTACTTCAAAACTATTTACACTGTTTCGCTAGGAACGATTAGTAAGACTTTAGGCACTCGAATGACGATTCTGAGGCGCCACGAAAAACTGCCACACGATTATTTCAAACAATTTTTAAATAATAAGAAAT
Organism: Agapostemon virescens; assembly: GCA_028453745.1. Classification (NCBI taxonomy): domain Eukaryota; kingdom Metazoa; phylum Arthropoda; class Insecta; order Hymenoptera; family Halictidae; genus Agapostemon; species Agapostemon virescens. Next base: position 16,106,013 of record CM052093.1, on the reverse strand, counting down.
TTGTAAAAATATAACTGTTGCAAGGACAAATAATAATAAATATACCCATATGCATAAGATCAAATAAATCGTGAGGAATGAAATTATCCTGTCAGAAGAAATGCTTTGGTTCTCCATTTAAAACAACTTCGAGTGCAAAGGGTTAACTCGTCCACGACGCCCATAACGATTTACTTCTACGTTATGTTGCTAAATTTGTTTTTATCTTCATTGAAAGAACACAACGAGTAGTTGGTTCAGATAGAAGAAGAAAGTTGGAGTCAGGTAAAGGATTTTGACACTACATTTACGCTACGCGTCAAAATGGCGGATTTTGAGGCGTCAGTAAAAATTGTCACACCACTGTTTAAAACAATTTTAACATCGCTATCTTTATATCTAAGAAATTGCTAGAACAAAACCCATATACATAAGGTGAAATAATTTAGGTAGAATGGAAATATCCTAGGTCAGAAGAAACGCTTTGGTTCTCCAGTTAAAACAGCTTCGCCTACAAAGGATTAATGGCGTTCCAGAGTCATCATTCGATTGCAAAGGGTTGCGATTGCAGAAATATTAAGTTCATTTGTTTGAGTATACGTTATACAACAGAAGGGTGAAAATTTCAATAGATACATTCTTCCCATTTTTATAAAGTGACATAAGGTAGTTTTTAGTGTTTCATGAAGCGACTATTAACCCCTTAGGCGCTATGCGCCACTATAGTGGCTTTCGCGGATGTCATCTTTCTGTACGATACTAGCACACTCGCTCACCGTTTAAATTAAATAATCGTTTTCACATATTGTTACACACTTGTTTTGCCTTCACATCGATTGAAAATTGTTTTAACAATATACAGCCAGAATACAGTCTTTTCTATATCTGCCAGTGCCAGGTCGTTCAGTGTCGTTTTGAACTCTGCCGTACAGAGAAACAGCCCTGCGCAAAATTCAGCTGTGCCTAAGAGGTTAAAGGTGTCCCACCTTTCTAATTTTTAAAAGTGTCCCATCTGTTCCACCCTTCGAAATTTTGCAATCGCTACGTGCAATTTTATTTTCTAAAATTCCGTGCTTCAAAGGGTGAAGAGGAACTTCTGGAAACAATTAAATAGTGAGCATGAGGCTTATGTTATTTAACGATATTAATGTTATTCTACATTTTGTTTACATACATTTACATTATCAAACGATAAGAAATTAGTTTGCACAGAAACTAGAAAGTTTCCACAGCATATATGGTACTTCGTCTTTCGATTCTGACATAGTTTTCAGTGTTCGCCCTTTCTTTACTCTCATGGAAGTAAAAGATGATGCGAAATAGTGCAAAATTGAAGTCGATGGAATCGATTCCTAAAAAGTTAAACGTTGTTAAAACGTTGTGACTCGAAGAGTAGATTTAAGTTAAGTGTACCTTCGAAAATCATTCTTCGCGACGAATTATCCAATTCGTATATCGAAGACTCACTCCACCGACCGAAGAAACAGCATGTTCGAGTTAGGCCAAGGGCTATCAGGTTGTTCAGTAATCTTCTTCTCGTTTTTAATGCTAGAACTACCGAACGATAAATCCAACGATATACATCGCTTTGTAATAATAACGAGAATGCATCTATTAAAACTTCATACAATTCTTGTTGTAAGGTATACGTTATTAACCTTTTACGCACTATGCGCCACTATAGTGGCTTTCGCGGATGCCATCTTTCTGAACGACGCGCCACTATAATTATTAAAGTACAATGTTAAAGTCAACATACGTGTATCATATCTTTAAGAAAAATTATAATTTTATTATTTACACGTAATTCGCGTTGAACTCTGCCGTACAGAGAAACAGCCCGGCCCAAAATTCAGCCGTGCCTAAGAGGTTAAATTATAATCGATAGGTTGTTACCCCGGCATTTCGTGAAAAAGTACGAAATTTTTCGGTTACGAGCAAGAGGGTTGGGTAAATGTTAGCAAGAGAAGAAGTTCGATTGGGAAGTGCGAGTCATCCGGCAAGAATTTCTCCGTCGGCGGACCACCACAGCGAAACGGCGACGACAATAATTCCCGTATCGGATAATAGGTCGATTTAGCGAGGCAGAGAACGGGGAGCGAGCCACATCGCTCACAATAGCGTAATAGATAACGCGATACAAAATGATAACGCCGGTATAGAGGCCGCAATAATTTCACCTCCCCTCGGCAGCGGCCCAACGGCGTACCGTTTATTACTATCGTCCCCGTTTATCTCGGCGAACGAGAGCTGCGGACTCACTTATCGTTCCTGAAAACGTTTTCTGCCACCAAGATACCTATCTGTCTTGCCGCGAGAGAACTCTTTTCCCTCGGCCGCAAGTGCAACCGATAGTTCCAGGCGAAATCTTTCTACGGCCGTCGCTACTCAATTTATAAGCGATCATTGTTGCCTTTCCAACATTGGCTTATTTACGTCAGTCCGATTTTTCTCACCTGCAACCCGATAACGTACATTACCGTTCACAAGTATTCGGCCACTCGTGATTCTGTGTCTACTGGATATATTATTTACTTCTGAATCGTGATTTTTATGCGATCATCATAAAAATCAGTAGAAATTGTTATCCGGTCTTGCTTTAAGTTCACGGGAGTCTACTCTGTAAGAATAACAAGAATATGGTTATTCAAAATTTTTAACATTTTCTTTTTACAACGTGTACCCTCAGAAATAAATTTGACGAACGATTCTTCATAGATGCATTTTTGCAATCTCATTATTTGAAAATTAAATATGTTGGACAGCGTCATTTAAATCTTGAGTTTCGATCCTCTAACGCAGTTGTCGTCGAGTGTCTCTTTTTTACAGCAATAACAGATTTCGACATTATAATAAGTTCATTTTGTAATAAATAATATTTTATATATTGTCTATTCCATATATAACTCGCGTACAATTGATCCAAGAAGTATTTAAGGAAATATCTAATTCTCAAAAAATTTCCTACGTTTAAACTGCCATAATTTCGTAAGAAACTATTGTAGGGCAATAAATTTGAACTCATTTTAAAAGTAGATGCTTCTTATTTCGTGATATATCATATATTTTATTTTTCGTTTTTTTTTCATAATATAATATGTGAACTACTGGGGATTTGTGTTTGTTTAAAAAAAAAAAGATACAGTTAGACGTTGGTAAAAATTTTGAAAAATTCTTTTCGTGTTTGAAACCACCATAGAAGAACTATTTTCATATTTTCACTTGTTGCGAACGGTTTTGTAAAAAGGTGTGTTAGACTAGTAAAGAATATTCGTTGTACATTGCTATTTTCATTTTGTAATTAAATTCAAAATTTTCATAAAGATGTAAATGTAGAAATAAGATTCTTCGTTCGTTTTCAATCCTATTCCATCCGAGAAACTTAGATGAATCTAGTGAAACTTTTCAAATATGTTTATGAACTGAATTTCACAAGAATTATTAATTAATTATCCGTTTATGTGGATATTGGATATTGGATATTGAATATTATGTGGATATGTCTTCGACGTTGTGAGCTCGAAATGTACCGTTCTCGGAACCGTCGGAAACCTTCACATGCTTCTTCTCATTTGTTAAACATTCGGTGATTCTAACTATAAAACTAAAGTACATACATCCTGTTCGATTATCAAGTAAAACTAAACGATTTGATTTATCGAGAATGTTAAGAAACAAAAACCGTACCTCATTCTCGTTGCGTTATTGTCTGAAAGATAAAACAATATCTACGAGTAGCGCATTGGGTTTTATGCAATTCACGAACAATAAATAAAGGTATTTGCTTGTCATTTATGGCCGGAGCTCTACGAGAATCTTCGCACAAAATGGCGACGGTAACGTGCCGCGTGTAGAAATCAAAGCGTCTGAACCTTCTAGGAACGGAAATAACTAACCGATTTCCTCGGCTATAGATAAATTATTTATTTATTGACGAGTAAATCATGCAGCATTCGACAGAAACACTTTATTGTTTAACGTGCTACTTACTTTTTACGCAGATTCCGCCAGTAAAGTTCACCGGTTTACGCTCCAATGGTACTTATTCCGAGCCATAGCCTATTTATACTTTCAGACACTCAATTTAGTTAGATTTACTCGAATGTAGCGTAATCAACATTTAGAATTAAACTTACAACCTCTATATCTTGTACACGAGCCATAAACAATCCGTGAAATAATACAATTGAATCAAATAAATCAAAACCAGAATGTGCAAATGCAAAGTCTGAGTGATTGCTTTTATATCTCTTTCAGATTCTAGAATCCATAATAAAACTCGGCTAACACAAATATATTGTAATAAACATTAGTTTGTAAACCTATACATTCACTTTTACGCACACAATTATTAATTCGCGGTACATTATTCGACAGTGCCACGATATCACAGTGTGCATCAACGAATGTACTATTCCACCGCTGTTTTATATATACTTGCAAAGCTAGCTGGATTACAAAACTAAAAGTTATTTATTTCAAATTATTCTCCTTCTCATTTCAAGTATTCTGACTAGATTCAGTTCGTGGACAGTTTTTGATATTTTCATAAGAACCGAGGTACTTTCAAAATAAACGGCTCAAATCATCAATCTCTACAACTTCTTTCGAATAACGCATGAATTTTCAGTTGCTTTAAAATGAAATAATGTCGCTACATCGTCCGCGAATGCTGTTTTCCGACACGTAATCGTAATTCGGCACGATTTCGTGCATTTGTGATAAAACTGAGTAGATGAAATATAAAACAGTGAAAATATTTAAGGCATTTAAAAATGCTGTTGTTCTATTTCGGAACAATTAAAACTATTAAGGAAAGGAACGAATCTTAATCTTATAATTATTCATCTTATAAAATATTTAGTCAATATGTAAATATATGAAATTTTTATAAAAGCAGGAGATTCTTAAGAAGAGAAAGGGTTCCATTTAATCCACGAATATGTAATCACGCACGTTTCCCATCGAGCGGTGCGCTACAATGAAAGAAAGAACGTCGCTTAGAAAAGGCGACAAACTACGATACACATTGCCATCCTGTAACAAGTTCTGTTGCATATTGAATAAACTTTTACCATTACGAGATTGTATCGGCCCTAACAAGTCTGCTCTCGCATACTAAAACTTAAAAAGTTCCTTAGAGTAAATACAGAGCACGGACGCGGTGGTTGTGGGGTTAATGATTAATCGGTGCAAGACACGCGGATGTCGCAGCGGAGTCCTTGGCAGCCTGTATGCTTTAGGAGACTTTATGTTTGTTCAGGTACGTAGTGTACGTACGGTAGGAAGCGATTCCCCATCGGTATCATTACTCGGAGCGGTAGGTGGGCCAAAGCACGCGGTGGCTGGTCCCATTTGCCGTGTATCCTGGTCTGGAGAGAGCCAATCCATCACGATGAATGCAATCAGCAGATGTTCCATCTCCGGGTTGGCGAGCGCGAGTGCCAGACCGGTGGTTTTTAGGTACGAGAGCGTCGTTATCGATATCATTACAAGAACGGTAGGTGGCCTACGCGGCCATCTAGATCTAGGAATCAAACGACAGGAGCCTCTCCTCGCCTCCTTTTCTTGCTATCGGTCTCCGGAGTACTCGCAATCCATCATCCTATGGATGCATGCAATCATCAGCAGCTCCGGCCCTCTCTGTACCCGCTCTTCTCTGTTATTTCGTCTCCTCTGGCTCCCTTCTATCCCCGCGTCCACACGCACGATCTTTCGTAAGGAACATAACAATTTCGTTCTTCGGCCATTTTCAAATCGCCTCATTTCCGTTCCGCAACGACATCGACCGCGTCAGCGATCTTTCTTGCTAACTTCAAGGCCGGTTCTTCTGCATCCGCTGATCTCTCGCGATTATCAAACGAACGGAACACGCGATTCGATCGTAGAATTACTTGGCGGAGTGTTTCAATGATGCCAGACCCGTCGGGGTTTCGATTCAATCGCCGTTCCCGAGAACCGTTTTTTGGAACTAGACGTAACCTTGGACAGGATCGCGTCAAAGTCCTCTCGAGCTTCGTGTACTTTATTTCTTTGCCATCCGCGGATGCGCTTTAATAAACGGGATCAACCTCGTGCCACAGGGTATCATTTGCGATCATGATAAACTATCCACAAATACCGTAAACATAGACTCGGTTAACAGAAATACTTTGTTAGATTAATTGTTCGCCGTTTCATATTTATCGTTGCCAGTCGGGAAGTTTAGTATCCCTATTGATTACAATGAACGGTTCTAAATGGCTGCGAGTCGTTTCACTCGTGTGCAGCTAGCGGATTTAATTATATGTTACGCGAGACGTGTTTATAGCTAATCCTTACCGGTGCCATTTTGTTGACGGATTTGTGCCAAGCGAGGAATCGAACTGCGAGCCATTAATGCTTCCTTTATGACTGGCCGCGGTTTTGTTGAGTCGTAAACCACAATTTCATGTGCCGATTCAAAAATGATAAGTAACTTATCACGTATCCGACCGCATGATTAAAATTCGCCAGTTCTGTGCCGATCGCTAACGATCGGCACGACTGATATTGATTGTTTCTGTCCAGCAGCGAACAGATGCCTTTAGTATTGTTTTAGATCGGAATTTGTTGAAATGATCTATGAACGTTAACGAAAGGCAATAATCGTAATTTGTTAGGTAATAGAGGTAAGAAAAAAATGAACGCAGTGAAATATGTGTTATCTCTTTGCGCTCGAAGCTATTTAACTAGAGAATTCAGATATTTCATTTGATTTCGAATGCTTTCGAGAGATATGTGCCCATAATTATGAAAGTGGTCTAAGTCATATATTTCTTGTTTCGAGATATTTAATGAATTGCATTTGAATAAATTAAAAAAATATTTTTACATTATGCGACATTTTAATTTATAATTTTATTAGTCTTGATTAATGGAAATTTATTATGAATATGAAATTTTGTGTGAATTTCATACGAAAATGTTGTTTTTAAAGTTTGAACTGACTTAGACCATTTTCAAAATTAACTGAATGTACTATAAATGACTTAAAGCAATAAAGAACTATGGGTTTTATTTGAAACAGTAACTTTAATGATTTAATTCATGAACATTTATTAATTATTTTTAAAAAGAAATTCATTTTTGTCATTTCGAGTTTTTAAGATTCTTAAAATGTTCCTGAAAAACTGGAGGGATGTATGGTAGTAAACACATAATATCTTTATGTTTTTCTTCCATTACTTGTCTAGTGGTGGTGTATAATGGAAGTAATTTAATATTTCCGTATATTTTTGGTCTTCCTCTTTTAGGTGAAATATCCAAAACGTGGAATTTAGAATCATCTAAAGAAGTTTTATAGAACATTTTATAAGATTCATTTTTCAACAATCTCATCCATTGAATTTGCAGCCAAGAGACAGATTTGCCCGCGGTTTATGTAAGCGCATAAAATCGACAATGACAATTGATGAAAATTGCCTTTTCATCGCCTTTGATGAAAATTTATCGATTTAACTTTTTGCGATCGTATATGATCTCATTAGACGTACCATAATTAACCTCAAGCGAACAACCGCAATCTAAAATAGATAATTAGAGACGATGAAAGAATACACTAATGCCCTTATCTATTACAACTTGACTTAGACCACTTTCATAATTATGGGTACATAAGATCTTTTTCAATTTATTTAGATGAAGTTGAATGTACCAGTACTATTGTATTGAAACTATTGGCAATTTTTAGAGGTGCATCTGATGCAGAGATTGAAAAGGTCTTGAGAATAATTATTTCAAACTGTTTCATATCGATTTTGACTGAAACAGACATGAATTATTAATAGTAATTATTATAACGGTTTTAACTCTTAGCACTCCAATGGCTCCTGTGAAGTGACACTAAAAATTGCTACAATATTATTCAAAACAACTTCTACACCATTACGTTTTAAAAAATCAATAAAAATTTAAGTGTTTACGAGTAATAGTAATAAATTTTATATGCACGAAAGGAAACGAACCACGTACGATGGAACTATTCTAAGTAAAAAAATATCTTGAAGTTTGGAGTTAAAATGGCTTGGAATGCAAAGGGTTAATAAATGTATTAATAAAAGGAAACACAGAAAGCAGGAAGGCTGTGTGATTCAATGGCTGGAGTATTAGTATTCGAGATATTCTTCATTCACGGAGAGAAATGTGAAAACTTGCAGACGTAAGAGGAGAATTTAGGAGAAACTGCAAGTATCCATGTACAAGGCGAAGTGTGTAAATTTCACTTGAAATTCTATCACATTTTCTACTTGAGAGAGGATTCTTGAAACAAGGAATCCCATAAACTTGTCAGATTAAGTTCTTACGATATCTCACGGAGATTATTTGTCCTGCTGTCGTGCCATAAAATTGCATTTTATGGAAGATTCGATTAGGAACGGACATGTGCGTGTACGGCAATTATTATACGATGCCTGATACCTCTGAAATCGTCGCTCTTTATGGAGAAATTTATATATGTAGGAATTGAACAAAAATAGTTGATATTTCTTCATACGTTACAATCTTTTATGTAAAAGCACGATATTTTTTATTTGTTTAGCGCATTATTTGTTGTAAGACGATCGCAATTGACGATGTCATGGAATCCATAATTAGAGCCATTCAAATCCTTATGAAATTTTTCTTAGCTTTTGTATTTAATTTTTTTTTTAATAATATTGATTATGTATTGTATGTAATGTACAAACTACTCTATATAGTATACAGAATATACCGAATTAGCGTTAAAAAAGCAAAAAAGGATGATAATGTTAATTTTCTCACTTTTTTCTAAAATATAGTATATTTCTTTAACAAAATGTGGATTTGAAAATTTATATAATCTTACACGGTTATAATAATGTTAAATAATGGGAAAAGTGGATAAATAAAATGGATTCAAAGAATCCAGCAGAATTTAGAGAGAATGTTGCAGATAAATACAGATGAATATCCAAAATGGCAACCGAAGATGTATATTTACGATTCAACGTTAAATTAAAGAAGGAAACAGAATTCAAGCAATTCTTAAGAAAAATTATTTTAGATGTACTTCTTAGCACATTTCTGTTCGATGACATCAACATTTATATGCTCATAGACATTTTCAGGTTAGTTTATTTTAAAAAGTAAAAACAAAATGCTGCGCAAAAGATGCCGACGGCAGAAACGTTCAAACACGAAGTTGTTAAAATAACAGCACGATAAATAGTTGCTTATAGATTGTTAAAATATAAAAATACAGAAGGTAAATGTTATTATACAGACAATACTTTGCCAAAACCAGATTTAATTCTGTACAGACAGAAGCAAAATCTAAAAGTTGCTATAACATAATGCTGTTTATCTAAACTTCCTCTAAACATTTGCTGTTTTGAATTTTGAATTCGTTTATAAATACAATTTTGAATGGCTTTGTTAAACAATTTGTCCCTGTAGGACACGATTCACTTGAATTAGAAGTTTCTTTATCATTTCTCTAATGCAATGACATTTTCTGTTTAATAATCACAAATTTATCTGATAAATTTCTCCTCTGGATAAGTTGGCAGCATTTAAATTTGTAGCACTTCTACCGTTTGTAATATCATGCTACTTCGTTTCTTTTTTTTACCCCTTCTAAATAAGATTCTAATTCGCTTTCTATCGATAATAGTACAACGATGGCTTGCTTTCTATTTCTACAATAAATTAAATTTCCATTATAATATAATAACATTTCATTGAACCATTTAGCAGCGCATAAAGCATCTACCTCGTGTTCGATACCCTCTACTATATTATTTTTACTATAATCGAGACATTGGTCAAATGAATCGTTCAAATAACCAAGTATCATCTTTAATCCATTCATGAGTATCTTCTTTGATCGATTATTATATTGTGAAAGTATTCAAGACTAGATTAATACGTTTTATGTATATTTTAGGAATGATTACTATGAAAGTTCCCGAATATCAGTTTATTAATGTTGAAATCAACTAGATTATAGTGTAAGGTACAAACCTCATTATCCAGTAAATAATCATTGTTATTAGCAGACTATAAATTCTATGCATTTGTGTGAAACGTGAGGTGGAGAAATCCGAAACAGTAAAAACATTAAAAATAAAATGGAGTAAACAAATTTCTATTTTAGTCGATTTGTAGTAGTTGTGGTGGAAAAGTTTTATTTTTCATACAAAAGTTAGCTGTCTGGTTATTAATAACGCTTAATAATGTTCTTACGTTTAAAGTCAGTGAAATTTGTGCGAAAGGTACAAGTTGGCAGCGAACGTGTTAAAATCGTTGTTAAATGGCGATACACGATATTGGAAATACGATTAGGCAAAAACAATTTCACATAGGCAGTCGTCACTGAAATATGGTATCGAGAAATTTTGCACTGTAGAAACAGTGTCAGTGATTTCGTTAGGATTCGAGTCGAAGTAACTCAGCCGTCGGACGGCGAAGCAGCCGCTAATAAATTTCCTCAGTTCACCTCCAAGTTGTTTATTGGAAATTTTGAATTTTTCGAAAAAGGGATGAAAGTTGCTGAACAGGCTAGCCTCTTTGCAAATAATAACCGCTTAACCAATCTCACAGATGCAAGGCTGGAAAAAATAGGTAAATGGAAATGAACAGTTTTATTACTTCAACTGATACACGAGTTAACAAATAAATTTGTTTTGAAATAGTAATTACATAAAGAAATAGTGATTTCAAATATATATTTCAATCCTAAGTCATACAAACATTACTGAGAATTGAGTATTTCGTTGAAATATGAGTTTAAAGTGTTTGAAGTAATAATATTTTTATTATTTTTCATCTTAAATAGTCGAATTTGCAATAGTAGCACTTCAAATAATATTATTTCACATGATATTATTAAAATAAGCACTTTTTCATTTCAACATGTTGGTACAGTTTTATCGATAATATAATACGTTCATTTTGTTCATAAATTACTCAAAACATTCCATAAACCTGATTCATACGTAATACTGACTTACATTATTTGCTTTTCCCAGAATACATTTTTTAAACAAATTTCTATTTTTTATATTTGAATAAGAATAGTAATTAGTAAATAGTGTTATGTTCGTAGCGAGTTTAAATAATAAATAGTAATTGCTCAAGCTGCCAACTATAAATGTAATAGTATTTCCAAACAGTATTTGATACAAGCGCTAAATGAAATAGTATTTTCAAATAGTATGATTCATAATTCAAACATTAAAACAACTGCAATTCCAAATAGAGTTTGATTCAACCATTGCATAAAATTATACTTTCCATAGTACTTGATTCCAGCATTAAATAAAATTGTATCTTCAAATAGTATTAGATTCACGCATTCAATGAAATATTTCCAAATAGGATTTGATTCAAGCATTACATGAAATAGCCTTTTCAAGTGGTATTTGATTCAAACAGCAAATCACATAATATTTTCAAACAGTATTTTAGTCAAACATTAAATAAAATAGTATTTTCAAATGGTATTTCAATCATGCAATAATTCAAACAGTATTTGATTCAAGCAATATTACGTTCACTGCCATGTCACCCATACGTGGATAATAAAATTATTTATCCGTTTAAAAATAAATTTGTACGTTAATACATTCGTTGTACTAAATTTGGCAGAAATCTAGAGAAGAATAGAAAGTTAAAGGATAACTATACATCCCACATTTTAAATTTTCAATAAATGATTTCGTGAATTTTTTGAGGTCGTTGGTTGGACAGTCAAAGTATGAAACGAAATAGTCTTTTCAAATGGTATTTGATTCAAGCTATAATACGTCGACTGCCGCGTTACCCATGTATGGATGACAAAATCACTTATCCATCGTTAACAATAAATTTGTACGTCAGTATATTCGTTGCACTGAATTTAGATCTGTAGAATACAAGAAAGTTGAAGGATAACTATGTGTCATACATTTTAAATTTTCATTTGTTGCTGGATTAAATAAATTTGATTATTTAGAATATTTGAGGTTGTTGGTTGGACGGTTAAAGTGTAAAATGAAATAGTATTTTCAAACAGTATTTGATTCAAGCTATAATACGTTCGCTGCCCCATGTCACCCATGTATGGATGACAAAACCACTTGTTCATGTGTAAAAATAAATCTGTACGTTAATATATTCGTTGCACTGATAGATCGAAAAATTGACATCTGAAGAATACAAGAAATTTGAAGGATAACTATACGTGACACATTTAAAATTTTCCATTGTTGCTGGATTAAAGAAATGATTTCGATGTCGTGAAATTTTTGGGGTCGTAAATTGGACAGTCAAAGTATGAAACGAAATAGTACTTTCAAATGGTATTTCATTCACATTGCATTGAATGAAGCACTACTTTCAAACGGCGTTTAATTAGAGCACTAAATGAAGTAGTATTTTCAAATAGAATTTCTTTCTAGACGTATTTCACTTTTCAGTATTTTATCTGAAACTATTTCAAATTTTCCTCAGCTCCGAATAGGTGGTACACGCCACTCCCAGCGGATTACGTAAGCGTGTCGAGGCACACGCGTCCTGATCCCTTGATGTATCACGTGTACCTGCACGTATACCTACATAAAGGAGGGAACCCGGGACCAGTCAAACCGGTCCTGCTCGGTTCCTGGTTCCTGGTTCCTGGTTCCTGTACCCCCGCATGCAAAAGTTTCAAGGTAATCCTCTTCGGAGCGACACGTCGTTACGATTTCGCGTGACAACAGCCTCCTTCTGCACGCCAAGAGGAAATTCGCGCGAGCCGCATAAACACAGCTCTTGTTTGAAATTTCCTTTACACCGCTACCACTTTATTGCTTAATCTATCGGTCGACCTCCATATACCGTGCACCGTCGGGTTAACAACAGAAATTCTAACGCGAAAATGCTTATCCGACGTTGTCAAGTCACGATAATTTAGCCGCGCGTCAAATGATATTCAGGCTATTTTTCTCTTTTCTCTCCGGAACCTCTGTAACAGTTTCTTTCTCCTTGCGTACGTGTATTTACACGTATTTACGTACCGACGTGTATACGAATGTGTAGATTACGTTATTAACCTTATCACGGTTTCCTAGCTTCTGGATAATGACTGTGGATTTTATGCATTTACGAGAGAAACGACCAACCGCGGATCAATAAGAAACGAGTAAAGAATGTAGAAATATTGTAGCGTTGTTTCCAACTTATTAGAATTAATTAAAGAAGAAGCACGTAGGCCGCGTAGCTTCTGCGATTTGCAATTCATACAGACAATTCTTATTTTGCATACAACTGGATTCAGTTCTCATAGGAAATTGAAGACATAAAGACAAACTGTAATATTTGCTTTCGCGTTAACTGTAATCCGAATTTCGTTGCATATTTTTAGTGCAACCATGCTCATTAGTCTTCTGCATAGTATAATTTTTAAGATTGTAGAGTAATTACATTGCAATGCTTTAATTTCTTAACATAGGATGAAAGTCAGTCGTATCACTCATGCGATGACGGATGCAATAAACTCGCATGCCGAGAATTATGTGAAATAAATTTCCGTAAACACGGAAGCAACGTGTTTTAAGGATTATTGGTCGGAGCTCGGCGGATTAAGAGTTTAACAGACGAAAATCGCTGACAAATCGAACCGCGCGCAGCTGTCTCGAAACGCGTGCCACGGAAACATAATGAAACGAGCATTTGAACGGGACAGGTCGTATTCCGTCGAATAATTTCCTTCTCCTGTTCTTAAAAGCTCCGTCGGTGCACGAGGATTATAGCGGAATAAGTACTTGTATTTCAAATCGGGGAGGGAAAAAAAAAGAGTACCGACAGTTTAGCGGTGGTAGCTGGTCTTTTATAGACGTTCGCTCGCGTGCACAGACTGCGCGAGTGAATTACAGAAAGCCTGTCCAAACATCCGTTCCTCGACGAATATACACGCCGCGGCGTGTAATAGCGACACGTTTTATAGCCTCGAACCAGCAAAAACTGTTCGAAGGAAAAGTTTTACTTTTTCGACGCGATTGCATGCCGTCGGACGCGGTCGATTCTTGTTAACCCTCTATGGTCCCGTGTAACTTTCAGGTCACATTTTAATTTATCGACATTTTACCAAATAATTATAGCTTTTTTCATAAGATGGCGCATAAATCTTGATTCTATAACGTTGCCAAGACAACTGATATTAATATTTATGACCGTTGCTAGGCTCATCAACCTGGAATAACAAAATAAATGATAAACAAATAAATGCTATTTCTTCATCGTTCAATAAATTCAACTAAAATTGGCTAATAAACAGTTACACGAAATTACTCTTCATCCATAGCTTCTATAGAGCCATAGTCCTTCTACTATAATCTATAAAACTAAATTTCAACATTAGCTTTACGGAGCATTAAAAGCGAATATTCTACATTTTTAAGCAATATATACCCGAAGAAATCAATCACTTTTACAACTTAAATAATCGTAAATAAAATAAATGTTAAGATGCGTCACTTTGATGCATCCCGTAAATCTAACGTCAACCCTTAGCACTCCAATGGCTCCTCCGAGGCGACACTAAAAATCGTCAGATTATTAGTCAAAACAATTTTTACATTACAATGTTCGTATTAAAAAAAGTTAGTAAAAATTGAAGTGTGGCTCGTATGATTAACCCTTTGCACTCGAAACAATTTTAATTCTAAAATTAAGAAATTTCTTTCAACCTTGACCATTTCTATTCTGTGCAATCCTTTTTACACTGTGCACCCGATAGTAAACACGTTTCCTCATACAACAGTTGAATTTTCAACGATTTATAGAATACAGACGAATTTAATAATACGATAACTGTTTTGAATATGGTATGACAATTTTTACTGGTGCTTCAGAGTCACCATTCGAGTGCAAATGGTTAATAGTAACAAACTTGATATGCACGAATGGAAATGGACCACCTACAATGGAATTATTCTAGGACAAAAAAAAATGTCTCGAATTATGAATTAAAATTGCTTGTAGTGCAAATGGGTTAACCCTCTATGGAGCCGTGTAACTTTCAGGTCACATTTTAATTTATCGACATTTTACCAAATAATTATAGCTTTTTTCATGAAATGCCGCATAAATCTTAATTCTATAACGTTGCCAAGACAACCAATATTAATATTTATGACCGTTGCTAGGCTCGTCAACCTGAAATAACAAAATAAATGGTGTGCAAACTGTCTGCAGTAAAAATAAGCGAAACCATTTGATCCAATTAATATGATTTGTGTTTTTGTCAGTGATTACCAAACTAAAAATAGTGCACATATTAGCTCTGGGTTCGTATATCAATAACAGCCTATTTGTTTGCATTTCAATTTTCAATTTGTTACTGTGTTTTTATGATGCAGTTTTGTTAACTTTGAGGTTGCAGTGGGCTATTATGGCAGATTTCGGTACATTTAGGATAAAGCTTGTGCTTTCTCCTGTTTTCATATTTATACATCATATACCCAAAATATGAATACAAAATCAGATACTTTCACAAACTTTTCAGACAAACCAATACCAACGAACTATAATATACAGGGTGATAATTATAAAGCGTTACAGTCTCCGAAAATAGTGATTATACGCAAAAATGTTTCAAGCAAAAGTTGTTCAATACCGAGGGAAGGGTCATCATGTGGTGGAACTTTTATTTTTCTTGGTGGACACTCCAAGGTGAGATGAAGGTCAACTTCCTTTTTTATCCACTATCAAATAGTGCGTTTTAAGACGAATTCAACGACCTATAATTCAAGGTCATTCAAGGTCAAACTTGCAGGGAAATGGAGAAAAGGTGTCATCGTTTTTTGCATACAAATTAGCAAACCGTTCTGTAATTTTTCCTGCATTCTCCTAGTACCATAAACATATCAAAATAATCTTGATACATTTCGATTTTCACCATGTTTTGGTGTGAATGTTTGAAGGCATGAACTAAAGTACAAATAAAAAATATATATATTATATTAGGATGTACCAAGATATGCAATAATATTCTAAAATGCACCAGGATATACAAGAATTGATTCGAATGTTCTAGAACGTACCATAATATTCCAGAATATACAAAAATATACTAGAATAACCGAGAATATAGTAGAATAAAGTCGAATACACCAACATATGCCATAACATAACAGAATATACAAGAATAGACTAGGAGGTACCAGAATATACAATATATATATATAACATTTTGCATCTTTAAAGTTGAACGCGGACATAAATTGACAAATTGGTTAGTAAAGGTCTTAGGGTAAAGGTGCCAGGGTATTTTCTCGGCGATTGATTCGTTTAAAAGGCCCATCGGCGACCATTTTCTAACAGGCTTCCGGGAGAGCTTCGACGACTGAGACGACGGGGAATGTGGATTTAATGCTACTCGTTAATTCGTTAACGCACGGAGATTGTTATCGGCTCGTAAATCCACGTTGCACGAGCGCCGCTTGATACCACGGATATCGATGTCCTATTGGGCAATTATTTTCGAACGACGACTGAATCCGCTGCGATTTTAACTGTGAACGCATCTCGTGTTCCACGTGTGTCTTTCATGATCGATGCTTTTTACTTTGGCTCGCGGAAAATGCGTTTTTAAACCGCACGACTTGCGAGGCATTCTTAGCTGCAGGCTGTGGTTACGAAAATAGGTAAACAGTACGAGATTCTCGTATTTCACAGACGAATGAATGGAAATACTTTTTTTTTTAAATTTCACGGTGTTATTTCTGAAAGCATATTTTCTTTCATTCTGAATCTGTTTTTGTGACAAAGATATTAAATTGTATGCTTTTATGTAGAAATGATCGGTTAAAAGAAATTTAGTAAAAAGTGATGAAATTTTTCTAAGATTGAAAGAAGCAGTATTGCAATAAGCTTGAATTATTGTAATCGTTGTACATATTGTATTGTAAAATATTTAACTAGATTAGCAATCTTCGTGCAAGATAAAAACGCTTACATCGCAAGAAAACGAAAGATTATATCAACATCCTTAAGTTCTTCGAATCTTTCGTAATGTCGCCTACTTATTTCTATCGCAAATGCATAAAAGTCACAGTCTACGAGTAATGTAATACAATAAAATGTTACAATCTAGCTCGATCGTTTTACGTGGCAATATAAATCTATATTCGTACGTTTATGCAAATTCGTATGTATTTAACACTTCCTTAATGCCCCCCGGAAAATATTACAGAACTGCTCGAATATTCATTCTTCGTTCATTATGATATCGCTGCACAATCTGAAAATAATAATTTCTGTCAAGAACGTAAATACTAAAGTTTTTAAATTATACGTTTTCGTTGACTGCAGAAGGGTTAAAGGGGTAGTTAACGCTAAACCCGGCAAGCGTGATCAAACCGTCGCTTCTAGTTATTATATTTTGCAATTATTAAAATTGTAAAGTTCCCTTCATTGAAAGTAATTATACACATTCGTTTGCCGAAGAATATAATCGAGATCGCACGAAATCTAAATAAATTTAATCGTATCGCTTCGATCGGGCAACGCATATTAGCCACTTTAGTGCACGGTAGGTTGCGATAAGACGATATTGTTTAAAGTCAATAAAGTAGCTTATCGTTCTCGAAAGGTTAATAGTTGCAGGCTTAGCGAGACTATTAATTCACTTTAACAAGACCGACGCTTTTGTTTTAGTTTCACGGACAATTTAACAAATATCAACTGCACCGAGGCAATTTGTATCGAGCCGTTTGAAGTCCGCTAATAATTCCATTGGTTTTGAAACGAGTCGACTCGTCGCAGCCAGTCTGTAGCATTGTGGAACTGTAATCGGCGGCTCTTTCTGTTTTTTTCGCAAAAAGAGCCGGTCGCGTGTCAAATGGCAACTCCGACGTCGTACATGCGCCGATTTATCGTCGTTCCCGCATACAACGGCTTAGGCTCTATAAAGTAGGTCATATATCTTTGCTACCGCATAGTGTGCAGCTCCTCCGGTACTTTTCACCGGGACCCTTTTATGATTTATGGTTCTATGGAAGCACCGACACGCTAATTAACCGACGGCTCGCGCATGTTTTTGTCCCGACAGAAAGTCACGTGAGCATAAAACCTGACGGCTTTCGGATAAAAAGTATCAAACCCGCGACAGCTACTAATAACTTCGTCGAATCAAATAGTTTCTTTTAACCTGACACGTATAATACCGCCTATAAATGGACCTCCAAATTGATTGTTTATATATAGCCGGTTCTATAAACCAAAGCGAGCTACACGCGATCCTTTTCAGACCGAGACTCGCCGGAATATTCTTTTTTAAACTCGCTTGCTAGGGTACAGTGACTTCGAAAAGTATTCGAACAACAGAATTCCTACTTTTTTAAAGATTTTGTTAAGTTTTCGATATTTAACCTCTTAGCTACGAAAATTACCTCAAGCACAAGTCCCTTGTAGTGCAAGAATTACACGGTTGCCCTAAAATTCTTCTTCCGACAACGCAATCATCGAACCTTAACCTCTTAGGCATTATGCACCACTATAGTCATCTTCTTGTACGACGCGCCACTATAGTGGCTTTCGCGGATGCCATCTCTCTGAAGACGTACCATATTCAATTGTATTATTAATTATTAAACTAAATTGTTAAAGTCAACATACGTGTATCATATCTTTAAGAAAAATTATAATTTTATGATCAAACACTTCATTCCAATGTACTCGTATAGAGAACAGCATTATCCGTCACACATTGCAGTATATACGCCATTGTAGACTTTGACGTCTCCTACACGTCGAGAGCTGCCTCTGGCGGACGCTGAAAATCATGCAACGATTTCAAAATATAAAATAACATAACAGCATTTTAGAATTCATTAAATGGTTTCGTTGCTTTAGATTTGATCTACACGTTTTTGTCATAAATGCATAAATCATCTAGTTATTTGTTCATCGAATATTTGTACAAGAATATGTGGGATGAATTGAATTGCAAATATGGAGAACCGCAATTACATCGATAGCCAAATTAAAACAATAACGTGTAACTGACTGGTCAAGTACAGCTGCAGAATATTTCTAAAAATGTCAAATGTACCAAGCAGACATCTTAAGCACGGCCGAATTTTACGCGAGGCTGTTTCTCTGTGCGGCAGAGCACACTGGAATGACGTTTTTCGTAACTAAATTATAATTTTTCTTAAAGATGTGATGTGTATATTATTACTTAGATAATTTACTTTAATAATGAATATGCAGATTTTTTATTAATAAACGTAACGATTTTATGTATTTTCGTGCACGTCTCGTCATCAACTGCGATCTTTTTCTTCTCGAGATAGACAAAAGAAAAACTATTATCGATCGAATGAAAATAATTAGTTGTCGTATTCGATTATTGTCGCCTTCAGATCGATCGGCGAACTTTCATTGTTTTTTCAGAAAAATAACTGATTGGTTAACCGTTTGCGATAGTCAATTTTGATGGCGAGTGTCACTGGTAGACGATGAACTCTAATTGCGGTCGTATTGTCACACGCTTTCGTATTTCACGTTCGAAACGAGCAATCGTTGGGTGGACGTTTTCGTGCGTATCCGCATATGCATGAGCCTCGTTCTCATGGTAATGAGCAGATCTTTAATTACAGCTATGATTTCAGATCTGGTTTGCTCACATTTTTACGGGCCCGTTGTTTGCAAATTTATGGTAATCATGTAGGACCTGGAAAAAAACAAGGTGTTTACAATCGCTTGGTAATGAGTCGATAGAGACATCCGCGGCTTTGTTTATCGAACTATGTGAACTATGAAGGTTGTTTGCTGCTAGACTACACACCTTTATACGTTCGAAAAAATGTTCTCAGTCCTCGTACGGATAGCTCATTTAAATCTACGTAACTAATCTTTCGTACGAATGACGACAGGAACATCCGAGTCCTGTGGTATAAAATTATCTGCCAAATATTGAAAGTGATAGTTCTTGGGGTTTT
>CM052093.1:16057934-16081085 GCA_028453745.1 Agapostemon virescens | reverse complement strand
GTTAACCATTTGCACTACAAGCAATTTTAATTCCTAATTCGAGACATTTTTTTTTCGTCCTAGAATAATTCCATTGTAGGTGGTCCATTTCCATTCGTGCATATCAAATTTGTTACTATTAACCCTTTCCACTCGAATGGTGACTCTGAAGCACCAGTAAAAATTGTCATACCATATTCGAAACAGTTATTGTATTATTAAATTCATCTGTATTCTATAAATTGTTGAAAATTCAACTGTTGAAGATTTTTGAAAGTTCTTTTAACTTTTGTAATTTGATGGTGTTCAACTTAATGATTCAGAAAAATTATGAAAGTAAGCATTTATGTAGAGGTTTCGCAATAAAACGTGAAAACCTGAAAAGGTGGTTAATCGATTTTCAGAATCGAGAGTACTAATGATGCAGCACATACGACAGGGTACGCTGATGGAATTTGAATGAGAAACGAAAGTCACTGATTATTCTGTGCAATTTTATACAATCTGTGTATGCATTAAGTCGTTGCACACGAAATGTCCGATTCCAGAATGCAAATATTACGTAGCGTTTCAATCAAGAAATAATAATACAACCTCCACGTTTACTAACTTGCTATACCATTTTCTTGGGCTCTACAATTACTCTAACATCTTCATCACTAAAAATATTATAGAAGAGGAAAGAGAATTTACATTTTTTATACAACTTCATTTATTTCAATGCTTAAGTATTAATCACCGAAGAATAATGCTTGATCTCAAGGAAAAAATAACGGCTTGAAATTTATATTTGTTAGACTTTGTCTAAAATCTTTATCGCGAGTCTAGCTCGTTATAATATGTCAAGGGGTTAATATATCATGCGAAGATATATGCCTAATCTTTTAAATCCTATCTTGAGTTTCTATTTGCATATGCAACTTTGCGTGCAAACAAAGTTTACTCGAATATCAATCGATGCGACCGTCGTGTATTCTTTTTATAGGTGTGAGAAAACGAGCATGTTGACGACAATATTATTTGATATTCAGTAAAAATGTGATAGTAAATAAACGCGCTGTTAGACAATCTTAAAAACAGCTCAAAAATAAAAATGGCAATCCCATAAATTGAAAAGGCGAACGACTAAAATATTTTATTTTCCCTTGAAAAGCTCGTAACTTGTTCACAGAATATTTATTTACTGAAAAGCTGTTTGTTTAAAGTTATGTTGGAATAATCGGATATTTCATATGCAACATCCTAATGTTTCTATTTTATCGTGGCAGGAAGAAGTTTGCTATGGTCATCAACTACAGGATGACTCAATCAATCTTCGGCAAGATTTTGATCTTTGAGAAAAGAGCAAGTAGTTATTAAGTAAAACGTTTACTGAATTATTCCTATTTCTTCAGCTTATAAAATTTATTTTTAATGATTTTGAAGTTTGAAATGAAATTTGAATTCTTTTAAAATTGTCTTCGTAGGAATCGATTCCATAGAATTCTTTACTCAATCATAGGTTGTAATAACATTCGCACAAAATCTAAATAAATTACATCTTTTCATTTTCATAAGATAATATGCACCAACCAATTTTAGTATTCGGTAAGTTTAGTATTAAAATGAAGCTACAACAATCAAAATCAAACAATCATATGTCGTAACAAAATTCGCACAAAGTCTTTTAATTTTTAAGACAATATGCACTAGCCAATTTTAATACTCGGTAGGTATAATATTAAAACGAAACAACACCAATCAAACTCAAACAATCATAGGCTGTAATAAAATTCGCACAAAATTTAAATAAACTACATCTTTTCATTTTCATAAGACAATGCGCATTAGCCAATGTCAATGTTCAGCAGGTGTAGTATTAAAATGAAACTACAACACTCTTCTCGGTAAACTAAGAAGGTTTGTAACACTTGCCAGGAAAACGCCCTCCACGTTCTAGTCCGCATCCCTCGATGTAACGTGATTTCGCGTATGTAAAAGAGAATAGAACGCGAGTCTGATCGCGACGGCCTCGCGAAACGAGACCCTGCGAAACCGACTGACTCATTAAGCGTCTGAAGGACCTTATTAATTTCGAACTCGCTAGAACCGCCCACTAGACAGCCAATCCGGATCGCGACAGTGGAGGGACACTTTCATTACACCGGTGCCGTTCCAATTTTCGTCTCGTTTCGATCTGAATAATTCAGTGTGCGCGAGACAGGAGCACAATCGGAATCGAAGGTGAGCTTTCCGGCTGAGTCCACAGAGATAATTAAGAGCGTTAGGAGACGGAAGAATGGTTTCGCAGGAGAATGACTAAGCTTCTCTCTCTCTCTCTCTCTTCTTTCTTCTTTTCCTTTTTTCTTTTTTTTCATTCCCCTCTCCCGTTTCCGCGGTGAAATCCCGACGATACCCGAGCGAATTTCAATTCCGCGTCAGTAAAACGGGCTTCGATTACGGCTAATTAATGAATGTTCTAACGAGTGCCCGTATATCTGGAACGATGGCTCGGCGAAAGGGGCAGCCGAGTGTTCTCGAGTTAATTTCTATGGGGATTTCAGTGGATCGATACCAACTTTCCGTGGTTCTCTCTCTCTCCCTCTTTCTCTTTCTCTCTCTCGGTTCTCTCTTCCTCTGTGTGCATGCACAGGCTGGGTTCAGATCCACGGACGAGTCTGCTGTACCCAGGAGAACCGGCGTTCTGAAAAGCCGAGAGAGAAAAAAAAACACTGGTAGCCGCAGAAGTTACGTTAACGCCGACGCACAAAGGATAATTACACGTTATTGCGTTATTATCGCGGTGAAAATCTGCCAGCGGGGGCAGAGAGCGTTGTTTAAAATCCCGGTCGTTCAGCAGGCGCAAACGATGCGGTATCTACCATTTTCTTTTGTACCGCTTAGTTCTGTGGTTCTTCGATCCTGCCTGCTACTGATGATGCTCTATGCTCGAAAAGTTGCATTCACCAAGGATCCATTCGACGCAGTATTTACTTCAAGTTTGATGGTTCACAAAAGTGTTTGTACTGAAGGACGAAGTCTATGCAATTTATTAACGTCTACACAGCATTCGAAGCATCTGGACTGTACATTTTTATGCATTCACACTGTGCGCAGATCCCAAAAAGTGCAGGGAAACGTTGATATTATCACAGTGATTAACCCTTAACACTCCAATGGCTCCTCTGAGGAGACACTAAAAATTGCCATACTAATATTCGAAACAGCTTTTATATATTTGCGTCTAAGAAGTCGGTAAAAATTCAAGTGTTACACGTACGAGCTATAGTTATAAACTTTCTGTACATGAAAGGAAATAAACAATGTACAATGAAAATATTGTACATTAAAAAGTATCTCGATTTTGGAATTAAAATTGCTTGAAGTGCTAAGGGTTAAATCAACAAGCGAACTAAGCACGCACGGACATCGAGAATAGGGGTGTCATGCAATTTTCTGAAGTTTACATAGTAATAACTATATAGAAGATTTTTATGAAAAATCACAATTTTCTATTTCACTCCCAAAAAACTCGAGTAAAATAGAAAATAATTCTTTTTCGTAATATGTTTAACAGGTTACAAATAATATATCCTTCAATTATGCGCTTAAATTTAATTCCATACTTCTACAGGGGTTGCAATTATAGGGATTCGAATTCTCCTTGATTTAGGACTATTTGTAGGTTTCTGTAATTATATAGAAAATTTGTCAATGTTGGTCACATAAATTGTAAAAATAAATTCAGTCATAGAAACACGCTAATAACTGCAACGATCCTATAAAATCTTTCTGCTGGAATCGTCAAAAAGAGTGGTATGAAAAATGACAATTTGAGCCGTTTATTTTGAAAGTGGCTTAAGTCCATTTATGCTCGAATCGAGATATTGAAGGGTTTGCGTTGGATTAAATTTAAAAATATGGGTAACAGATAACATAATAGAATAATGTTTTTGGGTTTCTAAAGGTGTCAAATTTATCATCCCAATTACCATAATTAACATTATTGAAGAAATAATATGTTTTCGATGGCTATGAATGGACTTACGCCATTTTCAAAATCAATGAAACGACGTTTTCAATTCTTAGGAAAGCACAAGTCCATCAGAAAAGTAAATTTCCCTTGAAATTAAAATAAATGTATACACTTTTATGTTATAAAATCAAAAAAATATTCAACTTTCATTCTTTGTTAAATAATTTTTACATTAAAATTAATATAGTTTTATTAATTATTATTCAGTCTTCTCCAGTTTGTGTACGCGGGAGGGATTTAAAATAACTGTGGTGTGCAGGTGGTATATAATGTAATAAATGCATTAAGTCCTTATATTTTAGGTTTGTGAGTGGTCTCGGTTTTTTGTATAGTGATGCCAACTGGGTATTATTAAAGTTTTTCGGTCATCCCCGTTACGGTAGTAAATCCAATGTTTTGAATGGTGCATCCTCGTTCATTGTCGTTTCATAGAATAATTTATATGAATCTTTCACCGTCAGTATTTTTTAGCCTTTTAAAAATCGCATTTTCTGTGGACAGGCACTGTTCCGTTGTTTAAAACAAATTCATTGCACATTGATAATTCAACTGTTACTTTGATGATTAAACATAAAGCTGGGATCTCATAAAATTTTATTGCATAATTATTTTCCATATCCATTTGAAACTCTCACAATGGGACTTACACCACTTTCAAAATGAACATTTTCATCGCTTCATCAACCAGCAAATTTTCGTGTTATAAAATCTTAACGATTTTAAATATACTAGTAACAAGTTGCCTCAGAATGAAAAGATTTTGTAAAAATGTAACTATTGAATGTAAGATCTTGTAACAGTATGTAACAGAATGTAAGATCTTGTAAATTTAGCTGACTCGAATTTGTTTAAAATGGACTTACGCCACTTTCAAAATAAACGGCTCATTTCTTTCTACTGGCAGCAACAAGAAGCCTCTGGTCATCGATTGATCTCCTTGCGATCGAAAAAATTAATTCAAAGAAAATAATCAAATATCCAAGCACAAAATAGCGGAAAGTATCCGGTTGATAAGCGTCACTGTTCGCAGTTTGACGAAGGTAGCAACCGAGACCTAACTCGTCGCTAGACCGGTAACCGCGAGTGCAGGAAGCCCGCGCCGAAAGTTCTTGAGAGTCGGACTTGTCGTGGGTCCATTAGACCAGTAGTTTAGGAATCTAATTAATTTCGTTACAATCGAGACACAGGGTTGGCGATGCGGCGGCGTTGCTAGGCGCAGGGTCTGGTATTCATTCCTTGAATACACATCCCGCGCGCATTGCGAGTCGAAAGCACCGGCATCCGGCGCACTGAAAATCGCCAGTCGTCACCCGGGCTGCACGAGAGGGGTCCTGCGAGGAGAGGGTTCAACGTGCACGCACATTCGGACACGTTCACGCACATACTCGCGCAGGCAGAGGGAGAAAGAGGAAGATAGATAGATATAGTGAGAGTTAGGGGGTGGGAGGGGTAGCGAGCGAGGGTGTACATCAGGCTGGGCACAGTGGTAGACGAGTGGCACTCGTGGGGTCGAGGGTCCTTGCACGGATACGCCATGCCCCATGGGGTTTGCATCCCATCGCGGTTGCTGGCTGTTAGGGTATTCTTGCCTCCGCCCACGGTCGAAGCAGCCCCTTGACACGACGAGTCGCTTCGAAATACCCGTAGCAAAGGGGAGCGGGTGACGCGGGTCAGCCGGGTAGAGGGGAACGAACGAGTGGCGGGGAAGGGGTGGGAGATCGACGGCCATGTTTGTCGGGGGTGTGCCTTGAGGGGTGTTGCCAGAAGACCCGGTCGCCATGACAACCTCGTTCTACCCCGACCGACCGGAAGCCGGCAGGACGAGGCGGTGCCTCTGCAGCCCGCCACCAACCGGAAGTCGAGTTAACCGGAAGCCGAGCGGTGCCGTTCGAACCCGAAACCGTGGACAGGAGGCGCACGGGAGGGGGACCGGCAAAAAATGAGGAAGAAAGATGCGATCCCCTGTTGATATACCTATGTACGCACCCTACCGTGACGCCGGATGATCGATCACGATGTCGACCACGCATGCACAACGACCAGACCGAGAAACACCGTATCAACGACTGCGTGCATCGACACCGACGGATCTCGCGTAGCCTTCGAGACAGATCTTATGGTTGCTTTGTCCATTGTCTTTGAACCCGCTGGAGCGCCAGGGTCAAGTTCGGACAATGTATCGTCATCGAAAAATCTGATTCCGGAGACCATGTTCTTCCTCTCTTTCTCTCTGTCTTGTTGTCTGCGCACGGTAATGTCTCAATATAGGGTAGTTGTTAGAATAGACAGACGTTTAAGGGCAGGCGGCCATCTTAACACATTGGTGACCGGTGACGAGTTTTATCAAACTCCTGTTGCTTACAATTAATACAAACAATTTTTATATTCTATGAAGATTTGAAGTCTAGTGATAACTAAACTGCGGACTTCATGCATATATGACAAAGGTGATTAGATAATGCAGACAATAGTTAACACCTCAGAAGAAATAGCGAGTGCAGATTTGTCACTTTCAATTCGTTGAAATTATTAGAAAAGGAATTATATTTTTATCAAACTCCTGTTGCTCACAATTAATACAAACAATTTTTATATTCTGTGAAGATCTAGTTAACAGCATATTATTTACTTTAACTACTTGTCTTCAGCAAGAAAGATAGTTATAGATAAGATAGATAAAGAGAGTTTATTTAGAATGTTTTACTTTACTTCCATATTCAATTAGAAAATAATAGCCGGTAATATGGCATAGTTTCTGTGTAAAATTTCCAGTCAGCAAAGTGCTAAGAGTCATGATCATCTGAACGATAGATCTGCCAATACTGGTCAAATCTTTTATTCTGCAATTATTATAAAACTGCCTTGAAATATCTAAATAAATTAAATCTAAATAAATAAATAAAATTAAAAGATTTTTTAATAATCGTGTTATACCTAATAGAAGCTTAAATTATTAGATTATGTTATTAGAGACGAGCTTGGATTTATGATTGAAGTTTCTCATAATTTACGTAGAACTATAAAACGCATATTTTAAATTCTCGTGACAACATTCAGCAGAACACCTCTACAATTTCAATAACTGTAAAATCTACAGTTTGGAGACAGTTATATGTTATATTATATGTCGCTTGGTGAGCAGTCACCTGAGTGGAAGTCACAGGTGAACATTCCCACACGAACGTCTGCAGTTTAACGCTATACCTACCGTAGCGGATCAAATGACCCTTCTCACAGTTTTTATTTTGCGATTATTAAACTTATAAGATTGCCTTCAAGGAAATCGATTCGATAGATCTCTTCGTTCAATTATACTTAACAATCGAAATCGCAAATAATCCAAAGAAATTAAATCTTGACATTTTTATAAAACAATATATACCAGTCAATTTTAACCTCTTAGGCACGGTTGAATTTTTTCGGGGCAGTTTCTCTATTAATTATTTCTAAATTATAATTCTTCGTAAAGATATGATGCATATACTTTAACTTTAATAATTTTGGAATGAGGTTTATCATAACTAAATTGTAATTTTTCTAAAAGATATGATGCATATATTTTAACATTAATAATTTACTGTAATAATTAATAATAGAATCAAGTGTGTTCAAGCCATTATAAAGGTGCATCGTAATACAAGATGACATCCGTGGAAGACACTATAGTGGCACATCGTGCTTAAGAAGTTAAGAGTCAAGACTGGATTATTTTGTATAACGAAGTAGTAGGTGTACAGTGTCGATCGGCTGCTTGTTCTTTTATTGATAGTAATCATTTTGATCAACATATTCTCTAGTGACATTTGCCATAAACCTGAATTATTACGATGGCATACTAAGTCCTACAACTTTAACAGTAAATATCTACTAGGGAAAACGTTTACAAACATACTTAAATAGGGGAAATTTGTTTTACGATTCTAAATTCATACCTAAAGCTTGGCGATTTGACCCGAGAAATACCCTATATATAGTTGAAAGATGTTATTATAATATCTTCATTGCTAAAAAATGTTATATAAGAGAAAAGACAATTTATATTTTGCATATTTGCCACATCTACTTCGATGCATATACTTTAACCCCTTGGGTACATTTGACGTCTGAGACACGTCATTCACTTTTTTCCCCTAAGAGCGGATGACGTGTCTAAGACGTCAAACCAAAAATTAAACTTTTAGGTACATTTGACATCTGAGATACGTCATTCACTTGGTTTTTTTGTTTTGCAATTCTAATTAGTTGAAGACATCTTAATACTACATATACCAATATTTTAGAAATAAATACATTCTTACGTAAAATGTACTGCCTTTACATACTATTCCAAGCAACCAAAAATTATTTCCGTTCCACATGCAAATATTTTCTCAAATAAATCCGTACCCAAGGGGTTAATATTAATAATTTGCTGTAATAATTAATAATAGAATCGAATGTGCTCAAGCCACTATAATGGCGCATCGTGCTTAAGAGGTTAAAAAGGCTATGACTTTTTAAATATTAGATTAAATCACTTGTATTGTTGTAGAAGTTACGACAATTTGTTTATACACGACGTGGAAACAAATTTTTAAGAAATATGGCAGGATTAGTGTTATTAGGTTTAGTGATGTATATTGCTTTGTAATAATGACAAAATTGCATCCATTCGGATCTCATACAATTTGTATCGTAATGTCTGCACCAATGAAGAAATTCATTCGAAACATTCTGATGAAAATGTTTTTATAACTTCAGTAACTGTAAACGAAAAAATCAAGAATCAGTCATTTCGACTGGTTCGGTAATTCTAGTGTTAATCATGATCGACTATAGCGTTTCGAAGGAATTTCACGCCGTACGGATCGGATGGAAGGCGCGTCCGTTTCCGTCGCTGATCGTTAATTTTGACGGTTCGACTAGGCTCGAGGAACGTCAAGAAAACGTTAAGTCGACGCAAAGCGAGGCGAGACGAAACGCATCGAGTGTCGCAGAAATATTCTAGCGGCACGCGTAAATATTCCGCGTTCAGGCAGACACGCGGGGAACAAACAGTATCGCGAGGATAACGGTACGCCGCGTCTGCACGCAACTCTGCACGTGCACCGAGTGCACCGAGTGCACCGAAGCCCGCTACGCATACACCGCTAAATTATTTTGCAACTCGTAAAGTTCGCGCATCGAATACATTGACCGTTAACGAGAGGAGAGAGCCTCATCTATCATAATAATAGCGATTAAGATGGAGGACAGAACCGAGCAGTAAACGGCTTTTTGTGCCGAGGAATATCTCGAGTTTGAACAAACTAGAATTAGGGTGACTTGTTCCGCGAATGAACTAGTAAATTACCGTAATTCATATTAAACGGGAAAATGACAAATGTAATGAATCATTGTGCGAAATAAAGGTATATTTCACTTTAGTAGGTAGTAAGTAATATACCAATAATCTATTTCTCCTTCTATTTTGTGTTTCCTTGATTAATTTTTTAAATGGTAACTAATACTAGAAATATCGAACAGGTTAAAATGACTGGTCCCCACCTTTTCTTTCGCGATTGATGTAATTATAAAAGTAGTTACATCTGACAGTTTCGAATGAATATGTTCGTTGAAGTGTAAAAGGTCTGAACAGATGCCTTGTTATTACAAAGCAATATACATCGGTAGCATTTATTACTAACTAATTTACTGACGTTAAAAAATATTTCCAAAACCGATTTTTTTAAAAAAACGAGGCAGTGATTGAGAAAAATTTACTCCATACTTTGGATTTATTTTCTTATCAAGAATCATCCCCTCAAATAAAATTTTCACTGTTTAACCCTTTTAACCCTTACGAAAAATGCCAACGATGATATATCGTTGTGTATCCAATAGCGCCTTACTATTCGGATTGCGAGCGAACTCTATCTCAAAATAAATTTATAAAACGTTAAAAACAATTTTAATGTCATTGCAAAAGAATTCGAAAAATTGTTTTTGGGTTTAACTAGTTAAAAAATAAAGTTCGCTCTAGGAAGGTTCTGGGGTAGGTCCCAAACCCTAGCAAATTTGTTAACCCCTTGGCCTACGACTTATTTTACAATAACTAGACTTTCTTTGTCCTCCGCAGAATAACAAAAAGAAAAGACAAATTCGTAGTTACCGTGTACCTAGCTATTCTCCAACGACCGTACACGATCAACAATTAACCCTTAGCACTCGAATGACGACTCTGAGGCGCCACGAAAAATTGGCACACTATTATTTTAAACTATTTCAACATCGCTATCTTTATATCTAAAAGATAGATCAAAATTTAACTGTTGTAAGGACGAGCAACAGTAAAAGAAATCCATATACAAAAGGTGAAATAATTAATGTAGAATGAAAATATCCTACGTCAGAAGAAATGGTTTGGTTGTCTGGTTAAAACAGCTTCGAGTGCAAAGGGTTAAATAAAATGTTCGAAATCAGTTGTAGACAGAGTAATCAGAGTCTGACTCGTTGTTGTAGGGCAAGGGGTTCAATTGGCTCGGTATTCTTCGCATAGGTGCGACACGTTCGCTCGGCAGTAAAAGGGTTAAAGAGTCTATCGAATAAAATCCTATATTGAATGCTACTTTGGAAACGTCGAACAAATAAAACATTTTGTGTTCGAATGTGCACGCACAATTTCAAATAAAATGGATTATTTACTATTCGGAAAAGTACTTTACGCAGCTCCGGCTTCATACGAGCGGAGGCATGTTTACACGCCCCATGCAACGCGGCGTGGATTTTAATAACAGTAATTTCAGTCGGTCCGCCGTTATCGGTAATGGCGACCGCGTCTTCCCTTTGGCGCAACTTTGACCATTCACCAAATTGTAACCGCGACTCGTTTCTTCGAGTTTTTTGCTGGTCGCTTTCGCCTGGGGTTTTTGTTCTCGCGACGCGCCGCGGCCTTTCAAGAAAATATTGCACTCGTGCTAGCATAATTCTAGAACTGTATTGTGCAACGAAAGTTGCATTCACCGGTGTTCGCGGCCGTTCCTCGCGGCCGGGTAATTAAGTCGTAAAAACCAAGAGCATATAATTATTAAATTAAGTAACACGGTCGTAGCCTCTCTCGGTTCCTCTTGATCTTTTTTCCTGGCCCCTTCTTTTTCTTCTTTCATTTTTTTCCTCCCCTCTTCGACCATTTCCGACTGTGCTCTCTCTCTCTCTCTCTCTCTCTGTCACTCTCTCTTACTCTCTCTCGCTCTCGTTATTTGTCTCCTTTTCGCTCTTTTCCTGTATCTCCGTCTCCCTCCACCCACTCGGCGGGTGCAGCAGTCGAGTACCCTATTCCTCGGTGAAATTCAGAGAGCGAAGGGTGCGGAAAAAGGGCCGAGAGAATGCGGAGTTTTTCGAGGTGGTGGCCGGATCGATTGGGCACGCCCAGTCGGCCATTTTCGTGGCAATTAACGAATTCGTAATTAATTAATGCACCCTCTCTCTGCTCTGTCCGCCGCGCCGGACCAACTGCTGCTCCCCGGTTCTCCCTTTCATGCGTACGTCCGATGGAGAGAAAAAAAGTTTTTACGCGTTTCGTGCTTTGCCGCGAACGCCGTTGTGTGTGGGTGTGTACCCGCGTATTTCTACGGGCACGCACACACACACACACACACACACACACAGGCTTGCCGGATTTTTCGTTCGCACAATGACGGGCTCTCTGTCCAGTGATTTGGCGTAAATTAAATTTTAATTAACGCCAGCCACGAGCAATCGAGGCGACGAGATCAAAGTACGCTCGGTGCTCCAGACGAAACGCTCGGATATTTCCAGCCAGGACTTTTACCTCGAAATATTTATTTATATGTCAGTTGCAGGAACTCCCGTGTCCGTGATAACACGCCTACCGGTGTACCACCGTGTACAATTTGTTGTGCTACAGATATTATGCGTTTACAAATCTGGGCAGATCGAGTGCACTATTGAAAAAATAGATCAGACATTTGAAAACACTCTCGCATTATTTTGTATTGATTTAAACTAGCATAAAAATGAGGAATTCATCGATTTTATTCGAAATGGAAATGTACAAATAAAATCTTTCTGTCTTAACACGTTGAATACCGAGCGAATTTCGTGTATTTCAGCCAAGTTTCGTTTATTCCATTCATAGAAGTGATCAGCGTTATTAAAGAGAATTGTTAGTCACTGTATAACGAAGCTCTCACCTCATACTACAATCTGGTTACCTTCCACAATAATAAATCGATGTCCAATGCCATTAACTTAATGATAATCATTCTTAAACGACGCAATGGTGCCGATCACCAGTGACCCCCGTGGTATTCAACGTGTTAAATACCACAGAAATGTGTCTTTGAAATATGTTAAAACGGTATGTCGAAAATTGTTTCGATGCGGATTTGGATGTGGGTGAGACAGAAAGCACAGATGATTAATCTGATAACGAACTTATAATTTTAATTACTGTACTTCTGTATTCTATGAAGTACATGTTTGTGTATAATATGTATGCATGTTATGCTATTATTTTATCAAACGCGCAAGAAGATGTAGCGTTCTTCCGACGCGGCATTCGGATGCTGCCAGAAAGATGAGAAAAAGTAATGGCCAGCGATGGACAATACTTTGAATAAGACATAAGGTACCGTTCTTTCGCAATCAACGTCCAATTTAAGATGAAAAATGGCGTAGACTTATTTGTACTCCCATTAATATCTGCAATCGTTTGTAAAGTCGTGTCCCAAAATTAACGCAAGGTTTGAATTAAATAGAAAACACACTTTTTAGTCTTTAGATTGTTATTTTTTCATTGAATCATAAAGTACGTAGGATAGGGTTATTTATGGAATAACACATCGGGCAAATGTCCTCCACGTCTTTGCTGGCACATACGCACTCTTTCGTCGAAATTTTTCATGACCTTTCTGCATAATTGTGGCTGAATTTCGTTGATGCAGCGTTTAATTTCCTCTTGTAATGCACGGATGTTTGTGGGCTTGTTGACATAGACCTTTGACTTCAAATAACCCCATAAGAAGAAATCTAATGGTGTTAAATCACACGATCTACGGGGCCAATTCTGATCACCGAAACGAGAGAGTACACGACCAGGAAATGTCTCGTGCAGTAATTGAATTGTTTCATTGGCTGTATGGCATGTAACACCGTCTTGTTGAAACCACATATTGGTCACATCAATAGCATCCAATTTCAGCAGAAAGAACTGTGTTATCATGTCGCGATATCGAGCACCAGTAACAGTTACTGCTTGACCAGCCTCATTTTCAAAAAAGTATGGTCCAATGATGCCTCCAGCCTAAAATCTGCACCAAACAGTGACACGTTGTGGGTGCATTTGTAGTTCGACAATCACATGTGGGTTCTCCAAACCCCAAACACAGCAATTTTGGCGATTAACAAAGCCATCAAGGTGAAAATGTGCTTCATCGCTTACGATGATTTTGTTCGAAAAATCAGCAACCACTTGTTGATGTTCAATAATCCATTCCACGAACTCTCTTCGCTGTTTATGGTCATTAGGCTTCAGTTGTTATGTTAATTGAATTTTGTAAGCATAGAGACACAGATCTTTTGTGAGTATACGCTGTAGAGAGCTTCTTGAAATTTATAATTCTTGTCCACTACGCCGAATTCATGTTACTGGGTTTTCATCAATATTGACATTTGAACGACTTGTTTTTGGACGACTGGTGTGTTGAGCGTCTCCAACTGATCCAGTCTCCTTGAATTTTTCAATTAATCTTTTCACAGTTGACGAGGTTAAAACACTATTTTGACCATATTTTGTATAAATTTTTCGAACTGCGGCCGCCAAACTTCCATTATTTTTTAAATATTGTTCAATAATGAAAACACGTTGTCGTATCGTATAGCTCTCCATTATTACTAACCCTAAACTCTCAGCTGTTAAATTGTTCTTTTTTCATGGTTGCCAACAATTTAGTGAAAAAATGGCGGCAAATTCAAATCTTGCGTTAATTTTGGAACACCCTTTACAAGCGATCCAGGCAAGACTCGTGCGAAACGCCCAAACGTTACGCGGCGGTCAACGTGTTAAGTGAATTCTCCCTTCGATTCTTGTCGGAAACGATTTGACCAAAATCGTTCAAGCGATTGTTATCCCGTGAGCATTATATCTATGCTAAACCGTTAGCATACGCCTCTAAACCATTCACCGTTGTTACCGTACGAACGCATCGAGCTACAAATTAAGGCGAAACGATTTCCAGTAATAATAGGCTCTAGTACATTTGAGAAGCTGTTAACTTTCCTAGAAAACGGTGCGCAACGCGCCAGAAGACGTCCGCAACGATCATATCGAGTTTCTCGGCGCGCTGAACTCGAAACAACTGAATGGGCTATAAATACAAGAAATCGCCGATATGGAATCGAGTAACGCGTGCGTCTGTCGTGAACTATTCGCGAGAACAAGAGAGAGAAAAAAAAAGAAGGAGAGCCGGGTCCGTGACGTTCGATAAGATCGACCGGTCAGAAAATCGATTTGTTCGGAAAGAAAGATCTCTCCGTTAGGAGTAACACTATCATCGATCAAGTTGCGGCGACGTTCGACACACAGGCAATGCCGTGTGTACACCTGAACACAAGGCCGGAGAACCGTGCGCCGAAGAAAGAAACCGACGATTTACATTTTAATTGACCAAACCGAGCGAAATGGTTTATCCCGTGGGCCCTTGTCACGCGGCGCTGCACAGTGCGACATTTAAATGAAGATTCGAGACAAAAATAAAAAGAATGCATCGTGACAGTGAACTGCTTAATTACGCCACGTGGAAGGGAAACACTGTAATGCTAAACTTATCGAACATTAAAATTGACCAGTTGCGGTAACGTCTAGTAAAAATGCTTTTTATTACAGTAAGTTACCGCAAACGCTTCTCTTCTGTCTGGTCAATGTGTTAACACATTTGTAATAACGTTCGATGGAAGGTCAGAGATCCGAGCAGTGTGAAATCTAATTGTCAGGACGACAACTAGAATTATGTGTGCATAGTGTCGTAGTTTGTCGAACACTGCTCTTCGTATTTTGTCTAAGCAATGCTCTATTTCAATCATTATCTATAGGTTTAACGCAATTCGAAATTACAACTGTCCCAGTTCGTATGAAATACTTACAACGTATTTAACCCTAGAAGTACCGAGTAATAAATCCAACGATATACATTGCTTTGTAATAGTAACAAAATTGCATCTATTAAAAATTCATACAATACTTATTGTAAGGTATACGTTATTAAACAAGTACATCCGCAAATTTCTGATGAAAACATTTTTATAACTTCAATAATTGTGAAAGAAGAAACTAGGGACCAGTCAAACTACGACTGGTTTCGTAGTTCTAGTGTTAAACGTTTGACTCTGTTTGCGATAGCATCGATATTCCACTGCTATCGTGACTCCGACGTCATTCAGATGCGAATACCAAGTACTTTCTGATAATTAAATTAAAAATCACGAGGACACAGTTGGATCACACCCATCGCTAGATCGAAGAGAGTTAGGTTGGTTCCTGGTTAAGTTAGAGTGTGTACAGTTAGGCGACAGCGAAGGCCCAGTGATAAGTTAGGAAAACAAGAGGGGTTCTTGAACGGATGGTCCTGTCCGCGATTCCTCACGATTCCACACTTCCTGAGGTGACCAACCTTTTGCAGGCTCGTTCAAAGGTGGCTGGCAGGCGAACCTCCGACCCCAATGATTATAACTCTCGTTCAATTCTCTCTCTCTCTCTCTCTTTCTCTAGCCGTAACCTCTTCTCCGAGCTGTATAGACCCCGGAGTGATCCTCTTGGTCGTCGTCGTTCGCTCCCTTCGCTTCCATGATCCCCCTCGTGGTTTCGCAACCATGATCTGTGCGTAGCGCACAGTTCACCAATAAACGAACTTCCTACCAGAGGGGAACCTTTAATTAAGGCGGGCCCCGATCCGTGCACGTGGACGTTCCCTTTCGTGTCGCTGAGGGCACGCGTTCTCCGCGACCTCCGAGCACATCCAATCTTTCTCTTTCTCTCTCTCTCTTTCTCTAACGGCTTTGATCCTGCGTTTACAAGTGCAACGAGATAATGAAATACCATGGGCGCGAGAGGAAATTCTTTGGCGTGCGTTGAAACGCGAGGAACATCGCGCAGATATTGATCACCGGCCCAACCAACTCGGTCTACTCCTTTTTCAGAGTTGTCCGCAATTAACGAGCCAGTTCGAGGGGTCTTGCGTGTCGGCCAATTGATTTTTTATAGTAGAACTGCTATTGATACGCCACACACCCGGACGGGTCGTGATCCGAACGCGACGAAATTGTTGGTGGCCACTTCTCCAACTTTTTCGTTCATTAAACCTTGCACTACGCTTCAGAGGAATCACGTGCAAATATTACAGTGGCTCGCAAAAGTATTCGGACACTCTTTACATCTAAATAATCTTTTCAAGATTTGAACAAACGTTCCCTTGACCTCCCTTGACCCTTCTTGGGCAATTAGATGCACTGATTTACTAAATGATATGCGAGAAGGATTTTGAAAAAATTGCGATTGGTATGAATTATATGATAAATAAGAGAACTTTTTGAATATTTTTTATTCAAGCCACACACTAAAAATTTTAAAGACACATCTTGTAGACCTACGATAGTTATAGATATGCAGAAAAATTCATTGAAATCGATCGACGTACACACGAGCTACATGCCATCGAAAATTATGAAAATCCCAATTTTTATGCTTAAACTTCACAAATTCATTTTTCTACGTGCGTCGGTTTTCTCCGCATCAATCGATTCCGATGAAACTAACGCAGGTCTACAAAACTCGTACTTTGAATTTTCATTACGAGTTGAAATAAAAATGTTTAAAAAAATGTCTTTTTTACTTTTTCAAGTAATTTCTACAAATTAAAATTATTTCGAAATTATTTTTGCATATCATTTAGTAAATCCATTTACATGCAGTAAATTTAATTGCTCCAGAACAGTCATCTTGTTTGGTTCAATTTTTAAAAATTTATTTAGGTTTAAAGAGATTCGCACACAAATTAAAACGAATAACTTCTTCGAAATCATCGCAATTGAAAGTGACATAGACGCACAGGTAAAAAACAGTTATGATATCTGTCTCGATTTTTTAAACAGTACTTAGAACTGATATATTACATCAATTCTATAATAGTTACTTTTCGTTTTTGGGTTTCGATTGTGCATTTCGGTTCTACTTTCATTTCGCGTTATATTATAACCAATTAAACTATGTAAAATATTCTAACGAATATTAAAACCCAAAATTCTATCAAGTCTATGCGAACAGAGTTAACCCTTTGCACCATCCGAGCAATTTTGATTCTAAAATCGATACATTTAAATTTATTACTGTTACTGTGCAACGCTTCAATTTTTACGGATTTATTAAATGCAAACTTTGTCGTGTAATAGTTGTTTTGAATAATATTATAGCAATTTTTAGTGTCGCCTCAGAGAAGCCATTGGAGTGCTAAAATTTAATCGTTGTATTCAAAACACTTCAACAGACATTGTACCAAAGATTCATCAATTGTTCCCGTTCATGAAAATTTTTTAGTAAAAGATGAAAGATTTATGCGTGTTTCGAAGGGAAACCAGAGTAGCCCTAAATTTTCAGCGTTGTTCTCGTCACCACGAGTTCCGCGTATTCCAAAGAGGTATCTCTAAAATAACTGAACAGAACTCGTGCAAAAGTCGATCCCATTCGAATTGTCAGATGTGTGACAGCAATGACAAGATAGTCGAAGGAAAAAAGTGTAGGAAGGA
This sequence comes from Agapostemon virescens, assembly GCA_028453745.1. Lineage (NCBI taxonomy): Eukaryota > Metazoa > Arthropoda > Insecta > Hymenoptera > Halictidae > Agapostemon > Agapostemon virescens. The sequence goes on along the minus strand of CM052093.1, from coordinate 16,063,315 downwards.
TTACTGTTCCAGGTAATTCATCGTTCACAGCATAGTTGAAGTTTGTAGGCGTTTCAACATCGACGCGGTTGCTCGGCAACTTTGTTGCAGCTTGGTTGGCGCAGTCACTATAGGCGACGAAATGCGATAAGCCGAGGATTAAATTACAAGAATATCCTGTAACTCACCGAGAACAGGCCTCAGCCGCTGTAATTTATGCGGAAAACCAGCTGCAAAACGTTCAATGGCGAACACGATAAAAGCACGCGTTGCCGAAGTGCATGTTGCAGTTTTTTCTTTTTTTTTTCTCCCTTTGCACACAGGAAGCTCTTCGACATGCTGCGTTGTATCTCTTTGTACGTAAGCTCCTCCCGGGAACACTGGTAATTTCTTTGGGAATTTCCATTGAGTTATGGCACGGCCATGGGATATTTGTAAACATCGTTAGAATATTTTTATGGTGCAGAGCACAGCAAGCGGTCGGCGCACTAATTATTACAATTTTAGTCGAGTTTCTTTGGCATATGTTTAATGGGACTGTACGGTTTTCGTTCTGACAGACCCGGCGGTGTTAAAGCGATCAAGATAGCTGACGGAACGGTTTGCTCGCAGGCACGTTGATTGTTCTCGGTGTTCTGATGTTTCAGTGATTAATTTTTATGGTGTTCACAAATAACAGAGGGAACAGAGAAACGTGGTTTAATTGACGGCCATTGAAACCTCTAATGCGTTCCGCAACAATATCCTCGCGCAGTAATTACAACCAATACACGGTTTTGCTTTTTCCGCCGTAATGGTAAATTTGTTTTACACGCGAGTCGTTCATATATTTTTTTCCTTATCCGTTATAAAACCGGTTAATGGAAATTTCGGTTTCCGCGTGTCGTTCTACGAAAGCCGAAAGTCGTGAAATATTTCGCATTGTTTGAATACGATCAGATCGCGGATTTATATTTCGGCGAATTTATTGGGTTGTTCGAAAAGTAATTTCGTTTTTTCCCGACATAGGATTTAATTGTATTTTTGTGCACCCAACTTCACACTTAGCACTTTATCGACCGGAAGCCTATTAATAGGCTTTTCAATATTCGCGCTGTATCAAAATGAAGCTTAAAATTCCATTTTTACATTCCAATTTGTAACAACATTATTAGACAATATTATTGGGAATGCATTGCTGATCCGCAATAAAAATTGCTGTCAGCCTTGAAGGACTCATTAAAAAGTTTTCAGTCATGGATCATAGGCCTTACAAAAATTCTGAAATAATCGCCGTATCGATAAAGTGTTAAGCCGCATAATCATTATATGTTTTGAGAGCTGATATAGCAAGGCTTGTGCGTGAAAAAGTCCAATTGATTCTACGCATTAGTTTTTGGTTGGCGCCCTTTTAAATATGGAGAGCAATAAGCAGCATTTTCGCCATATTTTACTTTTTTACTATAGAAAAGGTAAAAATGCTGTTGAAGCCAGAAAGAAATTAACCGATGTGTACGGAGAATATGTGTTGACAGTACGCCAGTACCAGAACTGGTTTACAAAATTTCGATCCGGCAATTTTGATGTCGAAGATGCACCACGTTTTGGAAGGCCGATTGAAACTGATAAAGACACGATAAAGGCATTGGTTGATGCAAACCGGCGAATAACAACACGTGAGATCGGTGAGAGGTTAAATTTATCAAATTCAACTGTTTATGACCACTTGAAAGGCCTGGGTTTAACCTTGAAGCTCGATGTATGGGTTCCCCATGTTCTTACGGAGAGAAATTTGTGTCGTCGCGTTGACGTCTGGGATTTGCTTCTCAAACGTCACGAAAATGATCCATTTTTTAAGCGTATCATTACTGGGGACGAAAAATGGGTTGTATATGTATATGTATATGCAAGAGATCATGGAGCGAAAAAGATGAATCGGCTCAATGCATTTCCAAAGCTAATATCCATCAAAAAAAGGTGACGCTGTCTGTTTGGTGGGATTTTAAAGAAGTCATTTTTTTGAGCTTTTACCGGATAACACAACAATTAATTCGGAAGTCGACTGTCATCGGCTGGACAAACTGAATGATGCACTTCAACAGAAATGGCCAGAATTAATCAACAGAAAAGGTGTAGTGTTCCACCAAGATAATGCGAGACCTCATACAAGTTTGGTCATTCGTCAAAAGCTTTTACAGCTTGAATGGGATACAATGCCACACCCACCATATTCTCCAGATCTGGCACCTTTGGATTATTATTTGTTGCGGTCACTGCAAAATTTTTTAGACGGTAAAACCTTCACTTCAAATGAGGAGGTCAAAAACCACCTCGATCAGTTTTTTGCCAGCAAAGACCAAAAATTTTATGAGCGTGGAATCATGCTACTACCAGAAAGATGGCAAAAGGTATTGGACCAGAATGGCCAATATATAATTTAATGAAATATTTGTTTATTATACGAAAATTGTCTCTTATTTTCACAAAAAAAACGAAGTTACTTTCTGAACAACCCAATACATTTTCGTTGTTGCAACGCGGTGTATATAACGGGATAAAAATAGTCTTATTACTAAAACTGCTTTATTAATCTGTATACGGATCGTCGACTGGCGTAGTGCGAAAAAGATTAAATTAACGTAGATAGCTTTTTTATACTTTGTGTTTGTTGGTCGTACATTATATCTATATTCTATTGCAGTATATAAAAAAGGGAATTTCAATTTCAAATACAAGAGCGGATATCGTTAAGCTAATATCAATTAAAGATTATAAAATGTAATTAAATCAACCGCGCGTACGAGCGCCAGCGAGCAATATGTTACCGTTTTAATTTCACGCAGCTGCTCCGCGCGTCGTAATTAATATTATTTAATTCGATTCCGAACACATTTCTCGAAATTACACTTCTTATTTCGATGATCGAACGCCGAGGGTTTTCCCTCTCCGCGGTGCCGCGTATCGCGAAAATTAAATTTCCAACCGGCGCGGTCGGGAGTTTCAATTTTCAACAAATTAATGTTGGAATTTGCATCGGTGGATGCGGGAATAACTTATGATTTATTAAATCAACGCGATCGACGGGGGAACGATGCTTATGCGTCGGCCGTAATGCCAATGTTTCGGGCTATAAATTTTTACGACTCTTGCAAAACACTGTAGAGAGCGATAATTATCTTTTGATCTAATTGAGAGCTCGTCATTCCGACGGGCTTCCAAGGAAACTCTGCTCGACCTTGCACCGCTAACGAGCACAGCGCGATTCATAGATTTTTAGTTAATTGTGCGGAAACTGCGATTCATAAAAATTCACAGGCTGGTTATGGCACATTGATATTATATAATTCGAGAATCAACGGCGAGCTCGTTTTAAGTAATAACATATTCAAGGAAGCGATCACCGTGATGCTTCAACGTTCATTTTATGTTTCCTTGTTATACGTTAGAATGTTCGAAGATTTTTATCTACTTATTATACATGAATCGGAGCTTTTAATAATGTTTCTTGTAGGATGTGCTGGCCACTGTCACTTAAAATAATATTTTCGCGATGTAAGAGATATAATTACTTCGGTTACTACTTCATGCTTTGTAACTTATTTTACGACGTATAAATACAGTCATTAGTATCGAAACGGATCCACAGCTACGCATAGCAAAACTTTTATTGCACCAGTCATAACAGGCGCAATTATTTCAAATTGCTATTTCAATTTTGTGCCGAGAAATAATGAATTGAAGTACACACTACTTATGGAATCAAGTAAACGCTTTAAACAGTATTTTCGTTAAACGATTAGACGGCGGATTTTATTAATTTCTGACAAAAATTAATAAACTATCTTAACGAATGCAAAACTGGAAGGACATTGTACTCGTTAAGACGATTAAAAGCGAAAGCATATTTTTAGCAACTTTAATTTTGTATAAATACAAACTATAAGAACAATCTCTAAACTATATTTTTATGTTTGATTTCAGGTAAGGGATTTACTCGACGTTGGAGAAACCGAAAAGGATGTTAATTAGGGGATCGTTCGGAGAAAATAAACATTTGCTGTTGAATTCGCAAGATGGTAGATGCGAGCGGGGTACGTGAGTTAAAAATGAAATTAATTGACACGGTTTGGAAAAAAATGAATAAAGGTGTACATAATAACGCATACGTTGGCGTCGAACAAGCCGAGAGGCCCTGATGCCAGCGGATCGCGATAACAAAGTAAATATTTTACATTAACGAGCTACTTTATAACAATTACCGAATACGCGGAGAATGAACACGGTTGCATAGGAGAGCGAGGGGCAAACACCGGAACTCCATTGCAACGCCATTCTCCAGCGATAACAGTCCGATATAATTACGTACAGGCATCTCTATATCAACGACGATGTTGCAAATGCGATTTTAAATGCGAGCTATCCTGCGGCTTGTGGACGCCGGTCGTTACAATGCAGAAAAATCTTGTGCATTTTTCTAATTAAGAGCTACACCGCTATCTGATGCTCCCTTACCGCGAAATAATATCGCGCGCGCTTCTCCGCGTTCAAATTGCCCTGATTTATCTTTCTGTTACCGCCAACTGCCGCCTCGTTGCTAACACGATTACCTAAGATCGCGTGTCCCGTCGGTTAGGGGATGAAAGGCGGTTTTCCGACGATCGACGACCGAGATCCCCGGGGCTTTTCTAAGAAAATCCGTTCGTGACGGACGATCGTAGATTCGGTTAGATCAACAACGAATAACAGGCTCCGGTTGACATACAGTTGTTGCAATAGATAACGAAATCACCGCGAACGCGCATAATTCTTGTGATTACACGCACGGTACATATGCAAGCGTTACGCTGCTCGGACGAGGTTCTTATTTGTGCCTCGAAACAGTCGATTTTTCGTGAACTAGCTGCAATACGTTTCTTCTTTTTTGGAGAGAAAGTTCTCGTTGCAATTATTTAGAATTATCTGGTTGTATATTAACGTTTTAGGCACGGCTGAATTTTGGGTGGGGCTGTTTCTCTGTACAGCAGAATTCAACAATTCAACATTCAGAATTCAAGATAATGCTGTTCTCTACACGAGTACATTGGAATGAAGTATTTGATCATAAAATTATAGTTTTTCTTAAGGATATGATACACGTATGTTGACTTTAACAATTTACTTTAATAATTAATAATACAATTTGAGTGGCGCGTCGTACAGAAAGATGGCGTCCGCGAAAGCCACTATAGTGGCGCGTCGTACAAGAAGATGACATCCGCGAAAGCCACTATAGTGGTGCATAGTAAGAGATTGAAGTTCCAAATTTTATGAATCGTTATACAAAATTTTACGTAATTAGTATTGTGTGAAATAAAAATTGTTCGTCTCCATTGCAAGATGCACGAGTTAGAACAAACATTTGTTTATTCTTTCCAATGTTCTAA
>CM052093.1:16033317-16057924 GCA_028453745.1 Agapostemon virescens | reverse complement strand
TGCATAATGGAAAAATTGTTTGCATCCACTGCATGATTTAAGAGCTACATACACATTTCTTTCTTTTACTAATTGTTCTGATGTCCGGGATAAAAATTCTCAGCATCTATTGCAAGATGCAGGAGCTACGTAAACATTTATTTATTCTTTCAATTGTTCTGATGTGCAAAAGAAAAATTGTCTGCATTCACTGCATGATTTAAGAGCTACATACACATTTCTTTCTTTTGCTAATCGTTCTGATGTGCGGGATAAAAATTCTCAGCATCTATTGCAAGATGCAGGAGCTACGTAAACATTTATTTATTCTTTCAATTGTTCTGATGTGCAAAAGAAAAATTGTCTGCATTCACTGCATGATTTAAGAGCTACATACACATTTCTTTCTTTTACTAATTGTTCTGATGTCCGGGATAAAAATTCTCAGCATCTATTGCAAGATGCAGGAGCTACGTATATATCTATTTAGTGTAATAATTGTTTTGATAAATCGTCAATATATTTTCGCTTTCTTAAAAAAAATAATTAAATTTGGTAAGGATGTAGACCATATTTGGAGAGTCGATTGCTTGCAGGTGTGCCATAATAATATTATTCGCTATGTTATTAAACGCATATTCCGAATTCCCAAGCTTCAATAATCATAATTGAACTAAACGGTAATTAGTAGTTTGCTGATTCCAGTGCAATTTACCATTATTCTCCAAATGTTTTATTAAAGGAAACGTCTTTTTCTTCGTCTTCAATTTACTCTAATGCCACAATAGAACAAAAAAAAAGAAAACAGGATTCTATTTGAAAACATAACAAAATCAGAATGCATCCATTCGACGAACCCCATCAGGTGCAATGTGTTTTGTATTAAATATTGTTTTATCAAATCAAGAAATAACGAGATATTCTAGATGGTGGTTCTTATCGATTCACCCAGTATATTATATTGGGTTGTCCGGAAAGTTCGTGCCGCTTTATTTTTATTTTTAATAAATATATACCAAAAGTTACACTCGCAAAATCTAACCTAAAATCAACCTAATATTATAACAGGAGCCTCGAATTTCAACTCGTGTCTATACACGATAAGTGCAATAGTTTAGACTGAAAATAGTGGCATTCAACGCGAATTCACCGTAATCGGTTTACCATTTTTGACGGTAGCCCTGCAGTGTCTCGTGATTAGTAATTATGCAATCGGCAACTTTGTCTGGCTAGACCGACGATTGATGAACATCACGTGGCGCAACGCATTGTAAATCGTGACGCGTGCAACATCGTTGATTTCCACGACGACCGCCGATCGTGTCACAACGAAATTGGTATCTGGGACGTAGCGCGAAAATTACGCGAGGCCGCGAGACCGGTGCGAACGTTTAATCGGGAGCCGATCGGCGTGCACGCGTGCACGTTGCACCGATGCAATTGCGATGGCAATGGCGACGCGGCGTGCGTCACGCATACGGGAAACAGAAGCCCTTAACGATCCGGGTCATCTATCGCATAACGATCGCCGATAGGCTCTCTCCCGCTTACGATTTCATCGATACCGTCGCTGTATTGTCCCGACGATCGATCGTCTTATCGAATTGGGTATCTCTCACGGTCACTCCCACACCTGGCCCGCTATCGAAACGGAAACACGTTGCCAGCAGGCCCGTTCGTAAACCGAGGGCTCGATCTTCCTTTTCTTTCCCCTTTCTTCACCCTTTTCTTCGTTCCCAAAACGCCCTGGGCAGTTCTACATAAATCCTAGATAAATATTAACACTTTAACTGCCCGACCAACGGCCTCAAAAATTCCAATCGAAGTAATTTATTTAATGCAGCAACAATTGAAATATTAACGCTTTGCTGACCGGCAATTTTACACAGAAACTATGCCATGTTACCGACTATTATTTTGTAATTGAATATGGAAGTAAAGTAAAATATTCTAAATAAACTCCAATAAATTTTATTTATACTGAATGAAATGAAATTAAACTTTGAACATATTTTTTATATAACTTTTAAACATTGCGCAAAGCTTTTGCAATATTCTATATCGCCCCGGGTTTCATAAATTGAAATAGATAATGCAAGTGCAATGACAAGTTAACTCGTCACCGGTCACCAATGTGTTAAAATGTCTGACATATAGTTATCCTTCAACCTTTTTGTAATCTCTGGATATGAATGAAATTGAGTGCAACGAATATATTAGAGTTCAAATTTATTTTTAAACATTGACTTCAGATCTTCATAGAATATCAAAATTGTTTGTGTTAATTGTAAGGAACAGGAGTTTGATAAAAATATAATTTCTTTTCTAATAGTATCAACGAATTTAAAGTGACAAATCTGCACTCGTTATTTCTTCTAAGGTGTCCCACTGTTTCGTGCACGATCTAGTCACTTTTCTGATAAACGCATAAAATTCGCCGTTTACTTATTGTTGTTGCATCGCGAAGAATTCTCAAACGTCTGCACTCTGTATTAGAACTGCAGAACGACCGGTAAAAGGAAGATAAAAGAACGTTGACGTTCAGAATTAAAAATTCTGAGTCTGCAATGTAATTTGCCAAGCCCGGTTCAACGGCCGTCACATTTGTCATAGTATGTACCGTCGAAAACAGTCGGAGCCAGCCGATCAACGAGATTTCCTGGTTCGTTCGCATTTCAAATTCCCGATAGATCTACAGGAATCCGCGGCCGGAGAGTCGTGACGTCCGCTGTTGGCATGCATCCTGCCCGATAGATCGCCGCGATCGATGCCAACGAAATCGTGACGTCGCGGAGATGTTTGATTCGCGTCAATGCAGAGTCCGAGTGTTTTTCTTTGGCTCGTAGATCATCGGATAAAACTGAGATGTCCCTGAGAAAGAGGTAGCCGAGTCACGACTCTCCTATTTACCCGATCATTAGAATCTTTCGATATTTCTATGGAGAGAGACATCGATTCCCTCGTGATATCGCTTGCCTTTTAAACCCGCCGGTGAATTATTGTTCTACCGTACGCTGTGTTCCCGGTTTTTACCTTTCCCAGGACACAAGAAGCTGCTCGCCGATTGTCCTGATTACGATTAGAAAGAACCGCGTGCTATGGTGAAACGATATACAGGAAAAAGTTCTGCATCTTCTCTCGAAAATTTTATCGTTGTTATTTATATGGATTTCTTCTGTGTTCTTTGCTCGATCACTGTTACAATCGTAACGCTGCATTGCGATTACATAGATATTTCTAAACGACCATGAAAATCACGAAGGCACTTGACTTTCGACTGATTTCAGAAACTGAACAAATTGTAGCAAGCGATGGAAGAGTGAGATTCGATTTTAACAAATGTGACGGCCATTGAACAGCATTTGGTAAATTACATTGCAGACCGCGTACTTAAATTTCGAACGTTAAATAGGAACGTCCTTTTATTAATCTTTCTGTTATATGTGCCCATAATTATGAAAGTGGTCTAAGTCATATATTTCTTGTTTCGAGATATTTAATGAATTGCATTTGAATAAATTAAAAAATATTTTTACATTATGCGACATTTTAATTTAGAATTCTATTAGTCTTGATTAATGGAAATTTATTATGAATATGAAATTTTGTGTGAATTTCATAAAATGTTGTTTTTAAAGTTTGAACTGACTTAGACCACTTTCATAATTAACACTAAATGAAATCCATATAATGTTGAAATTACAACCACTATCTAATGGTTCATTTTTTACGATATCGTAAAAATTACATTGAATAAATTTAGTTTAAAATAATGTGGTGTGAAATAACTGATAAACTCATTTTTTTTTTTAAATTTTGACTTAGACCACTTTCATAATTATGGGCACATATGTAGTTTCAATTTTTGAGAAGAATGCGAATGTACATTAATATCTGCAATATCGTAGTTGTTATTTGCGTGGAATTCTTCTGTGTTTCTTACTCAACCACCGCTACAATCGTAACGCTGCATTGCGACGAAGATTTTTAACAGAACTCAAATGCATCGCTATTAACTCTTTACAATACCATTTTCTTTGCAACGAAAGTTATTACAGCATCTTCATCTCAAAAACTGTTTCAGAAACGACAGTTGTACCTTTTATACTACTGCCTCTGCTACGATGCTTAAATGTTGATAAGAAATTGACGAAATTTGATTGCGTTTGGTAAATTACATTGCAGAACGCGTACTTCAATTTTGAATGTTAAATAGGAACGTCCTTTTATCAATCTTTCTGTTATCTGTAGTTTCAGTTTTTCAGAAGAATGCGAATGTGCATTAATATCTGCAATATCGTAGTTGTTATTTGCGTGGAATTCTTCTGTGTTTCTTACTCAACCACCGCTACAATCGTAACGCAGCATTGCGACGAAGATTTTTAACAGAACTCAAATGCATCGCTATTAACTCTTTACAATACCATTTTCTTTGCAACGAAAGTTATTACAGCATCTTCATCTCAAAAACTGTTTCAGAAACGACAGTTGTACCTTTTATACTACTGCCTCTGCTACGATGCTTAAATGTTGATAAGAAATTAACGACATTTGATTGCGTTTGGTAAATTACATTGCAGAACGCGTACTTCAATTTTGAATGTTAAATAGGAACGTCCTTTTATCAATCTTTCTGTTATCTGTAGTTTCAGTTTTTGAGAAGAATGCGAATGTGCATTAATATCTGCAATATCGTAGTTGTTATTTGCATGGAATTCTTCTGTGTTTCTTACTCAACCACTGCTACAATCGTAATACTGCATTGCGATCACAAATATATTTATAAACGACCATCAAAATCACGAAGGCACTGGACTTTCAACTGATTTCAGAAACTGAACAAATGGTAGCAAGCGATGGAAGAGTGAGATTCGATTTTAACAAATGTGACAACCATTGAACCGCGTTTGGCAGATTACATTGCATGACGTGTAAATTTCGAATGTTAAATAGGAACATCCTTTTATCAATCTTTCTGTTATATGTAGTTTCAGTTTTTGAGAAGAATGCGAATGGGTATGTATATTTGCAATGTCGAAGTTGTTACTTATATGAAATTGATTTGCACATTTTACCTAATATGCTGACGTAGTTTAACGCTGACTTGTAAACTTGTAAATATTTATAAACTAGTATCGCAGACATTTAAAATATTTAATAAGGTAGAAAAATGTGAAACCATGCGCAGATGCGCGTACCATTGAATTATCAAGATCATAAGAACACAGGATAAAAGTTGATTCTGCATAAAAAAGATGTGCTCTAACTTAAACAAGAAGCATGATCAGGGAAGAGGGTTCGTATAAAAGGGTTCGTATATCTCGCAAGCGAGATTCATGATTACCATTCCTAATTGCATCCATCAAGTAATTATGCGCGTTCTACAGTTACTCGAAGATTAAAGAGTGTACGCGAACGGAAGATCGATTCGATTTCGAAACTGATCATCCCGTCGCATTGAAATCTACTTCGATCTGTTCGTTCGGATGCCTGTACAAGCTGCGGGCTCGTCCTTTTGTTCTGGCAGAAGCCGACCGGTATGCAAATTACTGCTTATTTGATCTTAATAACGTAACGGTTCGTTATTGGTTTCAATCCATCGGGAGTCCTATTTATAGATAAATTGTTATTTACTATCCAACGAAATGGAAAGAGAAAAATTCGCTTAAACTTGACAAACATATAATTTATCTTCGAGAAACTTGTTCTAAATTTTTTTACGATTGTATCTGACCTGCGGGAAGATGATTACATTTTTTATGGAACGAATCCAAAAGAAATTATCGGATCATTGCTTCTACGAGTCTCGTGAAACCATTAATGATATGTGAGCTAACATTATCTTAGCACTAGCATTTATTGTTACGTTCTTAGTAAATATTGATTTGAATTGAAGATATTGATTGAATTGATAAAATCGATAGCTTCACACTTTACGTAGTTAAATTGAAATAATGAACAATAAAATATAAATAGTTATTATACATTCGTCTGAATAATTTGTCATACAAATGTATTGTACGTTACCTTTCACACATTAATATATCATGTCTGCAGACATACCATCAACAACAACAAACGATCAACAAAAAGGTCTAATATTATTATTAAAAATTGTTCACACCGTAAGTAATTTACAAATATCTGAACAATTCGTAAAATATTCGTAAAATAAAATGATACACTATACACAGCTACTGCTCCTGAATCTTTGATCGTGATTCGGCAATTAAATCGTCAATTACAAATAATCCCTGATAAGAATTCTATTTCCAAAGTATACAAATCTGTTGCTATCACCGAAACGAACGCAGGTCCAGCCCCATCGATAAAACTCCCCTACCAGATTGCACAGACAGCCCATTTAGCATCGATAATGGCGGCGCTCTGACTCGATTGGCGGCCATTTTGTGCAGAAAAAGTCGCTGCCATCTGCTCGCGCCGAAACAACGAGTAACCCAGTGAAACAATATTTAATATATGTCCGCGAGTAGTTCGCCTACGAGGACAGGAATTGTAGTCGGCGAGGTACGGAGAGGGAATAAGGGAGCAGAAATACTAGAGGCGAACGAGAGCGATTCGAGTTCAGGAAATCGCTTGCGAAGCACGAGTGGCAGCCGAGTAATACGTGCCCGCCGTTCATTGTCCGTCCTTCCGTCCGTCCTCGCGGTCTTTCACGTGATTATTTTTACCGGTTCGCGGGCACAATGAGCGATTTCTAGCCGGTCCCATTGTTCCCCCTTGAGACGCGTTGCGTTTTTTTGCCGATGCCCGGCCCTAGCGCCCACTTGCATGGACAAGTTAGCAGGAATTTATTTCCTGACGGTGTTCCCAGGAGCGATTGCCTGCTATCGCCGATTTTTTCGCCGAACCTAACACTTTCCTTGCCGCGAATCACTATTTTTCACCCTCCTCCAAAGTTCTCGATCTTTCACCCCTTCCGTCATAATCGGAAATCAAACTGGTGACGAAGAATTTGAACAAAACTCAAATGCATCGCTATTAACCCCTTGCCATACCATTTTCTTTGTAACTAAAGTTATTATAACATTTTCAACGCTAAAACTGTTACAGAAAAGGAAAAGACAATTCTTTTATACTGCTACATCCACTACGATGCTTAAATATTGATTAGAAATTGATGACATTTGAACTAAGATTTTTTAACGAAGATTTTGAACTCAAATCCTTCGCTATTCACCGTTTGCCATACCATTTTCTTTGTAACTGAAGTTATTACAGCATCTTCACCTAAAAGACTGCTACAGAAAAGACAATTTGTATCTTTTCGTTTAAAAAGAAAGGCATATTATTTATATTTGTTTATTTATTTCCTGACGGTGTTTCCAGGAACGACTGCCTGTTATCGCCGATTTTTTCGACGAACCTGACACTTTCCGTGCCGCGAATCACTATTTTTCACCCTCCTCTAAAATTCTCAATCTTTAACCTCTTCTGTTTCGCTTTAGGGGTAAAACGAACCCTATCTTGCGCGAATCATCGATTAGGCTAGTTCTGTGCTGCTTAAATAAGCAATACCGCTACAAAACATGTTCTAAGTCCTCGTGTTCGTATCCACGCTTACAACTGGTATAAAACAAACGACTTTGAATCTCCACGGATAAAAACGATAGAAAACTATTCTGACGCTGAAGAATTCGCGGATGACTATCCGCGTCGTAATTCGAGTTCCAAAAATATTTCCATAATTTTCTAGCATAAGATAGCGCTTGGGAATCGTTGGAAGTCGTGGACAGCAACCAAACAAACGCTCTCTCGCGTTGTATACCTAGGCGACCGTGTCGTATACGCGTACGTCCGTTCAAGTTTTATTGTCCAATAAAACCGTAAAAAGTGTCGGCATAAAAGCTGACCAGCGAGAAACAAAATATAGGATAACAAGTGTGTGCATGAACACGTCTCTACGTTTTCGCGGCTTCTATCGATGTGTGCATGTATGTGTATGTATGTGTGTGTGTGTGTGTGTGTGTGTGTGTATAGTCCGTTTTAATACCTGCAGCTGTTATTTTTACGAACCAACATCCCACCTCCACCATCCTCCCACCGTTCGTGCAGGTTGCATAAAATCTAACGAGATAAAATATCCCGGGATAATGTCACTGAACTGTTGGATACTAATTATAGGGCCGTTATTAAATAATCGTGGCTCGGATGCCGCCCATTAAACCGCTGCTGACTTTACGACGACTGCATGTCACTGAAAGTGCATAAATAAAGCAAGATAAAATATGAATCGCGAGATGCTGGCGTACGCTGAAATACTGAACGCTGGTTGTCTCTCTGATTACTGCAAGAGCGAAACGAAAAGAGAGAGAGAGAGAAATAGGGAGAGAGAAACAGGGTCTTTTCGTTGTATCATCGGTACGGCATTTAATCATTAAACCGCGGATTTTACTGTGTACAGAAATCGTTCATGAATTGCGTGCCAATGAAGCAAGCCGAGTGCAGATTTTACAGTTTGCAGAAATAAAGCGGTTCAATGTATAAATGATGCAGTCAAAAGAATGAATCATTGGGCAATGATGAATTAAGTAGAAGTTCTATAGAATGCAACAACGTCGAAAGATGTTGCGTCTGTCTTATGCAAGTGACGGTGAAATTATATTGTAATTATTTAATTTTTTGAAGGATAAACCCTTGGGATGTGGTTTTAAGCCAGAGAAATATTGATTTACACCACTTTTACATTAAATTGCTGAATTGTTAAGGAACTGCTTCCTGTTTTTCAACGAGACGTAAAGAGTGTAGATTTTACAGCGTGGAGGAATCGTTAAACAATTGTGTGGTGTGTTCGCAACAGTGTGTGAAGAAAGCAAATTTCACAGAGTGCAGAAGCTGCTAAAGAGTTGTCATCGATTTTCTAGGGAGTACCGAAAGTGCAAATTTGATGGCATGCAGAAGTTGTTAAAGAATTTTGTGTAGTTTTTTAACTGAACACAAAGAGTGAAAATTTCTCAGTACACAGAACTATGAAAAGAATTGTATGCTGTCTTTCAACGAAAAACAAATAGTGCAGGTTTCACAGTATATCGAAACTATTAAAGAATTGTAGATCATTTTTCAACGGAGCACGAAGAACGCTGATTTTAGAGTGTACTAAATTTGTTAAAGAATTGTGTAGTTCGTCAAATCAAAACGAGGAGTGCATGTTTCACAGCATATCGAAACTATTAAAGAATTGTACACCATCTTTCAATGGAGCATGAAGAACGCAGATTTTAGTCTGCTACAAATTCGTTAAAGAACTGCGTAGTTTGTCAACTCAAAATGAAGAGTGTATATTTCACAGTATATAGAAACTATTCAAAAATTGTAGAACATCTTTCTACTGAGAACAAAGAACTCAAATTTTAGAGTGAACCAAATTCGTCAAGGAACTGCATAGTTTGTCAACGAAAAACGAAGAGTGCATATTTCACAGTATATCGAAATTATTAAAAAATTGTAGATCGTTTTTTTGCGGAGCATGAAGAACGCAGATTTTAGAGTGCACCAAATTTGTCAGAGAACTGCGTAGTTCGTCAACGAAAAACGAAGAGTACAGATTTTATAGTATATAGAAAGTATTAAAGAATTGTAGATCGTTTCCCTACGGAATACGAAGAATGTAGATTTTAGAGTGCACCAAATTCGTCGAAGAACTGCATAGTTTGTCAACTCAAAACGAAGAGTGCATATTTTACAGTATATCGAATCTATTAAAAAATTGTAGATCATCTTTCTACGGTGCATAAAGCATGCAAATTTTAGAGTGCACCAAATTTACTAAAGAACTGTGTAGTATATCAACTCAAAACGAAGAGTGTATATTTCACAGTATATAGAAAGTATTAAAGAATTATAGATCATTTTCCTCCGGAGCACGAAGAACGCAGATTTTAAAGTGTACAGAAACAGCTAAAGAATTGTACATCGTTTTTCATCGTTACACGAAGAGCGGCTCACAGCCTATTGGATGGATGATCGAATGAAAGAATAATTATACCGTTTGGACTTTGAGAAGGCAAAGAGAGCTCGATTAACGGAAGTTGGTAAAGTGAGCCGAAGATATCGCTGGTAGTCCTCGCCTTTTTGAACCGATATCGTTCCGCCAATAGATTAGCGAGCCTCGTAAGTTCTTTGACGGACACGACGATTGGCAATTGATAATCCCGGCGAGATCGCCGATTCCTTTTCCACAGAGCGACGTCGCCGGTGATTCTTCTAAGGCGATGGTTAACTGGCTTCCTGAAACGGGGAATTATTCTTGGAGCGCGACGGAGTGGCGGAGCGTCGTTAAAGTCTCACAAGAAAATGCTAAATAGGTCTTTGAACCGGTATAAACGAGCTCTAGAGGATCCGATAACAGTCCTTAACTTAGAGCTGTGAAGTGGACGCGCGGATGCGAGAAATCGTCTCATTGCCGTGCGCTTTTTTACTTTCATCTTCGAGTGGCACGATACCACGAGAAAAGTCGCACCGTTCGCAAGCGGCGTGTATTATAAAACGCCTGTTTCAACTCGCCGTAAGTGCGACCGCCTCTCCGGCAATTACTATAACGAACTTGCCTCGGCCTAGATCGATCAACGATTTCAATATGTCATATTTTAAACTGGTAATTATCTCTTAATATTATCTGCGCCATCTTTCTTTTTTCGACGTAAATTTCTTGTCTTGTTAATCAGCCTTAACATTAATATTCGGAATAGCTTGTTTTCACAGGTCGATTATCTTCATTATATTTTTGAAACCTTCGCGGACGAGGAGTTTTGAAAATATTGGAAATATTTGTCTCGCTAGACAGCTAAATTTTGTAGTAATATTTTAAGTTCTGAGTGGAAATTAGAATTTACACTGATTTTATGTTATTACAATAATTAAATTATATTTGTTACAACTTTAAGGATTGAATATGCGGATCTCAACTCGTCCTCAATGGCTTAATGAACTGTTTGTTTCGTAAATTAACATTAATATGATTTTTAAAAATAAATTCTCTGTTTCTTATGCGAGTATCGGTTTAATTGTACGACGCGCCACTATAGTGGCTTTCGCGGATGCCATCTCTCTGAACGACGCGCCACTTAATTGTATTATTAATTATTAAAGTAAATTGTTAAAGTCATCATACGTGTATCATATCTTTAAGAAAAATTATAATTTTATCATCAAACACTTCATTCCAATGCACTGGTGCAGAGAATAGCATTATCCGTTACACATTGCAGTGTTGTATCATTTACACGTAATTCGCGTTGAACACCGCCGTACAGAGAAACAGTTCCACGCAAAATTAAGCCGTGCCTAAGAGGTTAAGAATGATTATCGATAACTTAATAGCATTAATTTATTACTGTGAGAATTAACTAGAGTATAGTATGTAGTGAGAACTTCAATATTCAGTAACTAATTATTTCAAGGTTAATTAAGGTTAATTATTTCAAGCTAATTGTCTGTGTCTTAGGTCAGA
This sequence comes from Agapostemon virescens, assembly GCA_028453745.1. NCBI lineage: Eukaryota > Metazoa > Arthropoda > Insecta > Hymenoptera > Halictidae > Agapostemon > Agapostemon virescens. Next base: position 16,046,475 of record CM052093.1, on the reverse strand, counting down.
CGTTGATTATTTCAAAGTAACTGTTTGTCCCTTGTATCAGCATTAATTTGACGATTTAAAAGAAACTGTTGTTCAATGATAATGATTGCAAAGTATTTCAAAGTATTAACACTAAATGTAATTTACACGTACAAATACCATAGCAACATGAAGATTGTATCTATTCAACTGACGTGGAAGTTTCGTTACAATAAATTGCTTCGATTATAATTTCCATAATTTCCGAGGGAAAAATTCCGACAAGTGTAATTTCAACCTAGTAGTTTCGGTATTATTAAATCGAACGTAAGCAACAGAAATTTCTAATAATAATATACAGAAATATTAACAGACACGACCGACGCGGAAATTATACCCCGTTAACATCCCTCGGAATATAAGAGGCATAGAAATGTTTTAAGGAAATCACCAGCAATCATAAGGTAGTAATATTAAAACATCACGAAGAGAGCATGATAAATGGAGCCTGATAACAGGTTGCTATTCGACTGTCCTCAACAGATTTTCTCGAAAGATAAATCGGGGTCGCATTAGTGCTCCTTAACCGTTAATTGACAGTGCGCGACGATGAAAAATGTTTTCGCGTTAGTTGAATGATGACTTATTAGAAGTTAAACGTCCCATTTCCAGTCTTCCGTTGTGCTCGCCGAGACGCGGAGTCCTCTTTCGTGATTGCGAAACCTCGCGTTTGCGCCGCTGTACATTTTAGTTGTTCGGCAAGATAAGGATATACAGAAACCATTACTGAAACGTTTTAAAATGTTGCAATGTTTCAAGACCCAGCCGACGACGGACTTATCAGGTGTAAATGTTTAATTATTTCAACGCCGTGCAATCTTATCAATGAAACGCCGGTGGACAGAATAACAGCGTAACAATTATGGTAACCCGGGACGATAAAACACGCTTTTACGAGCTCGTTATACGAACGTTTAAACGCCGCTGTAACGTAACAATAAACAGGATTCGGATTATTGAATCGTTTATGGCAAAGCGTAATAAGAACTGTCCCGACTTCCTCGTAAAATGCAGATCGACACCGAAAAAATCGAATAAGATCGATACCGATCGCCTTGCAATCGTTTCGCAATCGCAAAACTTCCACGCGTATTGGCGGAACTTTGACTAACCTGGTTTCATCGCTAAAATCTGTATTATTTCTTATAGTTTCTTATTTCTGATAGTTCGGATCAAAATAGACTCCGCTGTTGAAGAGTTAAAACTCCTCCTCAAGACAAACCTACATTACCACATCAAGAACGTCCTCCTCTTCTTTAACCTCTTAGGCACGGCTGAATTCTGCGCGGGGCTATTTCTCTGTACAGCAGAACACATTGGAATAAAGTTCTTGATAAAAAAATTATAATTTTTCTTAAAAATGTGATGCACACATTTCAGCTTTAATAATTTTGAAATGAAGTTTTCGATAATTAAATTATAATTTTTCTTAAACATTTGATGCATACATTTCAGCTTTAATGATTTTGAAATAAAGTTTTCGATAATTCAGTTTCAATATATTTCAGCTTTATTAATTTTGAAATGAAGTTTTCGATAATTAAATTATAATTTTTCTTAAACATGTGATGCATATACTTTAACATTAATAATTTAATTTATTTAAAATAATACAATTAATTGATTGATCAAGTCACTATAGTGGCGCATCGAAATATAAGATGACATTCGTGAAAGCCTCTACATATAGTGGTGCATCGTACCTAACAGGTTAAGTCCGTTCATGCATTTGACACCTTATACGGTTACGTTGTATTTATTTATGCCAATACAAATGTTGATTATTCTCTTTTATGCAAGTTACATGCTAATTATGTTATAGTTAATTGTAATTCACGCGATCGAAGACGATTTTGCAATTAATGCGACCATTTTAAAATAACATGTAAAGAAATAGGGGAAACAAACCTAATAGATATTTTTATTAACGCTAGATTTACGGGACGCGACAAAATGGCGTATTCTAATACAAATATATTTTATATTCTAAGACAAATTTATTTCTACGGATAGACATTATTAAAACGATGCTATAAATTTGAATAGACACATCAATTTTAATACAATAATAAAAAAATATCCACTTTTAGTGCTGCGTAAATCTAGTGCAAAATCTTATATTTAATTTTCACTCGGGGGTAAAAAGGAGACGAAAGGAAGGACACAAAAATTTTCGTTGGGAATTGAATTCAGGATCAATTGGCCAGGGCAAGGATAACGCTGGACAAACAATGGCGGCTTGTTACGGGAACGAATCCTCCGAAACGTTTGCATAATAGGCATTAATGAATAAACGGACGGAGCCGACGGTGTCTGAATTCAGGATTCGGTTTTCAAAATGAATTATGATAATGCGCCGGGACGGGTCTCGTGTTCATTGATTCGTCGGATCGATGTCCATTCTGTTTCGTTCAATTTAAACTTCATTCAGAGAACGGTCCCTCGCGATCGCTCTCTTACCTTGAAACGTCAACCCCGTCGATTTCGGCCTCGAACGAACAAAACGTCGATTGACCAACTTGTTTCGCGAGCTGTGCGTTACAAATTCTTATTGTCCGTTCTTTAACCCTTGGTTCGACCGATATCAGGTCACTTTTGATCAATTTCGGTACGGTGGAATTGTGCGAACTGGTTTCGCCGAAACGAGAACCACCATTTTGAAACGAATTCAGAGCGGTCACTTCTTTTTCTCTAGTTTCTGATCAGTTGTTTGTTAGAGGTCTGCTGAGCTCTTTGTCAAACGTCAGAGAACTTTTTGATTGCCTCTTGTTGCTGTATGTTCTTAAACATTTTTAATATACAGTGGCTCACGAAAGTATTCGCACACTCTATAAATCTAAATAACTTTTTGAAAATTGAACCAAACGACTTGAGTTTTGTGGAGCAACTAGAATCATTGATTTACTAAATGATATGCAGAAATAATTTTGAAATAATTCTAATTGGTAGAAATTACGTGGGAAAGTAGAAAAGACATTTTTTAAAACATTTTTATTTCAACTCGTACTGAAAATTTAAAATATGTGTTTTTCAGAATTCCAATAAAATATTATTCGAAAATAATTAATTTCATTTAACGCGTTAAATGCCATGGTGGTCATCGGTGATCGGCACCATTGCGTTGTTTAACAACGATTACCATTGAATTAAGAGCATCGCACATCAATTTATTAACCCTAAGCATTCCAAGCAATTTTAATTCCAAAATCGAAACATTTTTTTTTATATAAAATAGTTCCATGGTACATAGTTCATTTCCTTTTGTGAATATAAAGTTCATTACTATTACTCGTGAGTGCAGCATTCCAATTTTTGCAGACTTCTTAAATAAAAACAAAGCTATGTTACAGCTATTTTAACACTTTACCGACCGGAAGCCTATTAATAGGTTTTTCAATCATTGCTCTGTAACAAAATGAGGCTTAGAAAACTGCTTTTACATTGTAATTCGTATCGAAATTATTAGATAACGTTACTTAGGAGGCTTTGCTGATTCACAATAAAAATTGCTGTCGACGTTGAGAGATCCATTAAAAAGTTTTCAGTGATGGATTATGAACTTAAAAAATTCTGAAATAATTGCCGGTTGGTAAAGTGTTAAATAATAGTAAAAGAATTTGTAGTGTCGCCTCAGAGGCGCCATTAGAGTGCTAAGGGTTAATACCGAAATTAACCAGATTGTACTATGATCTGAGTAAATTATTATACAGTAACTAACAATTCTTTTTTAATAACGTTGACCATATCTATAAGTTAAATAAATTAAATTTGTCCGAGGCACAAAAGATTCCCTCGGCATTCAACGTATTAAACGCGAAATGAAAACAAATTTTTAATGCTGTCGGTATGACAAAGTGCTTGAAATGATTATTTCAATGATATTTCATAACCAATAATTATTGGCTATCTTATTTCAAACGAAACGTGCCCGACCCCTGTTTGCAGAAATATTCGGTAATTTTTTCGAGAAACGTAGGATTGCAGGATCAAGAAGAAAGTGCCTGTAGTTGATTCAGTGTAGACATACTTGAGAAACGGGACGCGGATATTTTACAGAGCGCGGTTTCTGTCTCCGTTGCGACGCGGATACGGTACAGATTGCGTTTCAGCCGCGAGTGATATATTAGTGCGTTGCTAATAGTGATAAGTTACCGCGGTTAGGTCCATAAATTGGAAACAGTGGATACTAATTTCGTCGGTCGGTGTACCGGATATTTTATCGGTACACTTACAGCCACCAACGTGGCTATCCGGAATACCATTAATACGGATTGGGTCTTAATTTATTCGCTAGCGCAACTTACAATTAGCATTCGTTTAATAAACGACGACGAAATTCTCTCCTCGACATTCTGCGAGTTTTGCAAGCATGTTGCATCCAAGAATCATCGGAGACTACATCGAACTTAAGATTCCCTAATGATCCGATAAATCTGTGAGTTGAACGTACAGGGAAAATAATGGTTTTCTTGATTTAGCTTGACAAAGGGGAGATCGTGTTTGTTATAATTTGTTTATAACATTTTTCCCTATATTCAAAGTCTAAATAAAAAATATGGGAAGGTCAGCGACGATGATAATTTACATTTTATCCATTCGAAATCTACTAACGATCTTGTGCTAATCGAATAGGTGTTTCAAATCATTCTTGCGCACTGACATAATGATGCACATGTATCCCATGTGCAGATTTGTATAGTACGAGGAACCGCGTGTACGAATAAAAATTCATAATGCTTTTATTCTATTTTTATCGGAAGGAATATTGTGACCGATGCTAGAACATTTGTCTATATTTCAGTTTTTGTAAGATCATGTATGAAAATAAGAATTTGTATAAAGATTCGCAGTCTGACCGCGGGGATGCAGGATAAATGTAATTTTCAATTTCCTCGGAGAGCCGATTAAGGAGAAGAAAAGTTTTAATTATTATGGCCACGAAGAAAATGGTAAACCCAGTGGCGGGTTCGATTGGAATGTACAAGTTGAATTTTATTCGATAAATTTCGATTTGATGTTACGTTATTCCGGAAACTTTTCGAACGCACCTTGTCGTAAACTTTCGAAATTACAACGCGCATAAAGGTTCAAGCGTTTCTATTAATACAGGCACGGTTAATGTAATAATTCCTCGCATTCCTCGCGAGAACGTTCGATACCGTGATTGTGGGGACACGCTCGGGATCATTTCTTGATTTCTGAATCGAATTCTCGGACATAGAACGGGAAACGAAATTCTACGGTCATAATCTTCGACGCGACAAAAAGTTCTCTTATCTTCCCGCGAGGCTTAGGGCTTATCGTTAGCCGAAATCACATCGGCGATATCAGCCGGTGTAAAGTTTCCTCGGCTTCTAACTGAACCGTCGAGGCTGTGGCGATCGTAAAGGAACCGTAAAATCCTTGGCGTGTTTACGGCCAATAGCAATTTTCCCAGTCAATGTGAACTAATATCATAAATAGTCCCTTTCACGTTTTACGATAATTCGCGAGCCGCCATCCGTTCCACGTTACGAGTCTTCGTGGCGTACGTCAGCCTACGATATTCCGCGATTCTTACATGTACACCCCCGCTTGCAAATCACTGAATATCTGCATCCATTGCAACATTAATCCCGTTGCTCGCAAATACGCTATACTATCTCTTCGTTCATCGTCGGAATAACGCAATCGTTTTACGAAAAATACGGACATATTCGTTGCGAATATTAACCCACCGACGCACTGTGGGTTGAAACGCGAACAGCGCGGAGAAAATCTATTTTTCTTATTGAAAGAAAATTTTTACATATCGTTATTAACACACTATCGGAGGGAAGGGTATTTTAACCCTTTTTACTCGAGAGGTGACTCTCGCTCACCAGAACGTTATCTCGCCTTAATAATAATATATGAATATAAAGTCGAATTTAAGTGTTGTTTACAACATATCGTAAAGAATATAAAACAATTTTTCCTGTTCTTTTTCAAGCAAAAATAGCGGTGCTACTGCTTACGGAACGCGATAGGTTTCGTTCGAATGTTCTCCAGGGTCTGAGATTTTTCATGAAATCTTTCTGCAAAAGTGCCTGCCATTCGTCAAGAAATCAAAAATTTCTATCGACTATAAAACGCAATGATGAACGTTGCTTCAGAACGATCGCTGAAGATTAAACTGATTAAAACCGCAATTATTTTTGCCGATTTTTTATACTTATACAAGCCGAACATAAGAGGTTAATGCAAGTGCAAAACATTTTTTCGCAAATATTCACGTACAAGTGTGTTAGAAACAAGAATATTTTATGTCTCATGTTGGAGATATTCAGGCTGATTGCGCCATCTCTGTATATTAACCCTTTGCACTGGAGAGGTGACTCTCACTCACCACATTATTAGATGCTGCAACTCGAAAGGTGATTCTCGCTCATCAGAACGTTATCTCGCCTTAAACGTTTCCCTGGCGCTTTTAGAAAAACAAGCGGCGTGTGAATAAGATCTTAATCTTAATCCTATAATCTTAACGAATAGGAAGCATCTGCCAAATCAAATAAAAAATGCAAAATTTCGCGAGAAATCTACAGTAACATGCCGCAAAAGAAATAGTTGTAGCATGGAAGGACACGAGGGTTGTCGCATGTCTGATCAATTGGAATAATGCAGGAATGACTTCTATAAAAAGAATTTTACGAGGTGCTATTGAAGTTACCGTAAAAGAGTCTAATATTGTAATAAATTATAAAAAACATATGGGCAGTGTCGATCGTGCAGATCGGTATGCCTCAACGTACTGTTTCCTGAGAAAATCTTTGAAATGGTGGCGTAAACTGTTTTTTTTTGGAGGCCTAGAAATTTGTTTAATAAATTCTTATATTCTTTATAAAACCACTAAACAGCAGAGAAGAGAACAGCCGCTTAGTCACCTGTGGTATGTGAAAAACATAGTTAACGAACTGATCTGGAGATTTTCGACAGACGCGTAACCGAGCTTCAACTTCAACCTCTAATTCCGAAGACATCCGCCTGAATGGAAAGCTGCATACTATTCTAACAGGAGTTAGGCAAGATTGCAGAGTCTGCTCTCAAAGAAATAAACCTGGCAAAAGACATCAAACAACATATTATTGTAATACTTGTCTCGACAAACCGGGCATGCATCTTGGCAATTGTTACATCAAATATCGTACAAAGCAAAATTACAAAAATTAATGTTTAAGAAATTACCCTCCTAAAGGTGATTAGGACGATAATGCAAGATAGGAAAGGGAAGATAACGCAAGATACGCAAAATGTTAAAATATAAAAATTTTATATATTAATTTGTATGTGTAATCATTTTAAGTTAGAGGTAAGAAATTCACTAAAAAATTCTCCGAAACGTCTCGAATTGCTGGTTCGTCTGCACGGAAAAGGTCTCGAGTGCAAAGGGTTAATACTTTTTCCACAGACTGGCGCCGATCGGCGGGTTGGGTATTAATACCTTTTATGCAGAACGAATTCTAAGTGTTAGTAAAGCACTTACCAATGCTTGTTTTTCTTCATTTAATGAATATTTTGTTTTGTACAACTCAATACCTTACAATGGCGAGTCAAGTGAGATAGATTTGATAATTTAGAACATTTAATCGTAAAGACATAGAAGAGGAAGTAAGTGGAAAGCAGGATAAAAAGGTAATAGATTGGCTGGAAAGGCTGCAAAACTAAAGGAAATAGAGAAAGGGGGAAAAATCAAAAGAATAGTAAAGTATAGAATGGATAGAATAGATAAGGCAGTAAGGAATAGAAGAAATGGAGAGAAAGAAGAAGTAAATCGTCCCCGAGTGAATGTCTTGAATGCTTGGGTTAAGCTAGATCTGCACATTGTAAAACCAAATGCTATTTCGATCGACGAGGCTGAATAAATAATGATCATTGCGAATATTGAGTCAGAACTTAAAAGAAAGGAGTAACTTTCATATTCGATTGACTTTATTTGATGTCTTCGTCGCGACTCTAACTTGTTACGGAAACTAACATAAAACTCGATTATGCATTTTCGAACTAGGTGTCTTTACTTCAAATATTCAGAATTAGCAGGATTATTTTAAACGTTTGAATAATTTTATTATGTTCGAAAATAGGTTTACTTGGAATTCAAGAAATATTGAACCATTAATATATATGGTATACTATTAATAATATAACTATTTATAGATGTAGATGAAATTTGGCTATCCCACTACGTTATTATTTACCATTTATTTACCACTGATAGCAACTATTTCATAATACTTCATAATAATCCATTCAAATTTTTAGCCTTTTACGATATATATCCACAGAAATTAATTTGTCGAATAATTTTTCATAGGTGAATTTTTACAATTTCAATATTCACACCTTAATGTATATGCCATAACCTTAAAAATGCCGAGATTTAATTTTTTTGGATTATTTGCGATTTTCATTGCAACGCATAATTGAACGAACAGATCTATTGAATCGATTTCTATATAGGCAATTTTATAAGTTCAATAATTGCAAAATAGAAATTCTGAAAAGTGTCGGTTTGATTCACTGTGGTAGATTTAGTGTTAAAATGTTTAAAAGCGCCATTTTTAAGCGCCCCGTAAGCCTAGTGTTAAATAAAATTGAATTGAATATTATGACTTGATGGAAATTGATAAAATTGGTACAAGGGGTGCCGCATGTTTCACACTAGCTATAGCAATCGGCGAAGCAAAGATCGTGCTACCAGCATGTCTGAAAGAAAGTTCGATTAAATCCCCAGATTGGAGTCTTGTGAAACATCTTGGAAAATGCGGACAACTTCCAGTAGATCACGACGCATCGCAGAGAGATAACGATGCCTCTTGAGCACAGGTGAAAGAAAGTTAAGGTGTTGCCAACAGCAATGGAACAATTTATAGCTAATTATTTCCTCGAGTCGGCGACGGTGCGATAATACCGCGATTTACGACGATAATCCGTCATCATGGCGCCGATTCTGGCGTGCAACGGGGGAAACGCTTCTATGAAGACGTTCTGAGAACCAATTACTAATAAAAGAGTCAATCGGGAACGCGGGTTCGTAACAAATTGACCGCGTACGACCCGTGACCTCACGTTGGAATCCAATTATCGAGAACCCATTCCGTGGATTCCTTATACCGGGTGTTTCCGTGAATTTCCAAATTCCAGCGATTCAACAACGTCACCTTCACGCGAGAGATCGTATCTTTAACGGTCGTCGATAGTTTGAAAAAGGATGGTGGAGGAGGCTTGCGACTATGCTATTTCAAGTAAAAAAACCTTTATCGCCACAAGTTCTTCACGTTTTTTATGAATAATTCTCAGAAACAAATTTGTTCTACTTACTGACTATTCTCCTGTACGGTGAAACGCTAGGGCGTTTCTTTAGTGTGGGAATTTTATTAAAAGAACGAAAGCTAGTAGACTTCAGAGTTTCGTAATATATACAGTGAGTAACTTTAATATTCGGACATTATAAAATTTTTACTTTGTCGCATTGTAATTTTGTTCACGATGAAAGAAAACAAAAATTAATTCTAAATTACATTCCTATATAATGACTAGTTAATAAAAGTATAAATTTTGTTTATATAAGTACTAGCGTTTATTAAATATTCCATTTTAAACAAAACAATGTCTGGTTTTAACGTTACAATAATATTCGGACACTTTTAAAAACTGATAGTTTTTGTACTAATTTTTACAAACGAAAAGTAATTCAATATCGTGTAGAATGTCCTTCGTGACGAATGACCTCTTTTAATAGTTGAGGCATATTGCAAATTATTTTTTAAAATATTCTGTACTAATATTATTCCATTCCTCTTTCTAGTTTATCGTTTATAGTCTAGTTCATCCCATAAATTCTCTACAGGATTCAGATCTGGAAACTAAGGTGACGGTTGTAATAATTTTGGACAATTATACAGCAAATATTCCTGTACGATACGTGCCTTCTGCTTGGGGTTGTTATCTTGATAATACTTAAATGTATTCTGAATCTCCATTTTTATTGCACTTTTACGTAAATTATTTTTTTAAATATTCAGGTATGCAGTTTTGTCCATTGTGTTATCAATAAAAATTAATTCACCCGTTTCAAATGTTGAAGATACATCCCAAATAAGTACATTTCCACCTCCGTCCTTTATAGTCGGATTCGTATTTTTAATTTTGAATTCTTCATTTTTCTTTCGCCACACCATTCTTCGACCATCCGATCCAAAAATGTTGAATTTACTCTCATCGCTAAAAATAAAGTCATTCCACCACGTATCTTCTTTTAAAACAAATTCTCTCGCAAAGTTTAATCTTTTCTTTCTATCAGTTTCATTCGCATACGATTTTTTCCGAGCAACTCGTCCATTATAACCACATTCTTTTAATGCTCTGCGTATTGTTTGGAGGTGCACTTTCTTTCCAGTCTCTTCTAATAATTCGGCAGCTAATTTTGATACACTTAATGTAGGATCTTTCTGTATTTTTCTTATAATTTTTCTTTTATCTCGCGTGTCCAAAATTTTTGATTGGCCTCTTTGCGGAATAGATTGTATTCGGTCTTCATACTTAAATCTTTTAATAATATCTCACACTGTACTTTTACTAATTTTAAGCATTGCTGCAATTTTCCCTTACGATTTACCTTTTGCATTGTGAAAAATGACAAGTTGGTGTACGTTGTATGAAGTGTTTCTCTTACGCCCGATTATTACCAGTGAACTTAGGGAATATCTAAACACAACTGATTTTCTGAGGCTTGAGACAGTTTACACAGACTGTAACGTTTGTAAACATACATCGCAATCGCATTAAATATCACACTAGCTCACGTGAATTGTTACATTCCGAAGTGTCCGAATATTATTGTCACGTTATAACTAGACATTGTCTTGACATTGTGAACAAAATTACAATGGGGCAAAGTGAAAATTGTATAGTGTCCGAATATTAAAGTAATTCACTGTATATAAAAATTGTAAGCACCAATTACAAGATGCAAGAACTACCTACACATTTACATATTCGTTTAATAATTTTAGCGTTTGAGTCACGAACATTACAGAATTCAAATTCTTTAACACGGTGAATGCCAGGGTGGTCACCGGTGACCGGTACCATTCTGCCATTTAAGAACGATTATCATTAAATTAATGGCATTGAATATTGATTTATTATTGTGGAAGTTAACCAGATTGTAGTACGAGCTGAGAGCTTCGTTATGCAGTAACTAACAATTATATTTAATAACACTGATCACTTATACGAATGAAATAAATGAAACTTGTCTGAAGCATATAAAATTCGCTCGGCATTCAACGTGTTAAATGTTCTTATTCTTCTGAATATGGCCTTCTCGTCATTCTCACAAATTTGACCTGGTTGTTAACGAATATTTGGAGGATGTACTTAAATTTTCGTACACAATAATAAAAATCTTCATCAAAGATACAGCAACGAATCTATCCTATATGAACTTAGAATTAGATTAAATAACTCTGTTGATGTAATGGTTTTCCTTATAATTGAATGTTTATTTACAAAACTGGATTTAGCAGGTAGCCTTACCGGGTCCTCTACCTGACACCTAATTCGTTTCGGCTGCTGCCAAAAGCGTATCCTAATGCGTCAACAACCTACAATGCACCCTTGCACAAACAAACGTGTATAATTATTATCATCGAAGACACGTTTACAACTTGAACAAGCGCAACATACGAGAACCTAGATACGATCATTCGACCCGCGGATGGTAGTTTTAGCAGGCGAACACACGTCGAATCTGCTCGCCCATCGACCGGCAACGATCGTTGTTGTTATGCTTCCTCCTTCGAAGGGTATTAACCCCCGGCGCGGTCGAATAAATAAATAAATAATTAAACGGGTGGTTACGTAACGGAATTTCATAAAGCGAGGCTCCCGCGATAAGCGAGCATGACCGGGTCCGAAGACAAAGAGTTTCCCATGCGAGGAGGCAGTTGGTTTTCCAGCCAGTGGCCAGAGATAGACACTTCCACTTCCTCCACCTGACAATGGAACGCTTTCAGCCGGAGAGTGTGCCGGATAATTCATGTCGGGCCGAGCAATTAAGACCTAACCCACGCGCACTCTTCGCTTCTAATTATCCTGCGTGACGCGCACACCGCCGACGACTGCCTCGCGGGATCGGAACCATTATCAACTTGGGAGAGGATAAGGAGAGAGGATAAGAAGAGGAATCTCTATATAGGATAGGACACAAAACCCGCCTTCTCCGACTTCGCCACGGCGCCGAGAGAGTAGATCATCCGGCAGATTGCATTTCATTTCGAGGCATCGGATTTCAGGCCCACGTCCCCGTGTCCCCGCGATTTCATTACCTGCTAATTGCTTTACTGAAAGCTCTGGGACGCCGAGTAATTTTCCCGCGGCTGGCGTAACCGATCTGATATACCCGGCTTCTAGCTCGAATAAAAACCCTCATAAATATTTGTCTAGGAACGGCTGCCGTACCGTTGCACACTTCTCCGTTTCGTCCAGGTACGTAATCTGCCTTTTCGGTATCGCCTGCCATCTACAGTCTGTGTCCCGGCTCGCCTCTTCGCTGCGATCTGCTGCCCGGGCGTCGGTCGTTGATTGTCCCATTCTGCACAGGCATTCCAGTTTTCCTGATCGTCGCTTCACGGATCCGTGAGCTTCGAACGTGGAAAACGTTATGGAAATCAACGTGCCACGGTACAATACAGGGTGAGGCACCTAACTTAATCACCTCGAATAACTTCTAAATTATACGTTGCACAAAAAAGAAATTTATTCCTACAGATGTTACGCGCGGTACCGTCGAAGGGGATGAGGCGTGCATGATTTCTTCATAAGTGGAGGAGTTTGAGAGATTTAAAGAACAACTTAGACTTTTTAAATAGAACCCTATACGTTTTTGTGATGCACTTTTTTTCATTATTTTCAAAACAGTGTTTAATGCACGAGGATATACAAGAATTGACTAATAGGTATTAGAATGCATCAATAATATTCCAGAATATATAAAAGTATACTAGAATATACCAGAATATACAACAATATGCTAGAATCTACCAGGATATACAATAATATATTAAGTCATACCACTTTGTTTGTCACTATAGTTGTTACGTTTGTCACTACAATTTTTGA
>CM052093.1:15952300-16019332 GCA_028453745.1 Agapostemon virescens | reverse complement strand
ATGATACTAGAGAAGTTCTTGTTGTATATTTCCACTGTTAATGGACTTGAAGAATTCATCATTTTGTAATAATAAGAAACACTTAGTTTAAATGCTAGAAACATAGATTTTATTTATTTAATTTGTACACTTTTCGCGTTAATCGATGTTAAACAAAATAATGCTGAATTTTGACATCGCAAAAATATTCGTTATTAATTTAATAGTTTCAATAATTTTCTTTTTTTCTCTCCTTATTTAGAGGAACCGCTTTTTAGAGGCTTTAATAGGTAATGGCAAAATAGTTTCAATAATTGTATGTTTATAAACTCTCTTCTCCTCATATAAGGAAATGCTTTTTTAAATGCTCCAATCAGTATACGAAAAATAATTCCAATAATTTCCTGCTTATAAATTCTCTGTTTTCTTCTGCGTATTTAATCGTTGGTGGAATGTAGTTTCAATTTTCTGTTTAAAAATTCTCTTTTCGTCCCCTCGTTCGAGGGAAACGATTCGAAAGCCTAATCACGAGAGAAAACATATGGTTTTAATAATGTTATGTAATAAATTCTTTTCCGCTCTCCTTCTCAAAGGCCTAATTGGTAGTGGAAATAGGGTTTCAATAATTTTGTGCAATAAATTTCGTTTCCTTCTCGTTTTTAAATATAAAGCAACCGCATAAGGAAATCGAAGTCGGAGAAACATTCATTGGAAGCTATAATTAAATAATTTCGTTCGGATTTATATTCTGGACGTACGATTAAATAGAATCAACTGTAGCTCGGGGACACGTATTTGCATAATTAAATTCCAGTAGGGATTTTTCCGGCTCTTCGTGGCCAAAGTCCTCACGCAAATAACATAAACGTCTAATAATGCTGTCTCTAGAAAGAAACTAGTTTGCCCGTCAAAAATGTCTTTCAATTACCTTTAATTCTGCTACAAATGATCCAAACAGCCCGACCGGTAGAATTCGTTATACTCCTTCTAAATGCGGCACGGCTATAGGGTACTGCGGGTTGCGTGCCGAATGCTACCCATAAATTGAACGCCGTTTCTCGACAACAATTACGGAAACGTTCGTTGGGAGAGGCGGGAAGGGAAAAACCACGAGGAAAGAAAAATACCTTGCAGTGGCGCCGCTCGAAAAAATTTCTATCCCGCGCTTTAACTTGAACGCGGCAATTACCCGGCGTTCGACAGTGGCATAAACCCGAAACGTTATCGCTGAAATCGACGAATTACTCTGTGCGTGTCTAACGTGTGTAGTGTTCGCAATGTAGCAGTCTTTGATGGAAAATCTGTGCAAAGTGAACAATTAATGCGGTGAAAATCTGAAAAGGATCATTTCATCCATTATAGTAGGTTTAGTGTTAACACTTTGCTGACCGGCAATTTTACACAGAAACTATGCCATGTCATCGGTTATTATTTTCTAATTGAATATGAAAGTAAAGTAAAACATTCGAAACAAACTCCAATAAATTTTATTTATACTGAACGAAATGAAATTAAACATTGGACATATTTTTTATATAATTTTTAAAATATTGCGCAAAGCTTTTGCAATATTCTATATCGCCCTGGGTTTCATAAATTGAAATAGATAATGCAAGTGCAATGACAAGTTAACTCGTCATCGGTCAATAATGTTTGGGCATGAAAAGACGAGTTAATTCGTCACCGGTCACCAATGTGTTAAGAAAGATATTCCATCATTTTTAATGCCTTCGATTGTTTTATGCTATATTATATTGTATTATCCTTGCATGTACATATGTATATCCTTGTTATATGTTAGGTTATATGTAGTATTATCCTATATTTATGAAACTGTGCACGCGTATGCGACTCACTTAGATTTCCAAAGGGTTTGCTTTAAACTTTCGTTGTAAGCTCAGATAGAAAATTAAATTAGCAATTTAAAAATATATTTTTGTACATTATCTAGTAAGCTAATCCTTATAACATCTTAGAGAAACTCGAGTCGTTTCGACGAATTTAAAAACAGTTACTCGTTTTGAAAGGGTATACTTAAATTGCTGGCACTCATTGTATATATTTAACAAAGACAATACGATATTGGAATATAGTAACATAGTAACGTCAAGTATTATAATTGAACATTCTAAAATCGTCCACTCCTATATATTATCCAAAGAACCTGCTCCATTATGCGAAGATTGCAACACATCGCTTACAACAGATAGTTTAATAATAGCCTGTCATAAATGCAACGCCCTTCGAATCAAATACAAGTTGTAATCTCACCTCGAAGAAAACCTCCGCAACGAAAAAATACGAGATCTACTTCATTTCATCAGAGAAACAAGATTAATAAAACTGTTTCTAAACGTCTAATGAACTAATAATAATTCTTCCACATCGTTAATAACCTTGTTGTAAATGCAACATAAAAGTGTTCGTGGAAGAAAGAAAAATGGGTACAAAAAATATGGAAGAAAAAGAAATTGTCCTACATTTGTATACGTTAGTTTTTCGTACAAATACATATACAGTGGGTGTGGAAAGTATTCATACAGCGACCAATTTCAAATAAAGTGTGCGTAAACTTCAGTTATAAATTTTAAGCGACAAAAAATGATTAATAAATATTCTTGGATATTTGTAGAAAAGATTTCGTGAGAACTAAATTTTACTTTCTTCAAGATTAACTAAAATATACATCCAGCATAGATAAACGTAAGAAATAGACGCACAGAAAGTATTCGTACAGTTATGAATAATGAAAAATAAACTATAAAAATACAATATATTTTTTATATTTTAATAATTTGTAGGATTGCCTTTGGATTTTACAATAGCTTCGAGTCTTCTTGGCATGGAATTTACTAAGTTAGATGTTACAGCCGGTGTTATTTTGTTCCACTCCTCTGATAAAGCGATTTTTAAACTTTCTTTCGATGAAATGTTATGATTACGTATTTTTTGTTCAAGATAATCCCATAGATGTTCAGTGGGATTGATATCTGGTGATTGAGGCGGCGTTTGCAAGTATTTTGATGTGTTGTATAATACCCATTGCCTTGTATTATGTGCAGAGTGCTTTGGATCATTGTCGCGGGTGAATATAAAATTGTCTTTAAGACCCATTTTATTTGCACTAGCATGGAGATATTTTTTCAAAATATCAATATAAACTGTATGGTACATAATACCGTCAATAAAATGTAGAGACCCCACTCCATTTGCATTCATACAATCCCAAACTAATACAGATCCACCGCCGTGTTTTACCGTCGGTTGCAAATTTTCTTTTCAGAATTGTGTATTTTTCTTCCTCCACACTGTAAATTTATTTTTAGAGCCAAATATGTCGAATTTGCTTTCGTCAGTAAAAATTACTTTATTCTAATTTTCGATTGATGTATTAATATGTTGCTTAACGAATTCTAATCTTTTCTTACGGTTAGTTTCGTTTACAAAATGCTTTTTTCGTACTACTCGACCATGATATTCGCTACTTCTTAAATAGTCACGCACAGTACTAGCTGACACACTTATGCCGTTGTTGTTTTTAAGTTCTGTTGTAATTTGTTCGGCAGTTATACGTGGATTCTGTTTCACTTTACGAATAATTAGTCGTCGATCATATTCGTTTATCTCACGCGGACGGCCACTTCTTCTCTTATTTGGAATACTTTTTCGTTCTTCGAATCTGTCAATTATACTTTGAATAGTAGATCTTGCTCTATTCACTATGGAAGAAATTTCACTAAGTGATTCAAATTGATTGTGTAATCGAATAATAATTTTTCGCTCTTCTTCCGTCGTTTCGCACTTTCTGCGACCCATGTTGTAGTATATTACAAATTTCAAACTTGCTTCTATTAGTATTCTGTACAAACTAATCATCTTCGTTGTTATTCGTCACATTCAGAAGGTCATATTATGTTTATATCTCAAGTAAGCGCAAGAAATAAGAGACGTACGAATACTTTCTGTGCGTCTATTTCTTACGTTTATCTATGCTGGATGTATATTTTTGTTAATCTTGAAGAAAATAAAATTTAGTTTTCACGAAATCTTTTCTACAAATACCCAAGAATATTTATTAATTTATAACTGAATTTTACGCACACAGTTTTATTTGATGAAATTGGTCGCTGTACGAATACTTTCCACACCGACCGTATAGCACGTTCAAACTGCCTAAGTTTGTAATGATAGAAAGCCCAACGCGACAGCAATGAAGCAATACCTAATAAATTGAATGAATATTAAAGACGACGAGAATTTATCACAAAAGATGATGATTTTTACTGGAGATCGAAGGCTTGTAAATGAATTTTCATTCGAGAGAGGAAACAAGAGAACAAACAAGAATTTATCAAGCCTCGTCAGGATTTTATAATCTTTCAATAAAACCTTCTGTAAAATTCGTCCGCGTTTAAACGCATAAAATATTGTTATTATGCGTTTGCGCAAATACTAAGCATGCGAACATCAATTTAACGGACTCGCGTAGTAGGTTTTCAATTACGCGAATGCACGCGGGTTTTGGTAAACGTTAAATGGCGCATTAAAGTTTACGACGTTTTCGCCGCGGTGTGTGCTGATCTCCAAAGCAATTTGCTGAAATCTCGGTTTTACGCCGCGGAGAGAAAAACGCGCGTGGGCCTTGAGTGGACGGTGGCCGGCGTGATCGAACAGTAAACAAATTATTTTACAGCTGGTCGATTTCATTATTCAACAATAAAGCAGGCCCGTTAATGGCCGTTTTAATGCCCTAGCAGAAGCCGAGAATTGCTAGAGGAATTTCACGCACCCCGGACGTCGAGGTATCGCGCGATTTCTCCTTATTAAACCGGCGCAGAATTATTTCGTACTCCTGCTCGTATTTCGCGTTGCGGGAATGAAAGACCGCCGCTCGAACAATTAACTTTTCACGGAACCAATGAATAGAATTTCTTTCGTTTCTTCCCGTTTTTCAACGGAGGAATTTATTATTGCGAACAGTAATTAAGCAATGTGCTCGGCCGGTACCATTAATTGTTTCGCGTTACTTCAGATCCCAACTAGATTTTATCGAACTGAAAATACTCGGACTATCTGCGTATAATTTGTTCGCATTGACGCCAGGCAAATTTTCGTTACTAATTAAAAGTTTATGCTTCATACATCTGCACGGTTTACCTGGCAGATTGCTGCAATTAGATCGATTACAATCAAAGATTACGATCGCTCGTATCCATGGCAACACACAGGGTTCGTTTGCATTTCTAATTCGTCCACGTACCACGAACGCTGAAAAGCGCAATCTAAAAGTTATTGTGGAAACACTTGGGGTGTCTAGCAATTATTCGCGGCAGGAGCATAGTGATCGTAGGAAAACGCGATCGTTCAAATTATAGCAGTTTAACATAGGTTAATTGGGGTGCTTGTTCTAATCAGATCGGGAAATTTCATAAATAAAAGATCTGTACGAGAAATCCCCTAACAATTTGAATAACCAGCCGTTATAAACTTGTCTAGGAAGAACCGCAGTATATTTCGTCTAATATCCTGTTTTCGTCCGAACAATGAATGTTTACCGAGGTGTTACGGAAAACATGTTCCTCGCAGTTATACAGAATGATTTAACAATTATGGTATTGCTGTTAGGTTAATGAGGTTTTCATTACAAATCTGAACGAGAAATGTCTGAAATGAAATGTTTCCTTTCGGTACTTTGTTTTCAAAAAACATAGTTAAAATAATTCTCGGACGAGAAGTGGAAACGGTGAGCCACGAACAGACAGAGAATGTCTTTATAAATTCCACGTGACGAACAATAAAAAAAATCGTTGATAAAACATTTTCGAGAAATGCTAATTCGAAGATTCTTTCGGCGCCAAGTAGTAACGGTCAGCCACGAACAGACACGGGAAGTGCGCTTACAAAGGTATTTTCAAACGTGTTTCTCTCGATAAAGAACCGTCGTATAATGGCACTCGTTTCGCTTTTTATTCAATTTTTCACGTAGAATCGTCCTAGTACCATTGACATCAGGAAATTGCTCGAACAACACCAACGCAAAGCTGCGCGACGCGTGATATAGAAATTTATGCGGTAGTTTCTCTAGTATTTTCCTCGCGAAGTTATAAGATCGAGTTTGATGGCTTTGTTACTTCTCCGTGCCCTTATACATCGGTTGGCCATATTTCATCGAGCTGTGAATGTCTCAATATGCGTTATAAATAGTGTAATAAAGCTGTGTTCTTATGGCTCTGCGATTTGTCTTTCGGCTTAGAAAAATAAAGGCTGAACGTGAAATGTTTTATTGAAATATAAAGATCTTTTACAGGGACGTCCACACTGTTTCGGCGAGACTGTTCCTTGTAACTTTTTTTTGTCTCCAAAAGTGAAATCAGGAGTTCAAAGGGCGACTCTTCGACATTAGAGGAGAAGTTCGCGTCGAGTCTCTGCAGACGCTTGACTCAAAGAAACTGACGCGGAGGTTTCACGAAAATGGTTTGCAACAATTGTTTAAGAATCTGCATAACTGTTGGAATTGTTATACGAATGCAAAAGAGAACTACTGTGAGGAAAATAATAGTCTTTAAATATGAAATCGGAATTTGCCCATAACTGGAGCTAGTTATGGATGCAGTTATCGCCGAACCGCGTCTTTGAAGCCATCTTCTTGTTTCGACATCCGGTAAAGACTTTCAACCCACAACAATACAACTTTGAAGTCAAATTTAGGTTTGTTGATCATTCTTTGTATTTTTTAATACATGGTCAAATTGTAGAGCTACAAAATTTTTAAATTTTCGCATCTCGATGAAATTTAGTTATAAAAATAACGAGAATGCTTCTATCCAAATTTTTAGCCACTTTTAGTACAATTTATAACGAAATACATAAATTTGTCTGAATAATTTTATATAGATGTATTTTTACAATCTCAATAATCGTAAATTCAAATTATTAGAACCCGTTATTTTAACGGATCCTATAAACTTAATCCTTTGCACTCGAATGGCGCCTCTAAGGCGACACTAAAACTTGCCATACTATTATTTAAACAATTTTTACGTCGCTATGTTTGCAGTTAAGAAATCAATAAGAATGTTAACGTTTTAAGTACGAGTCGTAGTAATTAATTTTATATGAACAAAAGGAAATGAACTATTTAAAATGGAGCTATTATACATAGAAATATTGTTTCGATTTTGGAGTAGAATTGCTTCGAGTGTAAAGGGTTAATTTTAAATAACAGACGAAGTGGAAACGGTCAGCCACGAACAGACACGGAGCACGCGCTCAGATATTTTTAAACAGATTTTTCTGGAAAACGAAGTATCGTACGAATGGTTTTCGCATGACATTTCAGATTCAGTTTTTCACGTAGAATCGACCTGGCGCGTTTAAATTCATAAAATTTCTAAGACAACGCCAAGCTATAATTTCAACTGTAAAATTATTCGAGTTCGTTCGAATCCGGTTTTGCGAACACAACGGATTCAGGTATCGCGGGTGGATTAATTTGCCGATTACCATGACAGCGAGGGACTATGGCGCAGAATAGGCGGATTCGTTTTGTCGCACCGGTTGCCCAACGTTTACAGTGTCTACCGGTGGTGTGCATTTACCAGGCCTAGCGTTTCTGGCGAGCTCCTCAGCCGCGATCGTAAAAACTTAACTGCCGTTTATATTTTAAGTTTACGAGCTGAAATTGCGCCATCCCGCCTGTACACCTAGCCTGCATATTAAACTGGTTCGACGCATGGACAAGCAATCACACCGTCGAAACAGCCCTAGCCGCTAATCACTAATGAGTTAGGTGACTCGTTCACGCTCTGCTCCTCCAACGTTTCGCACCCTCCGTCATAAAGATAACGCGGCTTATCTTCGACCCCCTCCCTCCTCGGTTTCTCTTGCTTTTTCGAATCCCGAAACGAGTCGCTGGGCCAAGTTTTATGCGTTCGCGTGGAATTTCTTATTGCCTACGCTACCAATCAAAAAGATAGCACACACGCTATCTCCGATCTGTCATGTTGCAATTATGGTTGCGTGAAAACTCTGAATGCTACGTGGAGAACACCTGCCACGAATGTGTAA
This sequence comes from Agapostemon virescens, assembly GCA_028453745.1. Taxonomy (NCBI): domain Eukaryota; kingdom Metazoa; phylum Arthropoda; class Insecta; order Hymenoptera; family Halictidae; genus Agapostemon; species Agapostemon virescens. Next base: position 16,011,286 of record CM052093.1, on the reverse strand, counting down.
ACGTGCCTTAGATTCACATTCCATCAGTGAGTTTTCTTGGTAGGAATTCCAACACATAAATTGACACCGGCAAAATGATGTCATGCTTAAAGTATGATTACATTTTCTTGAGTATCTCACGAAATTCTAAATGAGTAACGTTTTTAACCTCTTAGGCACGGCTGAATTTTGCACGGGACTGTTTCTCTGTACGGCAGAGCACATTGGAATTAAGTTTTTGATAAATAGATTATAATTTTTGTTAAAGATATGATGCATATACTTTAACTCTAATAATTTAGTTTAATAAATAATAATGTAATTGAATGTGCTCGAGCCACTATAATGGCGCGTTGTAATATAAGATGACATCCGCGGAAGCCACTATAGTTGGTCCGGAATGTATGTTCCAGCGAGACAATCTTGTTGTACATGCGGCGAAAGTTATTCAAGAATATTTTTCGAAGGGAAAAATGTCTACTCTTCGATAACCATCGTGCACCCCAGACCTCAATGTCGTTGAGACTTGCTTAAGATTACTTTCACGTGCTTTCTACACGGAAGGCAGATCATATGAAAATTTGCACGATTTAATCTGCAGTCAAAGTGACTGGGAAAATGTTTCCCAATCCACAATTTAAGACTTGTATAAATTCTTACCAGCAGGATGACAGAAATAGTTGAACGTCACAGAGGCTCTCCGCGTTATTAACCCCTTGCCATTCGATGACGAGTCAGACTCTTGTTGAAGATTTTAAATAAACTCTAACAAATTTAAATATTACGTCTATCTTTTTAGAGGAAATCAAATTTCGTTCATTCGTAATCACTATTTAACCTCTTAGGTTAACACATTATATTGCAAAAAGAAACCATTAGATTAGTGGTTGCAATTTCAACATTATATGGGATTCATTCAGTGTTAATTATGAAAGTGGTCTAAGTCAAGAATTTAAAGAAATTATATAAACATTATCTTAAAATGGCACGTGGCCCTCTTTGGCGCATTTTTTAACTACATAATAAGTCGACAAATTACATTAAAATGGACTTTTTAAAAATAATTAATAAACGTTTATGAATTATTTTATTAAAATTATTGTTTCTAATAAAACTCGTAGTTTCTTTATTGCTTTAAGTCATATACAGGACATTCAGTTAATTTTGAAAATGATCTAAATCACTTCAAACTTTAAAAACATTTTCGTATAAAATTCACATAAAATTTTATATTCATAATAAGTTTTCGTTAATCAAGACTAATAAAATTCTAAATTAAAATGTTGCATAATATAAAGATATTTTTTAATTTATACAAATGCAATTCAGTAAATATCTCGAAACAAGGAATATATGACTTAGACCACTTTCATAATTATGGGCACAAATGCTCTAATCAGTACTCGAAAAATAGTTTCAATAATTTCCTGCTTATAAATTCTGTTTTCTTCTCCTTACTGAATCGTCAGTGGAAAATAGTTCAAATAATTTTCTGTTTAAAAATTCTCTTTCCGTCCCCTCGTACCGTCGTTCGTTTCTTCGTATGGCAACGGGTTAATCCCGAGGTAGGCAAATAAATTTTCAGTTAATCATTTCCTATACTGTCAACAATTTTTCAACGTCGCTCTAAGAGCAATGCGAGCAATATTGTATATCCTTTCTCCATTCATTATTATATAAACGTATGCCTCCAACGTGAAAGAATATTACACACTACCGATTAAAAATGATCAAATTATAAAAATTCTTTATTCATATATTTATAACTTACGTAATATGAAATATACATTTACGTTGTTCAATCTTGCCACCATTTGCTCGTTTAAATTTCTATCGACAGAACTCACCGTTGTAACGCCAATTCAAATTATGCTTACATGTTCGCAAGAAGTTAGTATTCGCGTGGCATTTAGAGTTTTCACACCACCATATTTAGACACGATCATTTAAATAGTATCTCGCATGTGTTACGATTATGTTTGGGAGTGTAACTGGTTCTCGGGATTCGAAACGTCGCGGAACTCTTGGCACGTACAGATATTTATACGATCTAACTGTAAAATTAATTTTTCTGCCATTAACGTGGTTGTACATGTTGCTGCGATTTTAGAAAGTCTCGATTTCTGTAAAAAGAGAACTACTCGTGTCCAGCGAACGTTATAAAGGACGTATTATACTTGCTAATAAACGAGAGGAAGGAAATAAGTTGCGAGATACAGTGACAAATATTCTACGTTCGACCGCGCAGGAAATCGATTTCCTGAAAAAGTTTAATGTAGTTAGACTAATGGGAGTTTAACTACGTTTCGTGCACCAGAGAAAATATCTGCCGGATAGAAAATTCACCGATAGAAAATAATCCCGCAGAATGGTTGACAGGGTTGTTGAAAGTTACACGAATATTTTCTTCAAACGAGTTTGATCAGACCGTTTGCGTTCCACCGTTAACGAACGAATTTTCCGTATCAACTGTGCACGAGTAATTATACCGGTAATTGGTTTGTTCGATGGAACTCTTCTCGCGAGGGGTGTGTTCGGAGAGGTGAATAGATCGACTCTTGAATGGCCAACGATTTCCACTATATCGACGCAATTTCCACGGGGGGAATTAATGTACTACCGATACGAAAAATTCTCGGATGATTTACTCGCGAGGCGCACGTAACGCGAATCATGGTAACAGTAATGGCCGTCGCAGCGGTACACAGCGGCGGCAGTTATCTGTTATTTTCTGTTAACCCGTGTGTTGCGTCAGTCCTATGATTTTTGCGTTCCGTGGGTCGGGTTGCTTCCCCGGTCGAAGAATTAATTATTTATCGGCCGACGATTAATGCACGCGGGAATACGTTGTTATTTGGTGTCGCGGCAGGGTATCTATTTCGGTGCGTTCGAGAAAAGACGCCGTGAATTATGATATTAATGAACGTCCGTTCTCTGGGTACTCGAGGACTTGTTGCTCGTTTACCAGTCGTTAGGAAAAATCGCGTGAGAATTGGAAAATCTATCCTACTTCGATTTATTCGTCCGCCAGGCTAACGGCCATAACTCACTCTCTCACGACTCTCGGCGCGTTGAAAAAAATCAGCAATCATTCCTTCGAACGAATAATAACGGACACGTTTCATTTACCGCGACTACATCAATAACCGAGCCGCCGTTAAGGGGGGAATACACTTTAGAGCGCCTAAAAAATAGTGATTTTTAGGAATTGTTTTCTCGATAACTACAAAGCGAATCATTCTCAAACTTTCATGATATTATGTTCTATATTTAAACAATACAAAAAATTTTCTACTTTAATGATTGATGTATTTTTTTTCGCAATATTTATAAATCTTCACAGCTCCGCTCCACGCCCATCGTCAGTTTGTGTACATCCTAGAATCTCTAATTTTCATCTGAAACAGGAAAACAAAAGTTTTTTCTTAATCCTTATAAAATTATCTCGTCAATGAACTAAAAAAATTCCAACAAAACGTACAAAAATGCAAAAATGTTGAGCTTTATTGAAAAAGTTATGATTTTTCGTTAAAAATTTCGACTTTATAATGTAAATTGAAAGGAAAGTATGCAACTATTTAGGAATATTTTTAGTTCATCGACGACTGATGAACTAAAAATGATTATGAACTGATTAGTTTATCATTACCTAACGAAAAATCGCCTTAGGAGCTCAATTGATCCAATAGATCGTTCTGTATCGTGTACACAAGATTCAGAAATATGATATTGAGAAAAACGCGTTTAAAGTTTTTCGACTGTTAGAGTAGTACTTATTGAACACTTACTTCTGGAGGAAACTAATCCGCTATACCAGGGCCATATAGTAAGCCTTCTGTGACTTCAAAAAATTCATTTTGCTCCATTTGGTGCATCCTACGAGAGATTCGTGCCTCTTTTGTGCTGCTTTGTCTGTGGCGTTTCTGTCTCGTTATGCGCTGCGCGTCATACGTATCGGCAAAGAATTTGCATTGTTGCCCGATATTGATATTTAATACATTCATTATTTTTAATATAGCTGAGTAGCCCTCGTTAAAAATGCCAGCCGCAATAAAGGCGGAGGTTTCGATAATTTTTGCTCCGGAATTTAGATGCTTTGGATTTAGGTGCCAAACCGTTGAATTGAAACTTTCATTGCAATTCTGTGTGTGTTCACCTAGACAACTGGTTAATAAATCCTCCTTTCAAAGTTCTTCATATATCGGTTTTAAATGTTTAAGGACATCTGGGTGAAGTGGACTAGGATGATTAAAATTGTCTAATTCACCTTTCGGCCTGTTCGGCTAGCTGTATTTCCCAAAATACATAAAATTTTGCTCCGTCACTTTATACACGTATTCTAGACACATACTGGAATCAATTTCAAACAAAACAAAAATCGAAAATTTTCATCTTATTAAGTGTATTCCTCGCTTAACACTTTGGCTATCATGTCATCCATATATGGGTGACAGAATTGTTTGTCCATGTTTAAAAATAAATTTGTACATTAACATATTCGTTGCATTAAATTTAGTTGAGATCTGGGGAATAGAAGAAGGTCGAAGGATAACTTTGTGTTGTACATTTTAAGTTTTCAATTTTTGCTTCGTTGAATAAATTACTTTGATTTTCTGGGATTATTGAGGTCGTTGATCGGGCAGTTAAGGTGTTAATAGGGTAAAAGCATCGTCGCGATTCGACTGTTAAAATTAACAATTTCCAGTCCCGCAATTTCAACGAAGTTCACGCGGAAACCCGTCGGGACCGTGCACACACCGTGCAATCAATATAATTATAAGATGCTACCGAAAATTATACAGAACTTTGAACCTTTTCTAATAACCGGACACTTGAGCCGAGACTTTCGTCGATCGCCTGCACGAGGTTGCGTGATTATGCGCGTTTCCTATTAAGAAATGTTTCGATTTCTTCCCGTGCTCGCCGTTAACGGGCAGTCGTTAAAGATCCATTAAGTAAAATCGAAATAAAAACGACGATTTCTATCTGGTTAGTTGGGGAGGATCGGGGCGGGGGTAGTGGCAGACTTTAGGCGCAGAAAATGTGAAAACTATCGGACAGATCGAATACGAGATTCATTGTGCCGAACCGTGTCCGGTATAGGTGTCACGTGAGTTATGAACGGTAGCGTCGCTCGCCAGTAGAAAGTGACGGCAAATGTCAGACAAGCGTTTTCTCTTCGTTAGCGGTCCGCCGATTTTTTGGACGTCGTTCATTTTCTCTCTCTCTCTCTCTCTCTTTCTCTGTCACTATTTCTGTCTCTCTTTCTCTCTCCGGAAGGGAAATAAATATCATATCGAACGGCGTTCGACGGCAGCGAACGAAAGTCTATTAATTCGCGCCACGCTTTCTCGGCGCTTGGTCTCTTCGGGTTTTTTCGTCGTAATTGTAAGGTGAAACCGTACACAATGCTGGGGAGGACAACAATTCCGTGGAATACCATTTATGGAATTGTCCATTACTGGTAGCAGGTGACTGCCATACGGTTACCTCAATGACTATCCATCAACCTGCTGGGAAATATGTGGGTCATTCGCGGTGTTAATCCCCGATGATCGCTGCCTACGATAAATTAGCCGTAGAGTTATTGCATCCGTCTTCGAACGATGCACGGTGTTCATTGTTTCATTAGCGTTCGATGTAATTACCTGCGCGGGATCCACGATGCTTGCTGTGTTCTGCGTTGTAAAGCAGAAGGTGGGGCATATTCCTTTGTTTGTAAATTTGTTGTCTATTCGGATAATCGCATTCAGGGCGAGGAAAAATTAACTAGCTTGCTGGAAGGAGTTATCCTGCGTTTACGATCCGCGATAGAAAGTACTCGGTCGTATTTAGAAGTCGAAGAATTTTCTTAAAATTAAAGCAAACGAGCTGAGATTTTTTGAATTGGTTTATCGGAGTCCGAAATTAAATTTTAGTCAATGCGTATGTCAATTATAACATTTGATCGAAAACTGTTAACGTTGCTGCAAGCAACAAATATATTAAAGTGAAAGCTGCAGATTTTCGAGCTTTTTAGGACACTTTTCACAGAGTTTATGTATTCGTGACGAAAATGAGTACGTACAATTTAAAATAGAGGAAAGATTAACAGAGTTTAGAGAAATGCATATACGATTTTTAAAATTACTAAAGTTAGTCAAGAAAGAAAGAAATTTATACTTTGCATTAAAATCCGTTGTTCAGTGATCACCTTTAAATGTTTGTAGCTGATAACACCGTTAAGCAATTTCAATGAAATCTCCACCACATATTCATATAGTCGATAATTGTCTACCAAACGCATTTTTTCGATTTTCAAAATAGTCACACATAAAAATGTTGTAGAAAACCAACTTCTAATATTTTGTCTGCAATTCGGATCAATCACAATCTTCACATCGCATAGTAAAATAATTGATTTAATATCTCAAATGCATTCAAGTCGTTGCCTTTTTTAAAAGCAATGGAACACTAATTTCAGTGACTATATTCAGGTCTCCTGCGAGGGAAAGTTTTGTCTTCTGTTTTCTTGTTATATTATCTTTGCAAAGCAAAAAATAGATACAGACACTCAACGATAGAACTTCGTTTAGTAAGCTGTATTATCTACTACTAATTTATTCCACAATGAGAAGAGATACCCTTCTCGAAACAATATAAGGTTTCAAACTTCTCACGATATTATAATTATATTGGAATATTGTATATATTATATTGAATTATTTTCCAATTTTATTAACATAATCTTGGGACTACTCTCTTGCTATATACACTAAATCGTTCTAAACATTTCTGATTAACATACATATTTCATGTGCTAAAGATAAGAAATCTGACCGTTCCAATACTTTCGTTAGCCACTGTAAATAATTTCGCCAATGGACCGCATAAAAAGATGACATTGAATTTAAATTAAATTAAATTAAATTATCACTCGCGCGTGTTCTGTCATATATTGGTGTACTCGTTCCAGTTATTTGTATGCGAAATGACCGAATATTCCGATAATTTGTCGTAGTCAGAGGATTTTCCCGGTAGCCCGAATGGTCGCAGAAACGTCTTCATCGTTCGGGGACGGAGATCAGGCGACCGAATAACACGAGATCGGTATCAGAGGCTGCCGCGCATTCCAGCGGGCTGTAACAAACGTTGGAACATCGGAAACGCCGCCTTTAACCCGTCTTTGCACTCGCTGGAATTCATCCAGCGTTAGCGGAGCTCGGTTTCGCGAGTCGAAAGAGGCGCGCCGCGCTGCTCTGCGAATACGGAATCTGTCGCTTCGTCCTCTATTTCGCTGTCAGACCGTGACAGAGCCGCGTCCCTAACAGCAACCGGAGCCAGACCGACGTGAATCGTTGAATTAGGAACGGGATTGCCACTTAACGATCACAAAAACGGCCCCCAGTACACTTTGAAGCCTTTGTACGGCCGAGCCTACCGTTTTACGAGCGTCGCATTATACTCCTTGAATATCGCCGGCTGTAACCTCCGCCATCCGAACTCCTAGAATTTCAATAGTCTCGCGCACTCGCTACTCCGTTGTTCAAGCGCTTTGTTGTGCGAAAACCTCGCGGTACCGCGTTCCTTGTCCCCGTGTTAATTTTATAACCGTACGGTGAAGTTGCCTAATACGAGAATAATCGTAAATAAGGTCAGTTTTGTGTGAACTCTTAGCTCCGTACCGTAATCCGTACCGTAATCCGTACCGATAGCTCTGTTACGCGTCAAACAAGTTTTGAAGGAACATTGACGGCAATTTTTATTATCGAAAATCGAACATTTTCTATCACGTCCTCTCGAGTGAAGAAAACCTTCTGTCGGATCCACGAGACGTACGAAAATTAAAATTAAAAAAAAATCTATTCAGCAACCATAGTAGTTAAATTTTTACATGATCTTTTCATTCTGATGGAACTTGTTACTAATATATTTAAAATCATTAAGATTTTGTAACACGAAAATTTGCTGGTTAATGAAGTGATGAAACAGTTCATTTTGAAAGTGACGTAAGTCCTATTGTAAGAGTTTCAAATAGATATGGAAAATGTTATGCAATAAAATTTTATGAGATCCCAACTTAAAATAGCTGTGGCATGATTAAAAATTGTCCAATCTACAGAAAGTAATGTAAATATCATTGACCATAAGTCCCTGCTATCAAGGCATTCATTTCTAGCTAATGATAGAAATTTCGGAGTTGTAGAAATGGCGTTAAAGAAAAACAATTTATTGTTTGTCCCTCAGGAATTTGACGAAGTCATAGGAAAGTGCCGAAAGAATAAGTTCATTCTAAATGAAATGAAACGGGAGGAGTTCATTTCAACTAAGACTCTAGAAAACGCGAATTTTAAAAGGCGAAAAAATATTGACGGTGAAAGAGTAAATTGGTTTAAAATATGTTGGATGAGATTTTTGAAAAGCGATCCATATAAGTTCTTTTACAAAACGACAATGAACGAAGATGCATCACTCAAAACATTGAATTTACCACCGCAACGGGGAAGAACGAAAAAATTTAATAATTTCGAGTTTTATCAAGGGCTTAATGGATTTATTACATTATATACCACCTGCACACCGCAGGAATTTTAAATCCCTCCCACACATACAAACTGGAGAAGACAGAATAATAATTAATAAAACAATATTAATTTTAATGTAAAAATTATTTAACAAAAAATAAGAATTGAATATTTTTTAGATTTTACAACATAAAAGTATATACATTTATTTTTATTTCAAGGGAAATTTGCTTTTCCCATTTTGCTTTCTTAAGAATTTTGAAAGTGGCGTAAGTCCATTCATAGCCATCAAAAACGTATTATTTCTTGAATAATATTAATTATGCTAATTGGAATAATAAATTTGACACACTTAGAAACCCAAAAACATTATTCTACTATGTTACCTGTTACCCACATTTTTAAATTTAATCCAACGCAAACCCTTCAATATCTCGATTCAAACATAAATGGACTTACGTCACTTTCAAAATAAACGGCTCAATTATAAAGTTGATTTTTTCTATGTTTGAGTCGTTAAATAAGTTGCCCCGATTTCGTGCGACTTTTACGAGCATCGATGTGGCAATAAAATTGTTAATAATTATAAAAATGCAAGTGTCCACGCGGCAATTAAGCGAGAGAACTCGGAAAATGATATGACACGAGATAGACAAGCACGGACCGTGCGGTCGGAACATCAAACGATTATCTTGATAGATCAAGAGCATATATACATATATGTATATTCTATAATTGCAACCGAACCGAGTTAAGAATAATGAAATTTGATTTCCCTGCTGAGTGATTTCTATGTTATAGCTGTACTTTAGTGGGCTTATTTCGCGCGCGAATGAAATATAGCCGAAAACGTTCGTTGGGTTTTTGTTTCGATTAAAGCAGACGATGATGTAGAGAGTTTCCAGAGCTAACTTGGCTCGGATCATCTAACGAGATGTAAATCCTCACACGAGCCGGCTAATACGTTTATTTTCCTCGTTCGCTGGCCCCTCTAAAAGCATAACAGCAATTACAGAGTTTATTGCGCGTCCTGTAATCCATTCGCAGCGCGAGCCCGTTCAAAATGAAATCCGACGTCGACGTGAAACACCGACGCGCTATTTCTAAACGTCCCCGAACTCTCTTCCGGTCTCCGAACAGATTTTCCTCGCATGTCTACCGCGATTCCCCTGCTATCGATCACGCGACACTCGGATTACGTTGACAACGCGACACGTTTATTTTTCGAACAATCTCAACGGTCATTTCTAGCCGCAACTTCAGCCTCAAAAATTGATTCATCGTGTATCCACTATTTTGACCGTACAAAGGTAGCGTAACCGTTTTTCTTATAATTTAATCCTTGCCTCGTTAATGGCTTCTCCGAGACTACACTAAAAATTGACATACTATTATTCAAAACAATTTTTACATCGCTACATTTGCATTTAATAAATCGGTGAAAATTGAAGTGTTGCACGTACGAGTGATGGTAACAAATTTTACATGGGCGAAGGGAAACGAAAGGAAACTATATACGATGGATAAAACGTGTCTCGTTTTTTGGAATTAAAATTGCTTGGTGTGCAAGGGATTAATGCTCGAACGAAGAGGAAGGGGATGAAATATAAACGGTTTCAATATTGAATAATAAATTTCAGTTTCGAGTAAAAATGCATAGCCCTTTTTACAAATAGACGGATCGTTATACAAAATAGTTAGTTAGACCCCGAAGCTTGCTTTTAACCCTTTGCACTCCAAGCTATTTTACTTCTAACGTCAAGACGTTTTTGACTTACAATAATTCAAGTGTAAATGATTTACGTTATTTTATATATATAAAGTTTATTACTATTACTTGTGCATGACGCTCTTCACTTTCTACCGATTTCGTAAATACAAATACATTGATGTAATAGTTGTTTAAAATAATACTATGGCAAATTTTGTGTCTCCTCAGAGTAGCCATTGGAGTTCTAATTCTTTTTTGCCCGCGATCACGCAAGTTCCGATGTTTCGAACAGTTTGTCTCGATTACCTCGGGTTCAACGAACCAGGAGAAGAGGTAACTTCTCCATAGATTCGTTAACCGTGAAACGGCGGTGTTCTCGAGATAAATTAAATTTTCTCGCACCTGATCGTTATGGGACAGGGTCCTCCCCATAAATATCGCGAGGTTCCGTGGCCGAAGTCATACGAGATCGGTGCGCTTGCCATCGGGAATCCTTGATCTTGGTCCCGGTGGGCTAAGTGTCGCATTCCTCACTGCCGTTGCCCGTGGCTACAAATATTTCTCCGGCGGAGATATTATTTATTCCACGTCCCAAGCATATTTATATTGGCGGAGATATGTATGGACTCTCGCAGATATCCCTCTCTGCCAAACCCTGCTCCTTCCCGTCCCTTCGAAGGAGAGCCTTATTTATATCGAGAATGCGAGCTAAACTGCGGAGAAGTTATTTGACACTTTCCTCGGCCACGCTCGAATATTACCGCGATATCCTCGCAAATCTGAGCCGGCCATCTCTACCGCCGAGCCTTCGATCGTTTCTCATATGTTTGTCGTTTGCAATCACCGGCGGATTTTTTCTGAAATCCTAGCCACCAGAAACGGCCAGGCATTATTATACGAGACACGCGGGTTTCCATCGAGCGCGTGGCTCTCTCGTAGATCTCGTATTTTTCACGGACGTTTTCCACTCGCGCTCAGCGACACTGTTAGTTGGTGTCCTTTCCAGCGTTTAATTTCACTATAAATAATAGGCCGGAGAAATTAACTGATGCCGCGCGGAACGCATTCGTTAGCGGATTAACGTTTGCGTAAGAGCCTCGAGACGACAGGGACAATCTTTCATACAGTGGTGCGAAGAATCGGAGAAGTCTGTTGAGACGCGAATGGCGCCTTAAGAATATTTTTAAATAAAGGAAGAGGTTTATGTTTTAATTAGTATTTTTGTCAGAGCTCGGAATGTCGATTTATTAGAGTTGTCCTTTGCAGACACGCGCGCGCCTTCAAAACTTTGACTTTGCACTCGATAGCAATTGATGTACCATAAACCTTCAGATGTGAACCGCTAGGTATCAGCGAACGCGCGATCATCCTCGTAATAGTACCTGAGAGGTACCGTCTTCGGGACATTTCGCTGCTGTCTTCACCCCGCCAGTGCAGGGTGGGCGGCAAATTAAGAAACCAATCAGGGTTTACATATATTTTTGTACGTGCTCAAGCGTAGTGAATGTTTACGTCCCACCGACAATTTCAAATAAAACTATGTGCGTAAACTTCAGTTATAAATTTTAAGCGAAAGAAATGATTAATAAATATTCTTGGGTATTTGTAGAAAAGATTTCGTGAAAACTAAATTTTGTTTTCTTCAAGATTAACAAAAATATACATGCAGCATAGATAAACGTAAGAAATAGATGCACAGAAAGTATTCGTACGTCTCTCATTCCATGCGCTTACTTGAGGTAAACATAATATGACATTCTGAATGTGACGAATAACAACAAAGATGATTAGTTTGTACAGACTATTAATAGAAGCAAGTTTGAAATTTATAATATACTACAACATGGGTCGCAAAAGGTGCGAAACGACGGAAGAAGAGCGAAAAATTATTATTCGATTACACAATCAATTTATTCAATCAAGTATTAGACAATACACAAATAGAAATGTCTCTAAATATTGCGATTGGTCGGAATGATAATAAATTCAATAATTGTAAAATAAAAACTCTGAAAACGGATATTGGTCCGGTTGCGGTAGGTTAAATGTTAAACGGGAAATCAAAGCGTCCTCTTGCAACCGTGTATCTTATCGTATTTGCTTCCCGCGTCGAATGTTCGACAGCTACATAAAACGTGATTCATCATGATATTAAGACAAAGCATTTATCTACTTATTTGCTTTTTATAAATATCGTGAAAATTTCAAGTTCGCCGCAGCGATCGAGGCAAGTGTTTCGGCGCGGATGATCGATCGGCAGAAATTTCTAAGCATCGGAAAGCTTGTAAATAAGCTCTCGTGTTTCTCGATGCTTCCTGACAGAGGTTTCTAAAGAATCAGACATTCTTGCCAAATGTCCCCGGTGCCGCGACAGAAAATTTATCGTCGCTAATAAAACTATACAATCGAATGTTAGTGCACGATGTCTCCAGGCATTCCAATCAAATGTCCGCGATTTTCGTTCGACGCGAAACATAAATTTCTGATCACGCGTGCACACAATTACAGACACACTCGTGAAAATAACTTATTACTTGTTGCCTATCTGCCCACAATAGAAAGGCTACACCGTATAACATCGATGCGAAGATTTATAGTACCGCAGACCTTTCTTGTCTGTGAACACGCGGTAAAGGTTCCCTACAAAATTACCCGCAGCAGAACCACCATAAGAATACTTTCTTTATCCACTGCCAGCGCTGTATTCCCACTGTCCTGTCGCGTAACATATTTCACGAGTATTACAACCGAAATTAAACGAAACAACCGTCGTACTCTTCTCCATTGCAAACATTCCATTCGAAAGATTTAGTCGTAATTTATTCGACAACAGTGGATAATTGAACGAAAGCGACTACAGCCGTTGAAACAAACATTCGAACACCCTTTACAAACGAGTAACTCCTTTAAAATCGGGTCAAACGGCTTCAGCTTTTTTGAGATGTCCGCAGCGGAAGTAGCGAAGAGCCAAGTTATCGAACACAGAGGGAAACCATTAGAACATTATACATTCTTGAGAAGTGATAATTGTACTTCACTTGTTTGTAGCATTATTTTACGTTTTACGTTCTACGTTTAACACTTTCATACATGTCACCCATATGTTGGTGATAGAATTCTTTGTCCATGTTTAAAAGTAAATTTTTACGTTAATACGTTCGTTTTACTCAATTTAGTTGATATCTGCAGAATACAAGAAGGTTGAAAGTGAACCATCTGTCATACATTTTAAAATTTTAATTGTAACTTTATTAAATAAATTACTTTGATTTTGTAGAATTTTTGAGGTTGATAGTTCGGCAGTTAAAGTGTTAAATACGTTGTTCACTTCGTCGCCGGTGAATCGGTTAACCACTCTTCTTGCAGATTTTTCTACGTCGGCTTAGTGCCGTAAATAAATTTTAATATAAACACAAATGTAAATTAATATATACTTGAGTCGAATATATATTAGATTGGTTGAGTAGAGAGCATTAGTAACCATCTGACGGAGTATAATTACCGAGTAAATAAATTTTTAAAAATTGCTGTTGCTCGCAATTGCAAAATTTTTGACTAATTACAACGAAGAATGAAATACGAGCCGTTTGCTGGAAGAATAAGAGAATTGAATTGAAATTGAATTAGAGAAATTTCAAGAAAGTTAAATAAAACATTCTGATTCGGTGATGTTTAGTAATATACGCTACCGATGGAAATATATTAGCCACGTTGAGTTTTCCGACATTTGTCTGACAAAACGTACGATTGTCGGCGAAATTTTTCCATATGAAATATGACTTTCTTAACGATTAGGCTTAATGCCATCGAATCATAAGCATCGAAAGAATTTTCTAAAATAAATACACGACCGTCCTACGGATTTTCTCTACCGTTTATTTAGCGGAGCTAATCGATTTGGCAAACGCGCGGCTCATGCGTTTCTTTGAAGTCGACGCGAAATGTTTGTCCGCATCAACTGACGACTTTAAAATGTGCAATTTATTTTTGTCGCACGATGGCTGAGTCAGCGGCGTGTCAAACCGTTCAATTTGCACATTCGCACATAATAAAGTCTTCGCGTAATAACAGTGCTTGTCTCTCGTTCGAGTGAAAGTTATATTCCGTCGTCGCAGATGCCAGCAAATTCAATGATCGTCCCGTTTAACTTGGGCAAACGTCGCCGTGAAATTATACCGATTAACCCCCGGTGAATTTGATTATGATTTTGCGAGCGAGTCATGGTCGTCGATCTAATTACCACCGGGTAGGTACCGGGACCTGTTTCGCGAAGGCTGTCTATATAATTAATTAACGCGCGTCGCCTGACCGCCCTTCGAAATTATTCGGTCGCGTGTGAACGCGCCGATCGAGATCGTTCTCTTCTTCGTTTCGACGGTGCCCGAAAATAAAAAAGAAAAAACAGATAAAATAAGAAAAGAGAAGGATGCTCGCTGCGGGGCACGGTTTAAAGAAAACAAAAGACAAACCCAAGAGCGGTCCGTTTGTTTCTCACAATCCATCATACAGATATATCGCGAGATTACGGGGGTAACGAGTTTATTTCACGCGATCTTTCGCAATGTTACCCGGCTGTTACGAATTGCGAATTCATTACCGTGAAACGAAACGCTGAAATCCTGCGGCTTCCTGGTTCACCGAGATTCGCCGTGCGCATCAAGACATCTGCGGAGATTAAAATGAACCTGCGTGCACCTCGCGTTTCACGCTGAATCCTCCGACGGAAGACCATCGGCCGGTCGGTTAATTTCAGTTGAACGCCGAGCGAATCCTTATCGGAGATACATCGTCCCGGATATCTTAACCTGGCCATTAGTCATTTTTTTCCCTATTTAGTATGGAAATTAATTGTGACGCCGAGGGGGGATTCGATTAGCATCTACGATAAATCGAGCCGCAGCGTTTCCGATTCGCGTGATTTCTCCATCGCATCCATTGCTACCTGTCTCCGCCGTTGTTCGTAAGAAGCGCTTGAATTTGCTTGCCGGAACTCCTCGCTTGCAATCTTGTTTCTAATAACTTGGCAAAAGGATATTTCGAATATCCTTGAAGAATGACGGCGTTCCACTCGATCGCAGCGCAAATCCAGACGCGGTATGTAGACAAGTCTAGACCGCAATTTGATAAATTCAATAATTGCGAAGTGAAAAATCTGAAAAGGATCATTTGACCGGCTGTGGTAGGTTTAGCGAACGACGCGGACCAGTGAGAGCGAGACTAGGGCGGAGAATGATTATGAATTTCTAGAATTTTTCTGTAGAAAGAGTTACAAACGAATCGGTGACGCAGCTGTTTTTGCCCATATTTTGGACCCCCTTCAGGGGTTCCCCTTCAAAAATTGCCAATTTTCGCGGAACTGCCACGGCGAGAATATTAACGCTATCGACACCATTCCAACGCTAAAATCTGCGTTCATCCTACCTTAAAAAGACAAGCACTCGGCCAATAGGCTAGCACTTTAGGGGAATTTAGAATAAATTATAATAGCAAGGTAGTTTTGCCCATTTTCGCGATTTTGACGACACGAAACTTTAAAGTCGCGCCACGGCCGCAATTCTAATCCGATCGATCTGGGATTTGGCTTGCACTCTGCCTACGCGTCTAGGTACCTGCAGAAAGAGTTATAAACGAATCGACGACATAGCCCCTTTTCCCCATTTTTTGGACCTAGATACATATACGTTTATTTTATATATATATAATGGTACAAAGATTTAATTCGATAGTGGAAAAATGCAGGGGTTAGTAAAAGGGTTGTTGACAATAATGGAAAATTCCGCTTTTCCGAACGCTCGTCTGAGACGCCTCGCCGAATGACTCTCGCAGGCAGAGCCGCAAATTAGAATTAGGGGCCAAGACTTCGCGCTTCATGATAATAAAACAGAACCTTCCGCTGGCAACGGTTCGTCCGAACATCTGGCTCTTTATGGGTCAATATAATAGTAAACAAAATTCGCTGCCAGCAACTTCGGACTTCTTATGGTTTCTAAAAAGATTTCGCTACGCGACATCGTCGGTCAACGTTTCGTTATCGATCGAGACTGGCGTCGACGAAACATGCGTCGGTGATTTCCACCGGTCCCCGATGGTAGACTAAATGTTAAACCGGTTGAGGTTTAAGGTCGATTCCTCTTCCGTTTACGATTACAATGCCCATCGCGGATTCTGCGTTGCGATGATGGATCTTCGAGCTTGCAGATTCGAGCGAAAAGGCCCATTATAATTTCACGACGATCCGTCACGTGGCACGATAAGCCAGGCATCGGTTCGTGTACCGTTTAGCATCGATCACGGACGGTACAAGTTCCGTTGGTGGTAGACCGATCGATCTCCGAGCGGATTGGCAGATAATCGGTTAGCGGTTTCGAATCGCGTCTGTGCAGCGGTGTGGCTTGTCGGATTGTTGGCACGCGACAAATTTAAAATTCCCGCCCCGTACTCGGTTCTTATCGGTGTATCCCGCCGATGACCCCGGCGTTGTTCGCATGATCGGTCCTCCTCCTCCTTCTCGTGTACGCGCGGAATGTTATCCGCGTGCGCGCAAGGCTTTATGGCGGTTTTCAATAATAAAACAGGCGTATGCCGTCGCCGAGCCGAGTGCCGGGACGGGCATGACGAAGCCTTCTATTACAGAAAGTTTTATTAACGAGCCGATCCCGGAAGACAAAGTTGCTGCGGCGCGCGCCGCAGTCTGTAAATCAACGACGATGCCTCGGTCATTAAGCCGCGTTCTCAGGAGCGCGGAAGCCTCCGCCGGCAATCGCTTCGTTTCCATTACGAACACGTACGCTCCGCGACGATTCTACGCCGGACCGCGGATTGTTATGCAAATTGTCTGTTTTATGGACGGAACGTTGCACAACTGGACTGCGCGCGGTTTTATGCATCTATCGCGCAGAGATACGTCCACGCGCGGTACCGGACGCTTGTTGCTGCCGGTTGCTAAACGCTTTCTAGAAATATTGTAGCGTTTCGCAGGATATTTCAGGTTTTAAGGCTACGCTTCTGACCGGCGTGTTCGTTCGCCTTGTGATAACGGCGACTGGACATTTTATCGTTGCAGCTGTTTCGTAGATTTTTTCTCGTTTTTCATCGTTTCGAATGCAAGCCGATGTCGGGCGATGCACAGTGGGGTATTTGCCCCGAAAGTGCGGTCATTAGTGAATTTAAAAAATTTTACAGAAGTTGTAAAATATTTATTTCTTGAGTTAGTTGAATGTCTGAGAAACAATCTAAGGTGGAGTGGGGTAAGTGCATAAACGGACTCTTATTAATATAATATGAGCTAAATTGCAATACCTAATATGTAGTAATCTACTCTATCTTATTTTACTAATCCCTTTGTATTTATTTATTTATTTATTTATATTATTTATTTGCTTGACTCCAAAACGAAACAACATATTTGAATGCGGTAAAAAGCATTTTATAGCAGACATATCAATAGTTATGCTCTTGCCTCGTAGCATACAATATAAGGCATCAAATAGATTTTAATTGTCGATTGTGCACTTGCTCCATTTTCTGGGAAAGTGCACAGTTGTTGCAATTTTTTTAAATTTTCATAAAAAATTAAAATATACAAGTGGAATTGGCATTATTGCCAATGTTAATTAAAGAGTATTAACTCAAGTATTCGTTGATGTCAATAAATGTTAAATTATTATAAAACAAATTCAAGATATTTCAGTTGAAAGTCAAACTTATCTTATCTCCACTCCACCTTATCAATATTCGTTTTCTCATTTATGCATTCATAGAGCACTGTGATTTGTCGGAAGTTTAAAATTCTAATGACACGCTTCCTTTCTCAGCGAATTCACCTATTAGCAATTCTTATCCTATTTACATAAATTAAATAAATTTTTGTTATATAAAAGTTTTTTTTATTCCGAAAGAACAAAAGTCACCTTGAAATCTCAGAAGCACCGTTGCGACGGACAAAAACGAAAGGAAGAAGTTCTTCCTGACTAATGTCCAGATGTATCAAAAATCGCATGATGTCGCAAGAAAGAAATTAAGATGACTCCCGTGTGTCCGTTGCGCGTCCAGGTTCACCTATGGAACCATTTTCTTTTCAGCAACAAATATTCGAAAGGATAATCGACATTCGTAGATTAAAGCGGTCACGTTGTACACGCGATGGTTTGGATACGATTTATGTAGATGCTCGTTGCCGCAAATGACTCTATAAAGATGTAAAAATTTGTATGCAGATCCTCAGTCTATTCGAGGATCAGTTAATGGGCGCACCTTACAAAATGTTGACCGATTACAAGCGCGTAATTTAATCTGCAGAATTTCGGTGAAGGGACTGATTAATATCCGGTGGGCATTTAGGGGGCCACTAAATTACCAGCGGCTCTGGAACGGCCGCCGAGATGAAGTTATTAATGAAATGAATAATTTAGGGGCGAGATAATGGGGCGCGTGTACCTTGACATTTCCAACTGGCCCATATTTGTCCGGCACTTTCCATCGACAGTTACGGAGGCGCTTGTGCACCTGGAGGATGCAAGAGATGCCCGTATATGTAGCACAAGGTGGATCAACAGTTCGATATTACCCGGCGATAAACCTGCAGCCCTTTCTAGAGCCTCGGAGTCGTTTTCTCTCGATTTCGCATGATGGCCGCGAGAAAACGGCTAGTTCTTTGGGGGAAAAAAAAAGAAAACGTATCCCTTCGGCCAGGTCCGCTGTCGCAAAGTACTCTCGCAGCTGCCGGACGATCCGCATTCCACGGTTTTACACGGTAGCACGTCGTAGGTTAGCCCTTAACGAGGCGTCGAGCGCCACGTGCACCCCGAGCAATCCATTCGGACCACCGGAAAAAAATGGCGAGCATGCTACTTCTCTGGTAGGCGATATCGGTTTTGCCTCGTTACCTACACGAAACGCTTCACGGAATTTTTATACGATTTTAAACAGGTCCTCCGCTGCCTCCAGATCTTATCTGCCTCGAGAAATCGCCGGCGCATTTTTGCCGCTATTATTTTTAACGATCCCTAGCCAATCGCGAGCTTCCTCTCCGAAGGGGCTGACCCATACTTAACCTTTTGCACTTAGTGCTATTAAAACTCCGAAATATAGACGTTTTTTCTTTTCGAACCGAAAATATCGGGATATTCTGTAACGACGCCCGTTAGGGAAGATGGTACGGGGTTTATTTGTACGACGAATCTCGGCATCTTTCAATTCGTCGCGAGAAGAAGCGATTCGATGTTCCTGATGAATACCCAAAGAAATAAAATTGAATAAATTTTCGCACACGTTCGTAACCTCGATAATCGCAAATTAAAAATATTAGAATCCGTAAACCCAACGTTAAGACCCCAGCGCAGTAAAGAAATTAGTCGCGAACATAAACGACCCAATGCGCAGACGTCGCACAGTGGGGTATTTGCCCTGAAAGTACGGTAAAAGCCATTTCAATATCCGCTCAATCTATAAATTGCTATAACTTTGCTAAAATTTATCCAAATTTGATAAAAAGAAAACCATTTCAAAGCTTGAGGTTTCTACTATTTATACTATGCATCGTTTTTACCGAAATTAGTCGCGAACATAAACGACCTAGTATGCAGACGTCGTCGATAAAAGTAGAGGGTGCAGCCCGAGGATTAGGACAAGGTACCATTATCGACGAATTGAATGATGCCATGATTCGTGGTACAAATAAAACGTACCATCTTCTGTATCGCGCGTCGTTCGAGAAGAACGTCATTCGATGTTTCTGCTGACAATATGCGCGGATCAAACGGTATCTTACCCTAATCCTCCGGCTGCATCCTTTATTTTTATCGACAATATTCTGCGACTAATTTCTTTATCACGCTGAAGCCCTAAGGCTGGTTTTACGGATTCTGATATTTTTAATTTTCGATTATCGAAGTGACAAAAACGCATGCGCGAAGATTTATTTAATAAATTTATCTTTTTGGGTACGCATTAACCGTTAGCACTCTAATGGCTCCTCCAAGACTACACCAAAAATTGCCATAATATTATTCAAAACAAGTACTACACCATTATATAATATTTTAATAATAAATATATAATAATAAATTTTATATGCACGAAGGAAAATGAAACTATTCTAGGCTCAAAAAAATATCTCAATTTCCGAATTAAAATTGCTTAGAGTGAAAAAAGTTTAAGGATTCCCAACTCGAAACGATCCATAATAAAGTTTCAGTCTGCGAAAGATCGTCTGGTACGAATCATTCGGTATCATTCGCATTCTAAAATCCGAAATTTCACATGCAACGAGTCGGAAACGCGCAAAACGGTTTGAATTAACAATACGTGAATTTGCGTTCAGGTAACTGTTTGTTTCGATGCCCGGCAAAGATCGATAGCAAGACAAAGGACCCGGCAGGACCGGGAGTTAATTGGGTCGTTGGCGTTCGCCCAATAATTACAAAGGGCTGCGAGAGATCGTAAGTTATTCGCGCGGTCACATTGCGGCCTGTTAGCCTGTTGGGACCGGGTGCTCCAGGACACCCATAGTCCCATATCGAGACGCGCACCTGTACCGATCCGTCAGGAAGACCGATCACCGAACGATACGAAACGAAACGAAACGAAACGGAACGGAACGGGACGCTTGGACAACGGGCGCCAACGCGCCTGCCGCCGGCTATATTCCAGAATTTGTTGCTTTAATTACGTCGAGACGACGATCGGTATCGATTCGATTCCCAAGGACCGACTTTCCGTGTCTTCTTTCCCCCCTCTATTTTTCTCTCTATCGTTCCCTCTGTCTTTCCTTCTGTCGCACGTTCTCTCCCGTTTTGCGAGATAAAAAAGTCTGCCCCCGTACCCGACCGACAGGTTTCTATAAATATTTGATCGCTGGCTGTGAACCGAGATCCTAGGGAAAGATACACCAATTGCCCATGCACCGCCCCTATATCACGCTATTATTAACCGCTTCTATGCTAGCTAAACGGGCTACGATGCGCGGGCTGCCGTCACCTGACGATTTCGTGAACTATCGATCTCGCAGATAGCGGTGTCGCGATCGGCTTTAAAGCGCAGGTGCTCCCTCGGTTTAGTTCAGATTCGAATCTCTCCTCGACGTAAACTGTACCCGTGGCTGGTACACTGCTGCTCAAAAGTATCTGCGGACATTTTCTTCAACGTTTCGTAACGGCAAGTTTTTACGGGTAGGCGTTCTTTAGATTAGATTTCTTCCGCAATAACTATGTTCAACCCTTAGCGCTCGAGTGCCGACTCTGAGATACCAGGGAAACTTGCTACGTAATTATTTAACACGTTGAATGCTATGTCAGTCCCAGGGAAATTTACAAATTAATATGTTATAGATAATTCATATAATATTAAGAAGTAAGTGGAGAAAGTGAAGAAACAAATATTTGCAGTTTGGTAGTTCTAGGAGTAATTAAAATGGTTGTTCATTCTCGATAAGGCTACATGAAAATTTACACAAATTTTTCATTATTCTTCAGTTTGGATAAAAGCTGATCGAATAAAATTGGTTCCTCAGATCATCGTTTGAAACATCGAATCTTGCAAATAGATAAATTTCAACACCGTCGCAAACAATTTCAGCATTGCATCTTCCAACGAGCTAACGAAATCCCATTAACACGTTGAATGCTATGTCAGTCATTGGGGACTGACGGTATCAAATTTACAAATTAATATGTTATAGATAATTCATATAATATTAAGAAATATTTCCACTATTTCAATAGATTCGATTGAAACAGAAAAACACAAATGGGATAAGCGTGTCTTTTGCAGTTGCATTATTTCTAAGCAAAATGGCTCCGCATTCAACGTGTTAATTATTTGCACTCGAAGCTGTTTTAACTCCAACTCCAAAACATTTTTTCTGACCTAGAATATTTTCATTCTACGCGATATATTTCATCTTATGCATACGAAATTTGTTTACTATTAGTCGTCCTTGCAACGATTAAATTTTTACAAATTTCTTTGACACTAGCATGGCGAAGTAAAGATTGTTTTAAACAGTGCTACAGCTATTTTCAGTGGTGCCTGAGAGTCACCATTCGAGTGCAAAGGGTTAAAACAATTTCTACATCGCTATGCTTGTATCTAAGAAATTTGTAAAAATTTAATCATTGCAAGAATGGGTCATAATGGATAGTCGGAAAAGTATTGAGAGATTTTTATAATTTTTTGAGTAAATGTTTCTTTTATCCGAATATGCATTGGCCATTATTATTTATGACCCTTTGCCATTTTTGAGGTAGAGCCATAGTCCCATCGGAATAGAACTTCTATGGTTTATCAACTAAAAACTTGGCCAAATTTTCACAGTCCTTTCTAGAATCCAACTTTTTACCACCTAGCTAGTTTTGCAGAGGCCGAAATAAATGATAATGTGATGGTGCAAGGTCTGGGCTATACGGTGGATGCAATGATTGAGCAATGATCCAGCCTTCTGCAAATGATTCAAAACGGTTGAATGGCGAATATTTCAGTTCCCTAGCAATCTAATGACTGCTCATATATGCCGATCTTGCTTAATCATTTTCATTATTTTATCGACTTTTTCAGTGATTGGTCCCCCTGAGCGAAATGCATCTTTAACCCTTTGCACTCCAATGGTGCCGCTGAGGGGACACTATAAATTGCCATACTATTATTTCACACTTTACCGACTGGCGATTATTTCAGAATCTTTTAAGTTCATAATCCATCAGTGAAAACTTTTTAATGTATCCCTCAACGGCGACATTAATTTTTTTTGTAAATCAGCATAACATCCTCAGTAACGTTGTCTAATAATTTGTTTGCAAATTACAATGTAAAAGCAGCTTTTTAAGACTCATTTTGTTACAGGGCAATTATTGAAAGACCTATTAATAGGCTTCCGGTCGGTAAAGTGTTAACATCGTTCGATGAAATCTGTCGTCGATTACTGAAAAAGTTACAACTATTTGCATACTTTTGAGCGGCAGTGTATGGCTGCAGTCTGTATCGGGGATATCGCTGTGTGTACATATTATTTCTCGCGCGCGCGCGCGCGAGATCCAAGATTATATTTGAAATAATATTTCATGCGGTTCGTTATCTACCTTGTCTGAAAATGACCGGAATTTCGGGGTGATTCATTATACTGCTCAATCTTTTCGAGTAATATAATAACTAATGTCGAATATTAAGATAACCCGGCGTTCCCGAATTCTAATGAGCCCGAGTTTCGAGTGCTTATTTTTGTTCCCTTGGTTATGTCATCATTTAAGGCTTACGGTAATAAATTCTTTTATTTGATCGAAGATAGTAATTCTTTATTCACGGAACCTTGCAGTTTAATTTTCTGGACACGCCTTTGAAAAATTTTCAATTAGAATTCCCGATGTTTTAAAAGTTATTGGCGGTTGTATGCTTTTTTGAAGAAACTTTTTCACAATTAACTCTTAAGAGAACTTTCACTATGTTCTTGAACAGTATTATTTAATAGCGTAAAAATGACGCTGTTTAATATTTTAATTTGCGAATATTGAGATTGTAAAAATGCACCTGTGAAGAATTATTTAACAAATTGATTTCTGCCGGTATTTGTCGTAAAAAAATGGCTAAAAATTTGAATGGATAGATTCTTGTTATTCTTATAAAGTAATGCAAAATAGTTGCTATTGGTACTCCGTAAACCTAATGTTAAATTGCAATGATTCTATTAAATACTATTTCACACCGTGTTATAAGAATCGTAGAGTTAATATAATTCAGATAAAATTAAATTGATACAAAACAAATTACAATTTTGATATTCAATTGAATTTGGTATTAATCGTATGGAAACCGCGATGCTAGAATACTACATTGTAGAAGGCTGATTGTATTATACAAAGTGTTCCAAAAATATTTGAATTCATTGAAAGGGACGATTTTTATTAATGGAAATTTTTTCTTTGCGAAAATGTTGTACGCAGCTTTGTTCTCAAGTTATTAACGAAAAGCACGGGTCAATTATAGATTCCACCGAGCGTAGCGTTGTCATTGGTCGAACAAAGATACGTTCTTCGTAGCTGTGCTCTAATTGATCCGTGGTTTTCGTTGGTAACCCGAAAACGAAGCGTCGAATCGATAAAGGAAAAAGTTTCTTATAATAACCCCAGAAATGATCACTATCTAACTCGAACATTATTAGAATACCCTACATTGACATTTAATATTCATATTTACCGCAATGTTGCAGAATAAATGTAGCACGGTAAAATTTCATGAAAATCCAAGAATAGTTGTATTATTAATAGTTACATAATCGATAATTGTAAACATCAGTTTGTGTGGCGCCGCATCGACCCCGATAGTTCTCTCAAGGGTTAGTCTGATCATTAGCAACCGCATGTCTTAGAAATAGGTTTTACAATAGATGAGCGTGGTACATAAACGAGCAAGACATGAAGCTATAAGCCTGTAATGCATCGTATAAATCAATGGATTTAAAGAAGTGGAGAACGCTAACGACTGTATAAGCGATTGCAACTTGATCGTTTCTAGATACTATATTCTAGTACATTCTAGATAGTAATAATGTAGAATATTTTAATATTGTAGTATATTGTGGTATATTCTGGTACATTCTAGTATATTCTGGTACATTCTAGATTATTTTGGTACATTTTAGAATATTTTAGTATATTCCAACAAATCCTAGAAGATTTGAGTATATTCTAGTAAATTCTAGTATATTCTGGTTTATTCCAGTAATTTGTACATACCAGCATATTCCAGTGTGTCATAGTACATTCAAGTAAATTCTAGAAGATTTGTGTATATTCTAGTATATTCTAGTATATTCTGGTTTATTCAAGTAATTTCTATACACTAGCATATACTAGTGTATCATAGTACATTCAAGTAAATTCTAGAAGATTTGAGTATATTCTAGTAAATTCTAGTATATTCTAGAAAAAATAAACACATTCAATCGATCATTAAAATACATCAAAATAATTCTCCTCCGTAAAAGATTAAACATAATTGCATCGTTTAAAGGAAATGCAGATTCTTAATGCTAAATTTACCGTGCATTAAAACTGGTTAGTCTATATAGTCTCATAAAAATGACAAGATTTAATTTATTTGAATTTTATGCGGCTTGTATTACAATATATGGTTGAATAAACAAATCCATAGAAATCATTCCTATGAAGGCAATTTTATACCTACGACAATTGTAAAACAAGCAATCTGAAGTCGGTTATTTTATTCGCTCTGGTAGATTTAGTGTTAATTCGCGAATACACGTTTCGCGTATTCTGCGTATACGCTTGTTCTTTCAGTACACGTCCAAAGTCGTCGACTCCATTTTCATTCTGCATATCCTGCTTCTTTACGAAATGTCTCTATAAAAATTCTTTTCTCGTTAATGAGATACCCCGGCCGATAGGGTCGGCCGATCTAAGGTTGAACGATCCACTCTCTCGATGATCTCAGAATCGTTGAAACGAAAGATCCCGGTGTTCCCAGTCCGCTTCACCGGTTCGACTCCTTTTGTCGATCGGCGAGCGGGTGGAAGAAACGTTTCGCAACGTCGCTTAGGTAACGAGGTCGCGTTCGTCGTTTTAATTGAAATAATTACGAGATTCGCGCGATGCTCCGAAGCATTTTCATCGCGAGGCTCTCTACCGAGTCGGGTGCATCTTCACCGGGCTGTAGCGTCTACATTAATTCAGTTCTGCAGCACCTCTTTATCGACAAACGAACCGTCAAGCTACAATATCTCCGCATCTACAGGCTTTTACCGAACTGGCGATGCAAGCGGAAGGGAGTGAACTAACTTCAAAATATAAGTCGAGAAGATGGAATATTTTTTCGTTTACAAAATCAAGTTAAACATTCAGTAAATAACGTAGTCTCATGAAGCGCTCAGGTATTTCGCAAGTAAGTTACAATCTGAATGCAACGAATTCGAACGTTTCACGAGTACATTAAGAAATGTAGATTCGAAACTTTACCAGTATTTTATTAGAAGTATCAGAGTATTTTCTAAAGCAGAGAATGTTACAAGGAAAATAAAGAAATAAATTACAAGTGAATACTGTAAACCAAATATTATTTGTAAATAATTTTGAGTTACAAAATAAAGTCAAGTAAATTATGCATTACCTTATTTATTATCTTCATTTCTGTACAAGCTTCCAAAAATTGTTAAACGTTAATGCTTTCCAAACTCTCCTAATTTGAATATTACTAGTAAGAGAATCGACTTACTGAACATGGAATATTCTGACTAGTATTCGAATCCTATACAATGTTTCTTTGGATCTTGGATATAATTTGAATTTATAAATACGCATTGAAGTCGCTCCCACCACTGAGCGCGTTTTTCGCGACAAACCGATTCCACATCCTGCGGACACTGGATCACGCGAACCGAATGGAACAATAACCCATTATTTTAAAAAAACGCATCCTTAAACGCGAAAACATTATTCTTTCTTCTGGACATATTTTTTCATGCAAATTCATCCTCTTTCCGCCGGCAGTTCGGTAACACCCCGTATATTGCCGCGGATTTCCTGCCGATACCGTTTACGGAGCATCATCTGCCGTCCCATAAAATGTTAGATCGACGATCGATACGTGGTATCGGTCGATCAAAGAAGTACGGGGTGTCCTGATTCGAAGGACAAAGCAAGCCACGGTCTTCAATTCGATCCTGTCGATCAAGGGTCACGCGACCGTCTCTTCCGAAGCCGACGACACGAAATCGACCGGCAAGATCGACAAGTAAGTTTTATTAAAATTTTCGATCGGCCACGCTGTAGGGCACGCAGATGCACGCGACACGATGCGACGTAAACGAGCGGCGCGGTGACAGGACACGTGCCAACATATAGGCGACACGATCGAAAATTACGATCGAGAGCTGACCGCGTTTAGCGCAGCCCACGAGATCCCCGCAGGAAGATTAAGGCTTCTCTGCGTGCACGCGTGCACGAAACACACGGGGTGTCGGAGAATTTATGCTACCTGGTTCGATCCCGCGTGAAAAGACGCGACGGAAATGCGGTGTAGCATTTTCGCCGGCGAGCTTCCGTTTTCGAGAAAATCGAGCTTCGATATTCGTCCGTTCATGGCTGACCGTTTCTACTTGCCGCGTGAAAGTCTTCGAAGGCGATTTTCTCGGAGAAGAGAAATTTTCTTCGTCATTTGCGAAATTTGTCGTCATACGTTTCCAATGCGTTTTGTAATGCAGAATTGTTGAAGCACCCTGTATATGCACGTTGACACACGAAGCAGCGAAGAAACAGAAAGGCGGATAATGACGTTTGCTCGCCCCTGCTCAGCCACGGCGCGGCAGTCACGCTTTTCGAAAAAAATTTCGACCGGCCGAAAAAATGGCTAGCGGGGAATAAGTAAGGTGGCTCAGGTGGCCCAATAATGAGTGGTCCTCGCGACACACCGTAAATTTTCTGTGTCAATACGCCGTGCAGCTGGCAGTCGGGCCCAATCTTAACGAGATCGTTTCGACGTTTCTTTCA
The DNA here is from genome assembly GCA_028453745.1 of Agapostemon virescens. Taxonomy (NCBI): domain Eukaryota; kingdom Metazoa; phylum Arthropoda; class Insecta; order Hymenoptera; family Halictidae; genus Agapostemon; species Agapostemon virescens. The sequence goes on along the minus strand of CM052093.1, from coordinate 15,983,600 downwards.
TTTCGTGTTGCCCCGCATGAACACCTTATTATTGGTTTCGCTCGCCGTTGGTTTTTGGCGTGCTCTTTCTCAAATTGGTTAATATTATACAGTACATTACGTGACACGTTATAATACATTCAAATTTATTTCTATTAATTTGAAAGGTGGATGGAACGGCAAGCCGAGCTAGCACTGTTGTCGTTCAGGCTTGAAGTTAACCCCTCAACTTACGATTTATGCTATGATAACAGTGACTAGATTTTCTTTGTCCTCTGCAGAACGACAAAAAGAAAAGGCGTACAGTGACTCTTATGAATATTCGGACATTGTGCTATTCAAAAAATTGTTGCTAGTTGCGATCGTTTGCAATAGTAAATTTGGAATTATTGTTTTACAATATAACAGAACATTCATTGTAGTTTGTAATAACATAAATTTTATTTGTTTGTTGCATATATTTTTCTTAATACCAAACAGTGAACTAAATTATGTCGAAATTTATCGTCGCAAAAATATTCGGACGCTTGACAAACTATAACATTTAAACATGAAAATTATTAACATAAGCAATAATTAATATTTCGTTGGATAGCCTTTAGCTTTAATTACGTGTCGCAACCGCTTAGGCATATTGTCTATAACTTTTTGTAAGTAACTTAGCGGTATACGTCTCCATTCTTCAATTAATCGTTTTTTTAATTCTTCCTTCGATCTTATCGGTGTTGTTCGAATTTTCCTGTCCAAAAAATCCCATACATTTTCAATGGGATTCAAGTCTGGTGACTGTGGTGGCGGATCTAATACTTTTGAGCAATTATATAAAAGGTATTCTTGAACTATTCTGGCTTTATGTTTAGGATCATTATCTTCATAATATTTAAATGTGTCTTGTATATCCATTGTGATCGCACTTTTCTTAAGATTTTGTTTTAAAATATTTAAATACTTAAATTTATCTAAAATTTCTTTTATAGAAACCAGTTGTCCAACTCCTTTAGATGAAATACACCCCCACACCATAATACTTCCACCACCGTTCTTTATTGTTGGATTTAAATTTATTCTGTTAAGTTCTTGATTTCGTTTACGCCATACTAATTTTCATCCATCAGTGTTAAACAGATTAAATTTACTTTCATCAGCAAAAATTACATTATTCCACCAAGTTTTTTCCTCATGTTGTTTTGCAAAAGCTAATCTTTTTCTGCGATTCGCCTCGTTTATACGGTTTCTTACGCGCTATTCTACCATTATACCTATCTGTTTTTAACACCCGACGTATTGTATCTGGATGAACTTTCTTTCCTATCTCTTGAAATAATTCAGCACTTAATGTTGGAGCACTTAAACCAGGGTTCGCTTTTACTTTTCTTAAAATAATACGTTCCTCTCGGTCGCCAAGCTTCTGTGGTCATCCTTTCTGAGGAATTGATTCAATTCGATTTTCTTCATTACATCTCCGTATAATATCAGCTACGGTACTCTTACTTAATTTTAGAAGATTACCGATTTCCCAATACGTTTCTTCTTTTTCTCTGTAAAAAATTATTAATTGTCGTACGTCAAATGAAGTATTTTTACTTTTTCGTCCCATACTTAGAATTTTTAACTGATCCTAACGGCTTTCGAACAGGAACTGATATCGTGAAGCGTGTTCTTCATTTTGCTCGACATTATGTTTGTAAGCAAATGTGATTGACATAAAAAGAAGTAGTACATCGACGAAAACTGCGGACAAGTTACATTTTTATCAGAATTGCATTGAATTGCAAAAGCAAATCTTCTAGATTTAGTTTGAATCTTATTATTTAGATTTGAATTTGTAAATACGAGGCAATAAACGATTATACAACAGGTAGCATGAAAATATATAGTCCATTCAAGAAAAAAATTATTAAGAAAATTGCTCTTTTCACATTTTTTTATTCCATTCAATAGTGTCCTTTATCTGATTTTGAAACGTTGAGATTTTAATCATGTTTTCGTAAATACATAGCCATATTGTGACTCGGGCGAGGGAAATCAGTTTCTTTTGGTAATCTGATATTTTATTTAACTTGGAATTGTACAAAATTTTTTAAAAGACAAGCTCAATGAATATTCTAATGATGTCAGCGATTAGATTTTAAAATCATATAAAATTTTAAGTTTACCCTTCTGGAAATAAACTACGTTCAATACTGCTTCTCGTTGCTAGCTAGCATCATAAAAATAAATATTAAAAACATTACCTTCAATTTATAGTAATTAATAGCAGAAAGAATAAAAATATTATTGAATCAGTGCTTCACAAAAATGATTAACAAATATGTTTTGTGATTTTGTATCAATACGACTTGGATGATTCTTGCATACCTACAACGACGTATTTTATAATATTTCTATTAACGTATTCTTAGCTTTAGTGATTGCAATTTTTAGTTATTGCACATGGTTGTATTATTTATTCTTTGCGAAAATCCGTCCAATTAATCTTCTTCATAAATCTGTATAATATTCACAATGAATCAGTAATTCGTTATTAATATACAAATATACCGATACGTAACTGTAAATTATTTTATTCTTTTGCTGTAATGTTTAAAGTTGTGCCTTGTCAAATTATATACAATTTCTTGTAAATCGTGGTATTTTTCTATTTCCACAGAAATTCAAATACCACTTCCATTTATATGGTTCGAAGGAACACTGCCTCACACGATTTTCTATTTTGTATAAATTTTCAACTGACGTTCAACTACCGATGGGTCGCCATATTTACAACACGCACGGCGTCTCGCAAGAAACAAACCACCGCGCCATTCTCGTTTATTCGAAAACCCTCGTACGGCGTTCGCGAGCGTTTCCTCCGGCCGCGCCGATTAAATTGTTAATTTCATTAGTATGTGGTGAAATTACCGTATCCCAGTTTTCGCGGCATATGTAATTGAACTGAATTATGCCACCCACGGCAGCTAGTTTTACATCGTAATTCAGTCGGGTGAGCGATAGTCTCGCAGCGGCGTACTGACAATTAGTTTTCATATTTTATCCGGCAACCGCGCGAGAGGCTAATTGCGTAATTACTCTTAATCGACTCGCTTTTTCTTGGTCGATGGTTTATTGCGTGGATCAAGCGGTCAAGAGAAATAGAGAGGAAAGGGAGGAGGATAGAAAGGAAGACACGAAGCGAGAGAGTAAGAGAGAGAGAAAGAGAGATAAAGACGGTACCGCTTACGACTTTTAAGCGAGCCGAAGAGGACTCCGATGGGAAGGGCGTGACGATATCCGTCATTTCCGGTGACCGAGCATTCCCTTTAGCTTTATCCAAGATACTTTTCCACGGCGTAACTGCCCCGGACCCTGTCCTTTCCAGTGATGTTTCCTTGATTATAGTTGCCGGCGGACAGCAGGAAAGATAAATTGTTTGCAATCGAAACTGAGGCCCTGGGCGATCGTGATCATCGCCTGCATACAGCCTCCCTTGATTGCAATTCTCATTATCCCACCGACCGACTCTTCCAAAGTATATTGTGTGCAGTAGTTTTTACGCATGGTTCACCTGCGACTATCATAAGCTCGCAATCGTTTGCAGCTTCCTTTTTTCTCGCGACGGTGCGCGAATCCCACCCCGAGTAAACGTATGTCTGTGTGTGTGTGTGTGTGTGTGCGCGCGCTTGCATCGTTTTACCGATAAAAAAAAAGAAAAATATATCGTTAATCACCTGTGGCCGGGATTTTACAACGTTATGCGTGTCCGGCTTTAAGTGTACCGACCTCGAATATCATTTCCACTCTAATGCAATTAAAATGACCTCTCGGCGGAATAAAAGTGCTGCATCGATCGGCGCGCGAGAGGAAAACCGCTCGAGAAAGATGTTGAATAATTTATTAAATAATTCAAGGGAACGGGCGGGACGAGAAAAATTCGTTCCCGATGATAAATCAAGCTAATATTTCGCAATTTATCAGGAACGGTTACAGTTCCATTCGCAAGAACATCTGCGTTTGCATCAGCTTCGTAGAAACCAGCGATGCGCTATATAAGGATTACACGTCAACACTTCGCGGTGCACAGGCGAATATCTGATTGCGAGTTATGATTAATACATTCGTAGTTTACTGTATGTTTAACCGCTAGATCGTCGCTCTTGATATATTGCCGGAAACAACGTACCCGCCGACGAGAGTTTCCTATCCTTCGTTGTCCCGCCATCAACGTAATCTGAGCTGATCCCCGAAGATTGTCTTCAGCTAGTCTTGCCTCTCGGCAAAAATTCTAATTACACAGCCTTCAACATTCGTCATCCCCTCGGAGACAATAAAATCTGTGCGTCCACGCATTCGTTCGCGGGAACATCCTATACTTATCTGTCCGAATTCAACGGAGAGTTTAAAGTTTCATGTTGAAACGGAGATGAAAGTGTCGCGGAACAGTGTCGAAGTGAAAGGAAACGGAATATTAACAAATGGGTAAAACGCGATAGTTTTCATCTTGGAAATGGTAAGGAGTGAAGATCATGTTAGCAGTATTTTCATGCTGGTTTACGTTGATAATTATTTATCTTTCCGGAAAGATAATGACAGGGAGAAGTATCGTCTTCGCGATGTACAGGGCGTTTCAAAACACGAGGGTATAATTACATGGATGAGTTCGATATGAAGAGAACTATTGTCTCCACGATATATAGGGAGTTTCAAGACACGTTGGAATAACTTCATAGATGAGTGCGATATGAAGAGAACTATTGTCTCCACGATATACATGGTGTTTCAAAACACGTAGGAATAATTTCCTGGATGAGTTCGATATGAAGAGAACTATTGTCTCCACGATGTATAGGGAGTTTCAAACGACGTAGGAATAACTTCATGAATGATTTCGATACAAGAAGTACCGTCTACACGATATACATGGTGTTTCAAAACATGTGGGCATAATTTCCTGGATGAGTTCGATATGAAGAGAACTATTGTCTACACGAAATATATGGTGTTTCAAAACACGTAGAAATAACTTCATGAATGATTTCGATACAAGAACCATCGTCTACACGATGGAGCGTTGCAAAGCACGTGAGTAAAACGATGCGGGCACATCCTTCATGGATGGATTTTCTATTTTACTTGTTATTGTCCTATGAAACATATTAGCAACTTTCCATTGCCCAAAATCTGAAATTACTTCTTACATTAGCTGTTGATTCGAGAATCAAGGATTCTTAAGGAATCCTGATGTAGAATTATTAAGAACAATTTATAATTTCCGTAACGAATAGTATGCAAGAATTTAGAAACTAATAATAAGTAGTATCGAACGTACATGTGACAATTCTAAATTTGCTAGATGAACTACCTGGCATAAAGCAAAAATTGATTAAATTTTGCCACTTTTATAAAACAATATTCGTTAGCCAATTGCAACGCTCGATAAGTTTCGCGTTAAACTGACAGAAACAAACTCCAATTCGATGAACTTGTTTTTCTTATTTTAGCGAACTGAATTTGTGCTTGAAGTTATGTTCGCGTAGTTTGAAACACTCTGTATAAAAGATACGAGTCGGTGTCTCTCCAACAATTGTAGAAGAAAACAAAGTCGGTTCGTGTGTTGTGTCCACAGTGTGTTAACCCCTTTGCAGTCATGGAATACACATGTCTTCGCATAAAATCGTGATCGTATTTTATTGACTTGTAACACGAGTACGCTTCAGGTATACATATTTCCGATTTTACGATTTAGTTGTGACTCGATAGAGATATATGTAACTGGTCAAATAGAAGCCACTTATATGGTAGTAAACGATTTTATGCTTGAGCCATCCAATGCAACAGTAGCGTTTGTGGTCCTTTATCTGTTTGCTTTAACATCGCCTCTCATGAGCTTCATTGCAATCAAAGAAAATAATTGTAATATAATTTTAGCATGACTTTCGTGAGACAATTATAATATCCTTGGGTATTCTCGTGTTTTATGCAAGCCATTTATAGTAATCGATTTTATAATTGAGCCATCCAATGCAAAAGTTGCGTTTGTGATCTATTATGCGTTTGCTTTAACACCGCCTCTCATGAACTTCACGGCAATCAAAGAAAACAATTGTAATATAATTTCAGCATGGCTTTCATGAGACAATTATAAAATTCTTCGGTATCATTGTGTTTTATGCAAGCCATTTATAGTAATCGATTTTATAATTGAGTCACACAATGCAAAAGTTGCATGAATGAACATTTATCTCCTTGGTTTAACATCATGTTTTAAAGTCTCCATTATCATTCGAGAAAATAATTGTAATGTATCTGTAGTATGGCTTTCATGAGACAATTTTTATGTCCTTCGATATCGTCGTATTTTATACAAGCCATTTATACTGATCGATTTTATAATTGAGTCACCCAATGCAAAAGTTGTGTGAGTAGACATTTATCTGTTTGATGAGCGTGGCTTGGGCAAGACAATTATTATATCCTTCGATATCGTCGTGTTTTATACAAGTCATTTATACTGATCGATTTCATAATTGACTCACCTAATGCAAAAGTTGCGTGAGTAGACATTTATCTGTTTCATTTAACACCACGTCTAAAAGGCTTCACTGTCATTACAGAAAATAATTGTAATATAGCTTTAGCATGGCTTGCACAAGACGATTATAATACCCTTCGGTATTATTGTGTTTTATAAAAGCCAGTTGTAGTAAACGATTTTACAACTGAGCTATCCAATGCAAAAATTGTGTGAGTGAATATTTATCATTTTGGTCAGCGTGGCTTGCGCAAGACAATCATAATATGCTTCAGTATGATCGTATTTTATAGAAGCCATTTCTAGTGATGGATTTCATATTAGGTAAATCGGAAAGTTCCGTCCGTTTTTTTACAAAAAGTATAGCTTTATTCATGAAAGAAAATGAAAAAGTACGTTAATCAAAATATTGTCCATCGTTAGCGATGACTTTTTCCCATCTTTCTGGCAGCAAGCGAATTCCGCGTCGAAAGAATGATTCATCTTTGGAGGTTATCCAGGCGGAGATCCATTTTTCGAGATCTTCGTACGAATTAAATCGTTCTTCAGCAAGTGCGTGTGCCATCGACCGAAACAAGTGGTAGTCAGATGAGGCACAGTCTGGTGAATAAGCCGCATGTGGTAGCACTTCCCAGCGAAGTGCTTCTATCGTTTCCTTGACAATTTTTGAGACGTGAGGCCGAGCATTGTCATGCAGCAAAATCAGCTTACGCTGTCTCATTTCATATTGTGGTCGTTTTTCGTGCAATGCTCGACTCAAACGGATAATTTGTTGTCGGTAGAGATCTCCTGTGACTGTTTGACCAGTTTTTAGCAGTTCATAGTATACCACACCTTCCTGATCCCACCAAATGCAGAGTAAAGCCTTTTTTCCGTGGATATTCCGCTTTGGCGTCGATGTTGAGGGTTGGCCAGAATCACAAATGGTTTTTCGACGTTTAGGATTGTCAAAATAAATCCATTTTTCATCCCCAGTGATGAGACGATGGAGAAACCCCTTTCTTTGTTGCCTAGCAAGCAAAATTTCGCAGATGGTTTTCCGCCTTTCAATGTCTCTTGGCTTGAGTTCATATGGGACCCACTTTCCTTCCTTGTAGACCTTCCCTAAGGCTTTTAAACGGTCGGAAATGACAGATTGAGCACAATTTAACGCTTCTGCAATTTGTTTTTGCGTTTGACATGGATCTTCATCCACCAACGTCTGCAATTCTTCGTCTTCGAATACTCGTGGCCGTCCAGAACGCTCTTTGTCCTCCAAAGAAAAATCACCATTTTTAAAACGTCGAAACCACTCTCTACATGTTTTATCGGAAACAGCATTATCGCCATAAACGTCTACAATCATTGGATGAGCTTCAGCTGCCGTTTTCTTCCAATTGAAACAAAAGACTAACACTTCGCGCAAATGACGCTTATTCGGCTCAAATTCCGACATCTTCAATGTAGAAAAAAACGAAGTTATTGATGCAAGCGTAAATTGTTGTGTACTGAGTTTTATTAACAGATGTTCAAACTAAAAAGTTAGCCTTACTTTAGAGGTTATAGTTACCCACAGTTCGAGCTACGGCTACTCGACGCTAGATGGACAGAACTTTCCGATTGACCTAATAATTGAGCCATCCAATGCAAAAATTGCGTAACTAAACATTTATCTCTATGATTTAACACCATGTCTAAAAGGCTGCGTTGTCATTACAGAAAATAATTGTAATATATCTTTAGCATGGCTTGCACGAGACAATTATAATATCCTTCAGTATTATCTAGTTTTAAAGAAGCCACTTATAGTAAACGATTTTACAACTGAGCCATCCAATGCAAAAATTGCATAAATGTACATTTATGTGTTTAATACACGTGGCTTGTGCGAGACAATCACAATATCCCTAGTATCATTGTGTTTCATAGAACATTTACCAAATTATTCATTACTCTATAATTAGTTGTTTTGACATCTACCATTTCGCGTGAAACGGCTTGATTGATTGATCGTAATTCCACAACTTGTTAAGAAACGTTACAGCCCAATATACTAAATGGATACACACCTGGTGAAGTGATTTTATGACTTCAGACGTGTCTTAAAATGTATCAGTTTACAAGTTCTGGTCCTGGAAGCATTAAAAAGAAAGAAATAGATCTAGCACGTTCCGACAAATCTTGCAAGAGCAGATCAATTCACGCACCTGCGCTGATTTTTCCGATGGTATCTCGGCCGACGATAGATTTACGACAGATTCAACCGTGGTCTGGCGGTATTATCATAGCTGTGGGTCATTGGTGCACGACGAATCGTCCACGATTGAACGGCGCTGTCGTTCGGCTCGGTATCGATGTACGCTCTCTTTCTCTTGTCCAAGTAAAAGGCAGGAACGTGGGAGTCCAAGAATCGCGTTTCCTCTGCGCGTCTCACACGCGTATTCCCGTAAACTCGCGCGCTTCAGCATCGCTTATTAAACTAGACGAGCAAGCGTGTGCCTCTAACGATCAGTCGAGCAAATAACGAGCGCACGTTCCAGGTGTCTATCCCATTCAATTAGCTATGGAACCGTGTCGATCAAATAATTCAACTTTCATCGAAAGATTCTCCGATAACAACGGAATATTAGGAAGAAATACGCTTAACCCTATACAATGACCAAAGATGCGTTCAGTGCTGCTCCTTTGAGTCCTAGCGCACAAATTTTCATCGCGGATACCTTTGCGCTGGAACTTGACGTCTTTGTTCGCGGTTATGGTGATGTACAGGCCACTGTTACATTAATAGACGCGCACGAAATATTCGATTCGCTGCTACGGTTTTATAGTTCGCCGCAGTTGCCATTTTACACTACGTACATTTATACCTGGTTAAGCAGGCGCCTTTAACACATTGAGCGCCAGCCCCGTGATAGTGCGGGTTTTGTAAGACTGTCACTTGAATTGAATCTGAAAGACACATAACGAATATTCAATAAAAATATATTGGTTCACGAAAATGTATAAGGTTTTAAATATTTTCTTTAGCTACTCATTCTACAGAAACAAGCAAATGAGTTCATAATTAATTAAACGGCTCATATGTCGCCGGCGCTCTATGTGTTAACAAATGCGTGCCATCGGTGCTATCGAAAGGCATCGGCTATTTCGGATCAAGTACTAGCTGGAAAGTTAAGGAAACACAGATCCATCGTATCAGAAATGACATCTTCCAATTTAGCCCGGCACTATCGTTCAACAGAATGTATCAGGTTGTGTTGACCAGACTAAGGATTGGTCACACAAACCTGACTCATGCATAATTAATAGAAAAGAAAAACCAACCAATATGCAACAGCTGCCAGTCTACTAATTCGATCGAACATACAGTAGCTCACGAAAGTATTCGGACACTCTTTGAATTTGTATAACATTTTTAAGATTGAACCAAACGTCTTGATTTTTCTGGAGCAATTAGAACCATTGATTTACTAAATGATATGCGAAAAGGATTTTGTAACAGTTGCAATTGGTATGAATTACATGAAAAATATAAAAAACATTCTTTAAACATTTTTCATTTGAGTCACGTATAAAAAATTTTAAAGCCTTATTTTGTAGATCTATGATAATTATACATATGCAGAAAAATTCATTGAAATCGATCGACGTACACACGAGCTGCACGCCATCAAAAATGGTGAAAATCGCAATTTTTCACGATATTCGGTCAGTTTCTGTTTAAACTCCATAAATTCTTACAACTTTCTACGCGTGTCGTTTTTTTATGCGCTAATCGATTTCAATGAAATTTTCAGCATGCGTATAACTGACATAGGTCTGCAAGATGCATATTTTAAATTTTCATTACGAGTTAAAATAAAAATGTTTTAAAAAATGTCTTTTTTATTTTTTCCTGTAGTTTCTTCCAATTAGAATTGTTTCTAAATTATTCTTGCGTATCATTTAGTAAATCAATACTTCTAGTTGCTCCAGAAAAGTCAAGTCGTTTGGTTGAATCCTTAAAAAGTTATTTAGGACTGAAGAGTGTCCAAATACTTTCGTGAGCTACTGTATCATTACCGAGTGCCGAAAATACCAACGGGAGAGAAGTCTATACCAAATCAGCGGAAACATCAAAGAAGCCACTAATACTGAAAACTCTTGTTCAAGCCTTCTGCAATTTTTAAAACATATAAATATCTTGCAATTAATTTAACCTAATTTTTGTGTTTATTATACTGTATCTGTATGTTAAGCGTATGTTTCACTTAATTTAGCTAAATTTCTGTATTTATCACTGTGAACAATATCGTTGTTGCTAATGACCCTAATGGGTTGATGCAACAAAAAATAAATTAAATTAATTAAAAGTTAAGGAAAGCGGTTAAAGACGGCATATAGAGTGGTTCACGAAAGTACACCTCGGCGACTCTTTGAATCTAAATAACTTTTTCAAAATTTAACCAAACGACTTGATTTTACTGGAGCAATTGGAAGGAGTGATTTATTATATGATATGCGAAAATAATTTCGAAATAATTATAATTGGTAGAAATTGGGAAAAATTTGAAAGACAATTTTTAAAACAGTTTTATTTCAAGTCGCAATGAAAATTTAATTAAATCATATTAAATTCTGTAATATTAACTGTGTTTGGCGTCGACCGACGGTCGGAGTCGCCTAGGGGCCGGGACCACTCAGTAATGAGCGCGCGAGGAGGCAATGAGATGGCGGGAGGTTAGGAAGAAAGTCGCGAATTGCAAATTGAATACGAGGTGTGTTCAAAAAGTATCGCGAATTTTGAATTTTCGCGGGTTACGTATATTCGAATTTCGATCTTTTTGTGGCTTTATGTTGGTACTCATGTCTCTCACTTATGCCGACAAGCTCGGCCATTTTGAATGTTCACTTAATTGTTGACAGCTGCTTTGCTTGCACGTGTTTTGGATCGTCTTCGATTGAATGAAAGTTCGGTCGAATGTGAAAGTTTTGCTGACAGTTTTCTTCGATTGCAGGGGCGTGGTGCATCATGAGTTCTTGCCACAGGGTAGAACGGTCAATAAGGAATATTACCTGCAAGTTATGCGCAATTTGCGCGAAGCAATCCGCCAGAAACGCCCGGATTTGTGGAAGAACAAAAATTGGCTTTTGCACCACGATAACGCCCCTGCTCACACATCGTTGCTTGTGCGCGACTTTTTGGCCAAAAACAACACACTAATGATGCCGCAGCCACCGTATTCCCCAGATCTGGCCCCCTGTGACTTTTTCGTGTTCCCTAAACTGAAGAGGCCCATGAAAGGACGACGTTACGCTACGCTTGACGAGATAAAGACGGCATCGAAGGAGGAGCTGAAAAAGATAAAAAAAAATGATTTTTTGAAGTGCTTCGAAGATTGGAAAAACCGTTGGCACAAGTGTATAATATCTCATGGGGATTACTTTGAAGGGGACAAAATAGGTATTCATGAATAAATAAATAATTTTTGAAAAAACACAAAATTCGCGATACTTTTTGAACACACCTCGTATAACTGAACTTTACTCGAGAGAATTGATACAAGACAGGGCTGCTCCGCCAGGGGAGAGCCTTAAATATTCGTTGAACGGCCGACGTGGTCATACGCGATTGGTTAGAATTTGATGAATAGTATGTTCGAGATCCGAAAGGAGGAGGTTTCCGGGAATTGACTCTGACAAATATTGTGGGACCTCGCCCAAGGTAACGATCGCTATGCGACGCAAACACATTCCAGGGAGAAAAAAATGCAAACTGAAGCAAACGCTCGACGGTAACTGGAACGGCCGGTAAATCCAAATTCGAATCCCGAACAAACTGTTTTTACACACGTCTGTAAAATCAACAATTTCGAAGTCCAACGAGATATTCTTTGACTTTCGTTCATAGGTTATTAACCCTTTGCACTCGAATGGTAACTCAGTGGCACCACTAAAAATTGCCACACCGTTATGTATAATGGTAAATAATTCAACTGCTGTAAATTTAATTGTAAGAACGAGCGATCGTAAATGAATCCATATCGAGAAGATAAAATAGATCAGGTAGAATGAAAATTTTCTAGGTTAGAAGGAATGTCTTTCGAGTTAAAACAGCTTCGAGTGCAAATGGTTAAAGGTCCTAAAAAAAGTATTCGGAGACTCGTATCTTTATCTTAATTCTGACAAAATCTCACAGAATATAAAATTTGAGGAGTTGAAGGAAAAAGAGGAAAGATGTCCGTAGTTTAACCGTCGTCATTCACCCCTCGATTCCAAAAATATGGAACCTCGAGCAGACCGATTGAAACTTGATACTTGCCGGGTATCTGTATCTCATTCGCACACACCGCTCGTCCTGCCTTCGGTTGACTTCGCAGAAGCCGTCTTCCTTCCTTAATCGTCCGCAGTCGGGACCGAATCTGCATTTGATTATGCATTACCGTATGTATGTTCTAAACTCGCGTAACAGGGTTTCAGGAATCGTAAGAGCTAACGCAGCGAAGTTAGAGGCTGAGGATGGCGCGGGTAGGATTGAAGCAAGGACAGAGGGTTGCGGTAGAGTTTGCGAGTAAGTACGCAGATTTAAACAATTTTTTTCCAAAAATTTTATAAATTATTCGCAATAGAAGTCATCGATCGAAACAATGTTCATATTTGTTCAATGAAGCACTGTTCAAAGTTTCTCGGCGTTGGTTCATATCGAACCCAATTTCCTTACGTTTGAATCATTCCCAATGGTTTTAAACGATGTGATATTATGTGTTGGGTCACTAATAATGCAAGTGCAAGTTCTTCGTGCGTTTGGCATGAATCTTCTTCTTCAATAATTGCGTTGTAATAATATGAAGCCTAGAAAATTGCTGCTACGTTGTAATTTGCAACAAATTCTTCTGAGTGAAAAGGTACGGCAAGGAATTTAACGATACATAAAATTGTTATGGACATTGGTAAAAAGTATCGATGCATGAAGCGATCCTCGTCGCAGCAGTGTTTGAGTAACGACGATGTAACAAGGACAAGATTCGTCTGTATTCTATAAATTGCTAAAAATTCAACTGTTGAACAATAAAGCAGCTTTAATGTCAAATTCGTAATTTAAGAACAACTCTTCTAAAAATGTCTTTCGCACGAAAGAAATATACGACGCTGATAATCGCTAATATTTCGAGGCTATGTTATTAACAGATGTGCAACCTCAGGATATGACGTCTTACATGTGACACGAGCCGCCATAAGTTACTGCACGCGCTATCAGATTTCAAACGGCGGGGACTTATTGGTACTCCTAATATGTTTGAGTTGCGTGGAAAACAGGAGTCTATGCATCATTTCGGATACGAAACAACGTTGGTGTACGACGGGGACAGCGAAAGAAGGTCTAGAGAGGCTTGTCGGATCGGCTAGCGGATCCTTCATCGTCGATTTCGCAAGGTTCGCGGCAAGGGCGCAGTAAAAGTAAACGAGGCATTTGTAATCCGTGTACCGTCGATGGAAATTCCTGGTTTGGCCAGACCCGCAATAGCGGCCCCGTAATAGCGACACAGTAGTCATCCTCTTTAACTTAAATCACGTCTGCATGCACGCGACTCGCTGCGTCCCCGTCGTCGTCCCCGTCGTCGTTGTAGTCGCCGTCGTCTTCGTTCGCAACAAGCAGCTCCTTAGTCGGGCATAATGGCGCAATAAATTACGCCACTTTGTGAACGCAGTTGAAGCCACTATTATACGCCAGCGCCATAACCAGCCGGAAGGAATAAAAATACCCGTGTATCACCGACGACGCCGATAAAAGTGACCGCCGATACTGATCCGCATCGCGGCCCTCCATTCCGTTAACTCTAACTACGCCGATGTGCAATGTTTCCTGCGGTGCTCGATGGGCGTGATGTCTTCACACCTGAAGCTTTCGACATAAACTCGCACATCCTGCCATAGATTATCGCGCGAGATGTTGACTGAAACCACAGATGTCTCAAACGCGTCTCGCTTCGAGAAACGGATACCGAGACGACTGGCATGCCTTCGATTAGAATTCCTCACTGGTTCAGTATACCCCATACAACGGGAAGATGCCCGTGTGCCAACAGAATGTGTAACGTATACTAAACTCAAACGATAACACCGTAACAATAATGGTAACAAGAAACGGCCAACCTGCGCGAAACAAAAGTGCAAAGTATTGGGTTGTTCGGAAAGTAATTTCGTTTTTTCCCGACAGAGAATTTAATTGTATTTTTCTGCACCCAACTTCACACTTAAGCCGCATAATCATTATATGTTTTGAGAGCTGATATAACAACGCTTGTGTGTGAAAAAGTCCAATTGATTCTACGCAGTAGTTTTTGGTTGGTGCCTTTTTAAATATGGAGAGCAATAAGCAGCATTTTCGTCATATTTTACTTTTTTACTATAGAAAAAGTAAAAATGCTGTTCAAGCCAGAAAGAAATTAACCGATGTGTATGGAAAAGATGTGTTGACAGTACACCAGTGCCAGAACTGGTTTGCAAAATTTCGATCCGGCAATTTTGATGTCGAAGATGCACCACGTTTTGGAAGGCCGGTTGAAGCTGATAAAGATACGATAAAGGCATTAGTTGATGCAAACCGGCGAATAACAACACGTGAGATCAATGAGAGGTTAAATTTATCAAATTCAACTGTTTATGACCACTTGAAAGGCCTGGGTTTAACCTCGAAGCTCGATATATGAGTTCCCCATGTTCTCACAGAGAAAAATTTGTGTCGTCGCGTTGACGTCTGTGATTCGCTTCTCAAACATCACGAAAATAATCCATTTTTTAAGCGCATCATTACTGGGGACGAAAAATGGGTTGTATATAACAATGTCAAACGCAAGAGATCAAGGAGCAAAAAAGATGAACCGGCTCAAAGCATTTCCAAAGCCAATATCCATCAAAAAAAGGTGATGCTGTCTGTTTGGTGGGATTTCAAAGGAATCGTTGTTTTTGAGCTTTTACCGGATAACACAACAATTCATTCGGAAGTCTACTGTCATCAGCTGGACAAACTGAATGATGCACTTCAACAGAAAAGGCCCGAATTAATCAACAGAAAAGGTGTAGTATTCCACCAAGATAATGCGAGACCTCATACAAGTTTGGTCACTCGAAAAAAGCTTTTACAGCTTGAATGCGATACAATGCCACACCCACCATATTCTCCAGATCTGGCACCTTCGGATTATTATTTGTTCCGGTCACTACAAAAATTTTTAGACGGTAAAACCGTCACTTCAAATGAGGAGGTCAAAAACCACCTCGATCAGTTCTTTGCCAGCAAAGACCAAAAATTTTATGAGCGTGGAATTATGCTACTACCAGAAAGATGGCAAAAGGTATTGGACCAGAATGGCCAATATATAATTTAATAAAATATTTGTTCATTATACGATAATTGTCTTTCATTTTCACAAAAAAAAAACGAAATTACATTCCGAATAACCCAATACAAAACTCCTTAACCCCTTGTTCTACGATTTATTTCGTGGTAACAGTGATTAAATGTTCTTCGTCCCCCAAAGAACAACGAAAAGAAAAGGAGATTTTGTAGCTACCACAGACGTGGTTATTCTGCAATGGCTGCATACGAGCAATAATTAGATAAAATTTAATGTCAATTTATAAAAAATTAAGGACATGAATATTTAGAAAATTCTGTTCGAAATCTTCACCACGAGCCTGGCTCGTTGTTGTAGGGCAAGGGGTTAAGTAAAACCGATGTTAACCTATCGGCCGTCGAAGAAATCTGACACGTTTTTGCGCGAAGGTCGTCTCCCAGAAACAAGAGACCGCTCGTTGCGTTTCAACTAGTTGGAGAGAAAAATCTTTCCCGTGACAGCAGAAGTTATGAAAATCGTCTACTTTAGTGTCCGCGTTCGAGTTCGGCCGCCGCCCGAGGTGCCTTTCACGACGAAAGGCAAGCATTCTGCGAAAATGACATCGTTCCTATTCTAAAAGAGACAGGCCACGCCGGCAAAGACAGTGTAGCCCTTGAAGTACTCTGCAACTTGCATTTAGTCTCGCTCGAAAATCCCACAGGTTGGCAATCTAATAGAGAGACCGTAAGAGCTAAGGCTAGAAACTCCTCCTCTGTTTAGAGTGCATGGAAAATTTATGCTTGGGAGGATGACGATCGAAGGATTTGATCGAACAGAGTTTTAGCTGATGAGGTTTTAAATGTTCCGTCTCGCAGGAAGGAGACGAGGACGGATGGTCCAGGTCCGAAACAATGATGAGACATCCCGCGCTCGTAACGAGACGCGACTGGTTGGACGTTGAAATAATAGCGGCCACTGCTCGCCGTGGTATCATCGTAATGATCATCGTCGCCGTTCTCATTGTCATTATCATTCTTCAAGCCACTTACCGCGGGACGAGCTGAACGAAAGCCGCAACCGGGCGCGAATGAAGTCATCTTCTCTAATGCATCGATGGTTATCCCGGCTACGGCACCTTAAGCCCGACTCAACCCATTTACGACATTACCTGGCGCACCCACACGACGAGGAACGGGTTGAAAAGAGGAGAAAGAGAAGGAGCACGCCAGAGAGAGAAAAAGAGAGAGACAATAGTGCGAGAAAGCGAGAGAAAGAGAGAGAGAGTGAGGAGGGGGGAGAGAGGAAAAAGAGAGATGGAGCCCACTGTTATGCATTGTGAGTTCGCGCTCTTCAAGGCTCCCCTTTTACAAAATGGCGTAATATGTCGCGCCATTATCCGAAGCCATCCAAGGATCTCCCCTCCCGGGCTGGCAGCCGTCAGAGAAGAGACGGTTTAAACGAACCGCGACCACCTTTTCGAGCGTGACTTTTTGCCAGTCACCAGAGCCGGGACGGTGCACACGCGAATCACAGAAGAAATTGGAGTGGTTTCGTAAAATATCGTCGACGGAACGTCTTCTTTGTCTTTAGGTCATGCCGAGCTCTCCGGCCCGGAGGTCGCACGCGAAGAATAGTCTAGTGGAATTGAATTAAACCGTTTGTAAGCAGTTTTTCGACTGACAAATTCGAAACGTTCGTTGTTAACTCTTTGAGCGCTGTGAACCCATATATGCGTTTTCACATAGCCATTCGATTTTGGCTATGAACGCATATGTGGGTTCTCACAAAACTATTCAATCTGGGAAAAAGAAATCTATGAACAGATATATGTGACTGGTGCTTGTAAGCCTATATAGATACAAAAAGACAATGAGCGTTTAAATGTGCTTCTGTACAATCGTTTATCAGTATTGTTCATTAAATTTGCGTATGCATTCATTGTGCATTACTTAACATATCGCTACCAAGGACTTTTGAGGTTAAGTGCTGCTACTTTCTGGAAATTTGTTCTTTGCGTTTTAAAACTTCATTTTTAATTATCCCTAAAATGTTTATGAATGAGCTTGAATACTTTAGTAAAAGTGGTAGTGACATGGGCTATGAACATGAAATTGAAACAGTTGAAATTAAAACATTTGAAAGAAAACGGATGTGGAATTCCTCTTCGGATTCCGAGGAGCTCTATAAGAAGACCAAAATATTAAAAATAAGCAGTGACACAAGCGGTAAATATCAACGCAATAGGTTGGATGTTAGAACAAACATAATCAAACCTACTTTTGTAGCTTCGGAAACCCAAGAGTCAGTTCCATTGTATGAGCAAAGGAGAAGACGTCTTCGAATATTTAGCTCATCTTCTGAAGAGGATGAAGGTCTACAGGAAAATGTTAACTCACTAATTAAAAATTTTGTACCGAAATTATATAATTTTGATGAATCAAATTCGGGGATAAGGGTACACTTATCGAAAATATCCACTCCTTTGGGTGCGTTTAAGGTATTTTTCTCGGAAGAATTAATTACTGGTATCTGCGAAAAAACAAATAATTTCCATAAAAATCTAGCGCATACTAAAATACATGTAGTTCATTCACGCGTAAATACCTGGACAGATACTTCACCTTCGGAAATATATTTATTTATTGCTATTACTATCCAAAGTCCAGAATGAAAAAAATATCTATAAGAGAATATTGGTCTACTGATAAAGTTATAAAAACTGACATTTTTTCATGATAATGATAACAATATTGTTGCATTTTAATGATAACAATAATATCAGCTCGCACGATCCGTTGATAAAAATAAGACCGGTGGTTACTGAACTAAGAAACTCATTTTCTAAATCATTCTATCCATATGGATATTTATGCATAGACGAAAGTCTTTTACTTTATAAAGGAAGATTATTTTTTAAACAATATATTCCGCCAAAAAGGAGTAGATTTGTCGTTAAGTCATTCGTTATTTGCGATTGCAAAACCGTAACCGAAATAAATGGTTATTAAGGCTTTTGAGGTCACCACATAATTTATTTCAGTTACAATCAATATACCTTGCAATGAAAATTCAGTCTGCTCAACTTGCGCTCTTTCGTAAAAGGTATGCAGCCCACGGTAGGCTTTTTCGTACTGAGTGGACAGTCCATGGCGCACCCTTAACGTCGAGCAACTCAGCGCTCAAAGAGTTAACGCGTTGAATGCGGAGCCATTTTACTTAGCTTTCGCGTCACATTTGATTTGCCTTTAAACGGAAATAATGCAACTATGCATAAGCAAAATACTCGCTTATTTGTGCTTTTCTGTTTCAATCGAATCTATTGAAATAGTGGGAATATTTCTTAATATTATATGAATTATCTATAAAATATTAACTTGTAAATTTGATACCGTCAGTCCCCAGGGACTGACATAGCATTCAACGTGTTAAGGGGCGGGATACGGATTTCGAAGCATTTTATAACTCTCCAGACGTTTCGCGGATCGTTCGGCAAATGGGACGGAGGAGTCTAATTTTTAAAATTGCCCCCATCCAACCGAACAATTTTCTAACGGGAACGAGGCGGAATGCGCCTAACTGTTTTCTACGGACTCGAAAAGGGTGGCCAACTATTTCGAGCAGGAAGAAAAAGACTCCTCGGCGTCCTCAGAAGCGAGCCGGCCCTGCTCCTTTCTTTTCTTCCGGCGTCCTCCAACTCAATTTAACCGCGAAACACCTTTTAGTTCCGTAATTACGTTGAAACAATGGCGGCCAAATAACCGGCGGGAGAAACGTTTCCGAGCGAGTCGGTGAAGTAGAGAGAGAGAAAGAAAGAGGGAGAGAGAGAGAGAGGGAAAATGGCTGCTCGTACCACTGTAATATCAACGCAGAAGCCTGTCTCGTAGAGTTCTCCGCGAGGAGAGTTCAAGAAGCGTGCAACTATTAACTGTTCACTGTGCACAATGGCGCAGAAACAGCCCCCGTAAATGTGATTTACCGTGGCAAACTGTCATTGCGTCGCAGTCGCAGTTGCATACGGTTTCGTTGGTTGGTGCATCGCGTCAACGCACCGGCAAACGATCCCAAAGGTGTCTCGTCGGCATTGAACCGGCGTGGCACAGCTGCAACCGACGTCGCCCCCGGGGGAACGCGCTGCTGCAGCGAGCTGCAACGAGGCGGCGCATTAGCGTGATTACAATTACGCCGTGTCGGCTAAGTAGCGGACCCATCGATACGCGTCCCCCGTTGGCTAGACTGCTCCAAGGATGAATCGAAAGCCGAACATTCATATTCCAGCGTGCCCAAAGGATCGCATTTTACCCAGCGCTGCACGATGCAAAGAGCGCGCTCGGGGGTTGCGTCAAAAGAGAACACCCCTTCGTGACGCAGAGGGAAAAAATTCGTAATCGCGTGGATTATTGTTCATTTCATAGATTTAACGCGCGGCAGCGAAAGAAAGTAACATTCTGAACGGGAAAAAGAAGAAGTGGAAAGACGAATGTTTTACACTACATGGACGATGATTCTAAACTCTGGTTTCCCTTCGAAACACGGATAAATCTTTCGCCTTTTACTAAAGATTTCCGTGGAGGAGCACAATCGATGAGTCTAATTTGACTAGTTTTTGTAGTCTGTGGAAAGATGAAGGTTTCGATCGCCAGCAAGAAGAACGAATTCTGTGTATGTTGTTCTTTACTTCGCTGGCTTAAAATAGGGTAGCAGAAGAGACTAGTTAGGAGACGGGGGAGAAGGACTTATTCTCACGAAAGAACTTTATAATTGATTCTTACTTGTTTTGCAGGCCAAACTCGTGATAACAGAAGAGACTAAATCCTTTACATACTTTTATTTAAATTACGTCACGAATTAGACATTTTTAAAGCGTAGCAGTGAAAGATAACAATGTGTTCCTGAATGTTAGGAAGAAGAAATGGAAAAATTCTTTAAAGAAGAAAAATGAAGACGAAGGCTGTGATATTTAATATGAAGAACGAGTACTATATATTATTATTTACAATACGGATTTGAAATGCAGCAGCATAAAAATTAGATAGGAGGAAGGAAGAAAAGGACTCCTCGTCGCAAAAGAAGAAAGATGAACTTTACAATATGTGGCAAGTAAAAGAAACGTATGAATTCTTATTTGTTATACAAGCCAAAAATGTAGTAATAAAAGAAACTAGTTCATTTAGAATCTATCAAAAGAAGAAAAATAAACTGTCCAGAAGAAAGAATTATACATTTTAAAACGTAGCAGTAAAAAGAAACAATGTGTTCCTGAATGATAAAAAGAAGAAATGGAAAGATTCTTCAAAGAAGAAGAATTAAGACGAAGGCTGTGATGTTTAATATGAAGAACGAGTACTATATATTATTATTTACAATACGGATTTGAAATGCAGCAGCAGAAAAAATTAGCTAGGATTAAGGAAGAGAAGGACTCGTCGTCGCGAAAGAAGAAAGATGAACTCTGCAATGTATGTCAAGTAAATTGTGCAGTTCACTGTGCAGACCTAAAACGCGGCAGCAAAAGAGAAAGACAAGCAGAAAGAAAATGAATACCCGAAGAAAAAAATAGACATCTCTAGCGCGTGACAGTAAAAGAATACGACACGTTCGTGAAAGCTAGAAACGAGAAGAGGAAAGACTTATCTTCGAAGAAGACAGTAAAGACTGTAATACGCAACGCGAAGAACGAATCCTATGAATTATTATCCATCTCACAAATCCAACGTGTCGTCTCAAAAGAAATAACATATTTGTAAAAGCTAGAAAGAAGAATGCGAGGATCCATTCTCAAAAATGAAAGATGAAGACAGTAATATGCAGCAGGAAGAGAGAATTTCTTACAATTTAACGCGTGGTAGTAAAAGAAACTAGCACGTTCACAAAAGCTAGAAAGAAGAAAAGAATCGATTATTCTCGGAGAAGAATAGAGATAAAGTTATAATAATACGAGAAGAAATGTTTTTACATATTACGACAGCTTTAACACGTTGTAACAAAAGAAACTAGCGCGATGACAAAAGTTACAAAGGAGAACAGGAAAGTATTCAAAGAAGAAAAATTTACAGGCTATAATATACAGTAAGGAAAAAGAAGCGTATACATTCTTGCCTATCTCGTAGATCTAACATGCGGTTGTAAAAAGAATAACATATTCATAAATGTCAGAAACAAGACGGGCGAGGACTCTCTCTCAGAGAAGAAGAAAGATGGCGCTTGCAGTGTAAAATGTAGCACATAGTAGGAAGAACGCATCATAGAGATTATTATCTATCGCCTGGTACGATAACAAATTGCTACAATTCCAGAGATAGAACAAGGAGGAAGACTTCGAAATAGAATTCCTTCTATTTCATTCTTCGATGAAAGCTGTACTGTGCAGCGGAAAGTAAATAATTTATCTTAGCTCGTGGTAATATTGCAAAAGGAAGCTAGCATGTTTACAAAAGCTGCAAAGAGGAAAGGGACACGCTATTTGTTCGAAAAGCAGAAAGACGAAGCTGCTGTAACGTGGAGCGGGAAGAAAGGTGGCAGAGGTGATGGTAAAAGTGAGTGGAAACTGAACGATCGGTATTCGGTGATCGAAACACGGGTGTTGAAGCTAAGCTTGACCAATTGGTCGTACTTTAGGGTCCCGTGAAAGGTGACGTTGCCTACGAGGCTCGATGGCCATTCAGGCATAATGGGCTTCATGGTCGAGGAGCGTCAGACAGAACACCGGCAACGAAAACAACGAGTTTCGCCGCGGTCGCCATTCTGTGGACGCGTGCAAAGAGACATGCAAATGGCTGAATGGCACAGCTGCGGCTCTTGCAACGATCGCGCGAGAACGATGAATGGAGAATTCCTCCCGTCGTCGTTTGGCCGCCGTTTTCCCGCTGGAAAATATTCTGCGGAGTTTATCGAACGAGGCGAGAAGACGGAGTGTCGAAAGCGGAAGTAAACACTCGAATTAATCGCCTCGCAGCCGAACGACTATACGCTGTCCTATTCGAAATTTTTATTTTTACCAGTACGGTGGGTGGCGGGTCTTAAAGCGGCTGACTTATCCACTGTTCTGGCCTATCAATGGGCGATTGAGGAAAGCGGTTAAATCGCCGGAGATAATTTCAGGTGAGAAATGGCGGCGCGCGCGGAGATGGGGTCCCCGGTGCCAACAGCGATTTCAATTAAACCGGAGAGATATTGCCTTCCGACGGATCGAATTATCCTCGTATCTTTTGCCCGGGGATTGTTTTATGACGGCTCTGTCGATGCTCGCTGGGAATCTGTCAACTTGCTTGTTTTAGCGTGGCCGGATAATGAGTTTGTATGCGGTGAAAACGCGGGAGGAATAAATCTGGGATATAGTTATTCCTTGGTGGAGAAGCGAAAGCACCGATGGAAGAAAATGTGTCCCTAAATATGAGACCAGTCTCGTCGTATAAATAATTCTTGGACCATTGTGCAGTCTGTAATTATTTTTAGAAACATGGACAAGTAGAGGCAGACGAGAAGTGCGGAAGAAAATGGTTCTGAAGGGAGAAACTAGAAAAGTAACTAAGGGAAATAACGAGGGAAGAATAAGAAAGCGAACTAGATGTGAAACTGAATATGCAACTGAATGAAGGATATGAAAATGAATATGGAAGAGAAAGAGTATTACGAAAGGAATTTGGGAAAAAGGCTAGAAGAAAGTTTTGAGGAAGTGAATTAGAGGGCGAACGAGAGGAGGAATTAGATAAGAAACTAGAGGGACGAAGTAATGGAAAGAACTAGGAGCTTCGAGGAACTAGGGAATGAAATAACTAGAAAAAGAAAGGTTATGGTTCTAAAGGAGACGAGGAGCTAGGTAAGAAGAAAGGCAGAGATCTAGAATAAAGATTCTATGGAAAGAAGCTAGAGATGAGATCTAGGTAATAAAAGGGTTCTATGCAAGGAAATGGTACTCGAGAAAGGAAGACAAGGAAAAGAAGCAAAAACCAAGAAAGTGGTTTTAGTGGATGAAGAATAAACCGGAAGTAGAAAGTAGAAAAAGAAAGGAACCAGTGGAAGAATCAGAAAAAGAACTAAAGGAACGTGGGGATTTAGAGAAAAGAGAAAAAGGTGGTTACTATGGAATTATTTTACGAACTTGATGAAACGCGTTGCCTTTATTTTTGTTATAATATTTGTAACCGTTGAATTACGAAGGTGCGCGTCGAAGAGTAACGATTCTAGGATAGTATAGAATTAACAGTTTACAGATTCTTCGAGGGACGGAAAATATTTTATGGAAATTATTGCGCGATGCGAATCAAACCGTTGAACGATAGTCGAACGTTCGAATTTACTATAGTGGTTTATCTGGCAGACGAATTTATTCCTTCTTCCACTAGCTTACTGCCAGAGTGACCTGTCGTTGTAAAACGTTGTAACCGCTTTTAATTGCTCTCCGTATAAACCTGTTGCGATTCACGCGACATGCTAAACAGTTTTAGCTGTGCATATATTTACGCACACGGTGTTGCTCGTTTAATTGCCGCTACCGATGCATTCGTTGTTCTTCAGCAAAGTAACCCCCGTTTACTTTTACGGCGTCCCGTCCGGCACAAATTACGCCATTTTATTTTCCTTGCTTTAGACCTTCTTATTCTTTGGAAGCGACATTCTGCTAATTACGCCGTGCTCTTCTATCCGCGCGCAATTAATTTGTTCTTACGATGGCCCGGGAAAATATTTACAACCAAACTGTCGGCAATTAATTCTTATGTTCAACGATTAATATTTATTTCAATGAAGTGCTCGATTTACTCGAATAATTTCTCTTTGTACGTACATGTTTGCGAATTGCTTTGGAAAAAAGGTGTATTAACATAATAAAGCAATACGGTTAACCAAATAACAAATGACATGGTTGCGAATTATTGCCCCGTTAAATTTACAATTAAAAGTAATCCCCGGTACGTTAGTTTTTTTCCAGACATTCTGTGATCAACCACGTTCCCCGAATGCGGCGGTACTTTTATTTTTATGGCCGACACAGGGCACGCACCATGTGAAGAGCGTTTTTTCGACGTTGACATTATGCCTCGGAACGAAGTGGCAAATGGCCTAGAATTCCGTAAGATTTCCGGCAGTAAAGAGATAAAGAAACCGATAAACAACAGGAAATAAAGCTACGATTCCACACCGGCTCGCTGCATTTCTCCTATTATGCCTCGGGCTTTCCCAGCATACCCTATCTATCGCCCACCGGTTGCAAACTGTTTCACGCTTCTGCTACTATTTCGAGATGCTCTTGGATCGATAAGATCCGCGTGGGAGGATACAGTTTACTCTGGAATTGTTTCGAGCACGAAAAAAACTGGCTGCTCGAACTGAATAGAGCATTATCATATAAATGTAGATCTCGATTTCGACTTTTGCGCGGCTTCTGTGGCGCCCCATTGTTTCATTAAACCGCGGTGAACGCGTTTAGAGTACCATTCTACGTTTTTTTATCTTTCGCGTTCCGGGCACGAGCTTTAACCTCTTAGGCACGGCTGAATTTTGCGCGGGGCTGTTTCCCTGTACGGCAGAGTTCAAAGCGAATTACTTGTAAATGATACAGCACCGCAATGTGTGACGGATAATGCTGTTCTCTGCACGAGTACATTGGAATTGAAGTGTTTGATCATAAAATTATAATTTTTCTTAAAGATATGATACACTATAGTGGCGCATGGTGCCTAAGAGGTTAAACTTCGGTGAACTTGCACTGTTTTACGAAATTGGGAACCGTGAAACGGGCCAATGGATAGCGGCATAGGTAATAAAAATTGACAGCAATACGTAAAATATTATTCTAATTGGCTAATTTAGAAATATAGAGATAATTTTTCTCAAGATCGTTTTATCGTATGACTATCAGATGAAAGAAATTTATATTGTATTTTCTATTTTGAATTTGAATCAATTTTTATTTGCATTGTTTCTCAAATACTTTCGGGAAGGAAACGTTGTTTATGTACAGCTATGCTGCCATAATTCGCTTCCTTCAAGAGCTACCCTCGATTGCTACAATGGTAAATTTACAATCTACGAAGCGCAATTTTAAGAATGTTTTGTGACTAAGTAAAAGTGCATCTTAAGTAAATCTTAATTGTAAAAAGATACTACCACGTCTAAAGGTACTGAAGAATGTATCTATCATTTATGCATTCATGACAAAAACGTGTAGATCAAATTTAAAACAACGAAACCATTTAAGGAATTCTAAAATGCTGTTATGTTATTTTATATTTTGAAATCGTTGCACGATTTTCGGGGTCCACCAGAGACAGCTCTCGACGTGTAGGAGACGTCAAAGTCTACAATGGCACATGATACACTGCAATGTGTGACGGATAATGCTGTCCTCTACACGAGTACATTGTAATGAAGTGTTTGATCATAAAATTATAATTTTTCTTAAAGATATGATACACGTATGTTGATGACTCCTACAAGAAGATGGCATTCGCGAAAGCCACTATAGTGGCGCATAGTGCCTAAGAGGTTCAAGCAGTGGACAAATTAACACTGGAACGACCGGACAGGTTGAAATGACTTGTTATTGATTTCTTCTTTCATAATTATTGAAATTATAAGATTGTTTCCACGGAAACTTTTTAAACAAACTTTCCCCATAAAAGCACACGTTAATGTAAAAGTTACACGAAATTTTAATAACTTCAATATCGTCGTTATTATAAAGCAGTGTATATTAGTTTACACGGGAACATATTCAGGTGCGAAAATCCAATTTGGATGAAACTTATGGAAGCATATAGTTCTTTGAAAAATATAATGATAATATAAAAAAAATCCTCGTATGTTGACTTTAACAATTTACTTTAATAATTAATAATACAACAATAATGGCGCGTCGTACAAGAAGATGACATCCGCGAAAGCCACTATAGTGGCACATAGTACCTAAGAGGTTAATAACGTATACCTTACAACAAGAATTGAATGAAGTTTTAATAGATGCAGTCTCGTTATTATTACAAAGCGATGTGTATCGTTGGATTTATTGTTCGGTAGTTCTAGTATTAAAAACGAAAAGAAGATTTCTGAACAACCTGATAGCCCTTGGCCTAACTCGAACATGCTGTTTCTTCGGTCGATGGAGTGAGTCTTCGATATACGAATTGGATAATTCGTCGCGAAGAATGATTTTCGAAGGTACACTTAACTTAAATCTACCCTTCGAGTCACAACGTCTTAACAACGTTTAACTTTAAGGAATCGATTCCATCGACTTCAATTTTGCACTATTTCGCATCATCTTTTACTTCCATGAGAGTAAAGAAAGGGCGAACACTGAAAACTATGTCAGAATCGAAAGACGAAGCACCATATATGCTGTGGAAACTTTCTAGTTTCTGTGCAAACTAATTTCTTATCGTTTGATAATGTAAATGTATGTAAGCAAAATGTAGAATAACATTAATATCGTTAAATAACATAAGCCTCATGCTCAATATTTCATTATTTCCAGAGGTTCCTCTTAATCTTTTGATGCACGGAATTTTAGAAAATAAAATTGCACGTAGTGGTTGCAAAATTTCGAAGGGTGGGACAGGTGGGACACTTTTAAAAATTAGAAAGGTGGGACACCTTTAACCTCTTAGGCACGACTGAATTTTGCGAGGGGCTGTTTCTCTGTACGGCAGAGTTCGACGCGACACTCAACGACCTGACACTGGCAGATATAGGAAAGACTGTGTTGAAATGTATATTGTTAAAACAATTATCAATCGATGTAAAGGCAAAACAAGTGTGAAACAATATGTGAAAACGATTATTTAATTTAAACGGTGAGCGAGTGTGCTAGTAAAGTGCGCCACTATAGTGGTGCGTCGTTTAGAGAGATGGCATCACCTCTTTTAACCTAGTCTGTTTAACCCCTTAGTCTCCCTTTTAACCCCTAGTCTGACAATTTTTAGTGTCGCCTCAGAGGAGCCATGCTAGGGATTAAATCCGTCTAAAAATCTTGACAAACGAAGCAGCGAATGTTGTAGAACATATGGTGTCGATTATGAAATTGTAAGATCGATCATCCGAAAGTAAATATAAATGATATGAATTCATTATCTGAAATAGCTGCGAATAAAATGTGCTCAAGCTCGCTATGAAACTATGCGAATCCGTTCGGATTCCCGATCGAAGAGGAATCTCAGGATCGCGGGACGGGTAATCTGAGAAAGTTGGTGGCTGTTCCGCGGACTAATTTATTCGTCGAGGCACGGTGATAGCTCATTAAATACGGAACGCAAGAAACGATCCACGCGAGCGGAGATTCGCGTGGTTCCGTTGCAGACTCGCTCCCAGGATAGAGCGACGCGACGCCCTTTTCTTAGAAGCACGCAATGGGAAAGAAAATATGGAAACGGACGGGTTAAGACAACGAGTTTAATTGCACGAATGCTAGCGTCGGCTCGGAACAGTTACAAAGAAATACACTGCCGACTATTGTCCCGGTAATTACGTAAAGTTACGCTACTCATGGAAGACCTGATTAACGGCTCGGCCCCCGGGTTCCGCCGCGGGCATAAATTTCTGAAGTTCCGCGCGCTATTAATGAGCATTTAAGGACTCGCTGTCGAGAAACGATGCGTTGGGTCGCATAGATAAATTACCCCAGGTCAGGATAGTCGAAGACAGTTCGGTTTTTTCACCGCGGAAATTGCTGCTAGCTACGCTCCACGGTAATACAATAACGAAACACACAGGGTGGATTAGAAGTTTCAACTTAACGCTTTGCTGACCGGCAATTTCACACAGAAACTATGCCATGTCACCGGCTATTATTTTCTAATTGAATATGGA
The DNA here is from genome assembly GCA_028453745.1 of Agapostemon virescens. NCBI lineage: Eukaryota > Metazoa > Arthropoda > Insecta > Hymenoptera > Halictidae > Agapostemon > Agapostemon virescens. Next base: position 15,955,016 of record CM052093.1, on the reverse strand, counting down.
AGTAAAGTAAAACATTCTAAATAAACTCCAATAAATTTTATTTATACTGAATGAAATAAAATTAAACTCTGGACGTATTTTTATATAACTTTTAAAATATTGCATATATGATGCATATATTTTAACATTAATAATTTGCTGTAATAATAGCCACTATAATGGCGCATCGTGCTTGAGAGGTTAAATACGGATAATTTGTCTTTAAATTGCCATTAATTGCGATTACGAAGAAAAAAAAATGAAAGGTCACGATATTAAAATTGTTTCTCTGATATGATTTTATAGTAGAGCTGTATAGTATCGCCGCTGGTCATCGAAGTCTCTTAATCGTATGTTTACTCTATTTTTCATGGAATCTAAACTCTAGACTCTAAACTCAGTCTTAATCTAGCAAAGTTTATTCCTCGAGGAGAAAATCTTAACGGTGAAATGCCATGTTAGAGATTCGAAATATTTTTTCGCAGTTGCTCGTTGGTATTCCTGGTTTGGATTCAATTTACCGCGGCTTGTTTCTAGCATGTAGAAGATGCCGCTGGTCGGAGGACTCATTAAACCAGGATTAAGCCTATGAAGAACAGGATTAAAAATAAGAGGATCACGAGTGCGGCCGCGCTTTATTCGGTGTTAAGGTCTTTCATTAGGCGTGTACTGGCGTGTATTATACGTACGCGCAATTATCGTTCATTAGATACACAAGGGCTATTCAAGGACTGGTGAGAGTATGCGTGGAATTGCGTTAAGGAGGAGGAACCGAGGGATCAGGGAAACTGTAAATAAAATATAAGGAGCCGAGTAAATTGTTCGCCGGAACGTATCCGCGGAATGCGAAATTTCTGCGATCCCCAACAGCCTCTCTAACCGCATGAGGATTATAGCGCGCGCGTACACACCTTCGATCATTCTTCTATCCCTTCCTCGGCCCTTTAATCGCCGGCCATACGTTGTCGGTTTCTCTGTGGACAAACTGCCGCAGCTTTTCCGCGGAAACATTGCTTCCGGGTCGCGGATATTCTTAGAATAACTGTATCCTAAACCGGTATTATCATACTGAATTATTTACCTTACTGTCCTCCTGAATTATTTTAGACAGCGTTTCTCTTATTTCGCTTCGCGGGACGAAATAAGAAATTGCTGGAATTAATCGTCTCCGTTACTCGTAAAATACCTTGCATTATTTACATGTGCTTCCCTTACACGAGAAACGGGATTGGTTAAAACTTATGAATAGTTCTCAAATAGATCATTTTTATTATTTATGAAATAGAATTCTTTCCCCTGCGAAATGAAAATACAGATAGATCTAACGTTTTTCTTAGGAACTATTTTATTTTCGGTTTCGATATACTTTTTTAATCTGCTCCTTCCTGTACAACGTTGATCTTTATATTGAACTTAACCCTTTAAGCGCTATGAACCCATATATGCGTTCTCGCATAACCATTCGATTTTGGTTATGATCGCATATGTGAGTTCTCACGATACCATTCAATCTGGGAAGAAGAAATCTACAGAACAGATCATATGTGACTGATGCTTGTAAGCCTATATACAGGGTGTCCCAAAAGTATCGTGACAGCGGGAAATGAGGGGTTCCTGAGGTCATTTGAAGCAATTTTTTTCTTAGCGAAAATATAATCTGCGGCTTTGTTAACGAGTTATGGTCGAAAAATGACTGGCCAATGAAAGACAAGCGCGCGAACTAGCACGTGCTCGAACGACGCGTTCGACCGTCCGCCAGTCAGGCGCGCGAGCAGAAATCAGAAAGCGCAAAATTTCAGATTTTTATTTACTACGCGACGATAATAATTTTAAGAAAAACACAGTTCGTTCTTATTTCAGAATGTCTAAAAAATGATTAATAATTTCTCAGATCCGACATAATAAAGAATTTACCCGTGTCAGCGGGTACGCATGATTTCAATTGCTCGCGTACCTCCCCTATTCTTTTGTAATTTTGGCTAAACGTACCTAGCCGCGTGGGTAGAATGTATGGCAATTTTCTAGTCGATCGGAATTACGGAAAATATGCAGATCGGTGAAATCCGACAACCCCCAAACTGCCACTTACTGAGGGGGATAAGATATCGGTCGAAAAATATAGTTTCCCAGATTCTTTTTTAAGTCTGGCTACAAGTAACAGGACGTATAGTAAAGGTGTATTTCAATTCCCGGGTCCATTGGAAGCGAATTGCGGCAGTGGCGCGACTTTAAAATTTTGGGGCTGGTGAAAATCGCGAAAATGGGCAAAATAGGATTGATAAAATGAAGCGTCCCGAAGTCCTCTGAAACGCTAGCCTAGAAAATGAGGGCTCTTCTTAAAGAGGAAGGTTTGAGGAAGATTTTCCCGTTGGAATCATGTCGATAGCTCTAATAGTTTGGTCGAGAGACGCTTTCAAAGATTGCCATATATCGCCAAATAGTGAAGGGACGACCCCCCACCCCCCTGGTGAAAATCGCGGAAATGGGCAAAATTAAAATATATGCAGTTCATTAACGCGTAAATACCTGGACAGATACTTCACCTTCGGAAATATATTTATTTATTGCTATTACTATGCTAATGTCTAAAATGAAAAAAACATCTATAAGAGAATATTGGTCTACTGATAAAGGTATAAAAACTGACATTTTTTCAAAACTAATGAACAGAGTTAGATATGAATCATTGGTAAAAATGTTGCATTTTAATGATAACAATAATATGAGCTCGCACGAT
>CM052093.1:15926240-15937876 GCA_028453745.1 Agapostemon virescens | reverse complement strand
GTCCTCGTTATTAAAACTCAATCTGTTAGCCTATTTCATAATTCAATATCCATTAAAATACAAATAAAACTGCGATACTCATTTTATTTCCTAAAATTGTCTCACACACAAAATGTTTGGATGCATGTAGTTATTTATAATTGGGTTTCAGCAACTTACGATCATTGAATACTTTGCTCCCCAAAGACAAGAATGAAGATGACATTCCTTGAAACTCGTTCCAAAAGTCTTCGTTGTTAAATGAAAAACCTAAATAATAAGAGAAAAATGGAAATTATCGAGAATTGAAAAACAATTTATTAGCCTACTTTATAATTTAGCACTCATAAAAATTGCAATATAACGAGAATGTTCCATTTTGTTAAAGAATTATAGTCCTTGGAACTCGTTAACAGTCCTCGTTATTAAAACTCAATCTGTTAGCCTATTTCATAATTCAATATCCATTAAAATACAAATAAAACTGCGATACTCATTTTATTTCCTAAAATTGTCTCACACACAAAATGTTTGGATGCATGTAGTTATTTATAATTGGGTTTCAGCAACTTACGATCATTGAATACTTTGCTCCCCAAAGACAAGAATGAAGATGACCTTGAAACTTGTCCAAAATCTTCGTTGTTAAACGGAAAACCTAATAATAAGAGAAAAGTGCAAATTATCGAGGATCGAAAATCAATTTATTAGCCTACTTTATAATTTAGGACTCATAAAAATTGCAATATAACGAGAATATTACGTTTTATTAAATAATTATAGTCCTTGGAACTGGTTGACAGTCCTCGTTATTAAAACTCAATCTGTTAGCCTATTTCATAATTTAGCATGCATGAAAATTTCATTAGAACGAGAGTACTCCATTTCGTTAAAAAATGATAATCCCGGAAACTCGTTGCGAATGTCTGTGGTTAAAAAACGATTAATCCTTTGCACTCGAATGGTGACTCTGAGGCACCGCTAAAAATAGTCGCGGCACTGTTTAAAATAATTTTTACATCATTATGCTTGTGTCAAAGAAATTCGTAAAAATTGAATTGTTGCAAGGACGAGCAATATTAAAAGCACTTCATCTATATAAGATGAAATACATCTTGAATGAAAATATTATATTTCAGAAAAAATGCCTTAGGTTTGGAGTTAAAACATCTTCGAGTGCAAAGGGTTAATAAAGCATCGACTAAAATTGGTTTAGATCGAATATAAATCTAGTAACATAATTATTAACTTAGCATCCACGAAATTCGTAACAAATCGAGGATCCTCTGTATCATTAACAAATGACAGTCCTCGAAACGGGTTAAATAAAAATTTTGTGAGTAAGGGAATATCGAAAATCGTTATGGATTGAAAATCAGAGGGGAAAGAGAATGGAGGGGATGTAAGAGGAAGGGGCGCTGCTAATTGGATTGTGTAGTGGCATTAATGGCGTCGTAATAGCTACAATAACAGGCGCATTGCGATACGCGTTGAACACACTGGGCTGTTCTCGTGTGTACGGCTACCAAATGTTGCTGACAACCAACACAAAAAAGAAGAATTGCCGAACAACCTCGCCATCATCCATTGTAGCCAATAATTACGCCGTCTACGCATGTATTGTAATTAAACAAAGGAACTGGCTCATGCATCGTGCGACTGTTGGCCAATAAGATTAACGGTTAGGATACGCGAATAGTTACCTGAAAAATATTATTAAATTTCATTCCTATTTATTCGAGAAATGGTTTCTGTTACGACGAATGTAACTTGGATAACGTTTTCAAAAATGCGTACATTCAGCTGAAAATGATGAATGAAAATGAAAATGAAAATGAAATTTCTTTAGTTAAATACTTGCCATATTATAGTGAGTCTGACTCGTGATGAAGATTTTAAACAAATTCTAGCAAATATAAATATTGTGCCTTTTCTTTTCGAGGATATTAATTTTTATTTTCTTCTAATCAATATTTAAGCATTGAAGCACACGTAGTAACATAACAGATATAAATTGTCCGTTCTCTTCTGTAACATTTTTAACAATGAATATGTTGCAGTAACTTTTGTCACAAAGAAAATGGTAGGGCAAGGGGTTAAGAAGACGCAGTGTAACGGTAAAACTTTTTGTAAAATTCGACTAAATTAATGATTTTCGATAAGCAAATAATAAATGTATAATTTTGTATTTGTACAGTATTATAGAGAAATGTTTTTTAACTGAATGAGACGTTTGCGAGTATTATAGTTATTTTTGGGAAGATGTTGCGAAGATTGTATTTAACGATTTATTTAATGGCGCTTCTGTGAGAATACCAGAGCGTATTTGCAAAGGATCGAACAAAGTTTCGCATGCATCGAAAGTTCCCAAAGAAAATTTGCATGGTCTGGACAAATTATGTCTACAAATATTAGTTTCATACGCGAGTTCCGTCTGTATGCATTTCGTGCGACCAAGCGTGTCGTTATCATTGTCTTCGTAATGCAAACTGCGGCCACGGAACCATTAACGCGCATATGCTTATCATGCGCTTCCTCTCGTCTCTACGCGACGACCACGTACGAGCCACTTTACGTCGAGTGTAATACCGAACAACATCATACTTTTCAGTCTTTTCTTTTACAGCCCTGCCGTGATTTGCAGCGGCCATTATCATCCGTTTGCAAAATTTTATTTCACCGTTCGAGTCTGCATTTTAACATGTTGACTGATGAACTGCCGTAAAATTCTACAACAGAGAACTATTTTAACACTAGAACTACCGAACCAGTCAAAATGACTGGTTCCTGATTTTTCCGTTTACAATTACTGAAGCTACAAAAATATTTTCACCAGAAAGTTTCGAATGAATTTCTTCATTGAAGCAGACATTATGATAAGGATTGTATGAGATCCGAATGGATGCAATTTTGTCATTATTACAAAGCAGTATACATCGGTCGAATTTATTACTCGGTGGTTCTAGCGTTAAAAGTTACAATCTAATACAGTACTTACCTCATTATCTTTTCTGGTACATGCTGTGATCGCATAATCGATGACTCACACTTTAAAGCAGAATATTCTTTTCATTCGAGTCTGTAATAAAAATTTATAAATTGTCTTTTGTAGGCTCACGTTAACGTGTTGACTGCCGAACTGCTGTCAAATTTTACAGTAGCAAACTATTTTAAAAGTTACAATCGAATGCAATAATTATCTCAATTAATCTGTTTAGATCACGTACGTGCTGCGATCGTATAAACGACAACAACCACTTTAAAGCAGAATATTCTTTTCATTTGAGCCTATAATACAAATTTATACATTATCTTTTATAGGCTCACATTTGTTATATATTCGCGCTGAAAATTCCATCGAAAATGATTAAGTAGCTTATTAAATACAATTGTTTAACGGTGATGAGGGCGCATTTACACGACAAAATACCTGAAAAATTGTAGCAGTATTAATTTCGATGAAATTTTCAACGTATATACAACTTACACGATTCGAAACATTTTTTTATAGTTTCATTACCTGTGTTCTAATCATTTTTTTTTAAATATTCCCCAACGAATGTTATATGAAGATGGTACTGGTAATATCTTCGGCGCGTTGTAGGAATTCGCGTTGTATGGGAGTCTGGTGTGTGCTGTGTGAGGGAGAGCATGTGTAGTCTAATTACCGGACTGATGTTCCGACTTCTGTTTCGAGGAAGGGTTCGGAAGGCAGCTTCATGGTGAAATTGTTGGTTGCAGGCGATCGACGATCGAAAGGGACACGCGTCTCTCCGGTTCAGCGACACCGAGAGCGCGCGGGCTGCTCGAAAATGGCCGATTCCAATCTGCGAAATTTATCCCTTTCGGGTTTAAGTGCAAGCTTCAACGTAAACTCGCACGACACGCGAATAAAATCACCTCTCGTAACCGGGGGCCGCTGTACGTCGAGCCGCCACTTAACCAGATACTGAAATACTGGGCCCTAAGGTCGCTTCCGGCTAACGATCGCTCTCCGAAGTGAATTGCCACTGTCGATTCGTTCGGAAAAAATCCGATTCTCACGGATTCCGCCATTGTCAATTTATGTGAACCGTTCTTTTTTCTTCTTCCTACTTCTTCTCTCTGTCGAAGGGATCTCTATTCGAACCAGAGGCATGCCACGTTTTAGGTTAAGTTAGAAATCCGCCTCTCATGCACTCTCCTGTTTGCAATTTATGCTTATTTAGTTTAATTTAGAAATTCGATTCACGCGGAATCCGCCATTGTTAATTCAAGTAACCCCTTTTTCTGTATTTTCTTCTCTCCGTCGAATGGGTCTAGTTGTGCTAGAAGAGATCCACGTTTTAGTTTGGAAACTCGATTTTCACGAATGCCGCCATTCTTAATTTATGTAAGCCCTTGTTTCGGCATTTTCTTCTCTCTGCTTAATTGTATTCGAGAAAGCATGTTTTAGTTTAGCTTAAAAACTCGATTTTCACGAATGCGACCATTTTAGATTTATGTTTATTTATTTAGTTTAATTTAGAAATTCGAATCGCGCGGAATCCGCTATTGTTAATACAATTAACCCCGTTTTTCTGTAATTTCTTTCTCTGTCGTAGAGATTTATTTATACTAGAGGGGATTCACGTTTTATTTTAGAAACTCCATTTCCCCGAATGCCGCCATTCTTAATTTATGTAAGCCTTTGTTTCGGCATTTTCGTCTCTCTGCTTAATTGTAATCGCGGAATCCACGTTTTAGTTTAGCTTAAAAACTTGATTTTCACGAATGCGACCATTTTCGAACGCTAAAATCTTCCCCAAACCTTCCTCTTTAAGAAGTACTACTCACATCGTGACTAGCCTTTCAGGGGACTCCAGGAAGTTTCATTTTATCAACCCCATTTTGCCCATTTTCGCCATTTTGGACAGTCTAAAAATTTCAAAGTCGCGCCACGGCCGCAATTCGTTGCCGATCGAGCTGAAATTTGGTAGTCACACTATCTACTGGTCCAATTACTTGTAGCCAGAGTTACAAAAGAATCGGCGAAACTAAATTATTTACCCTTTGTGGAACAACCATCGAAGATTCTCATTTCAGAATCGCCACTTTGAGGGTTGCCGGTATCCTCCGACCAGAGTATCTGCTTTATGATTATTTATTTAGCTAATTTAGCAATTCGGTTCTCGTGGATTCCGCCACTGTCAATTTACGTTTATTTATTCAGTTTAATTTAGAAATTCGATTCTCACAAGTTCCGCCATTGTCAGTTTTGCGATCCCCGCGACGCTTTTTTTTCTTCTTCCTCCACTCTCTCTCTCTCTCTCTCTCTCTCTCTCTCTCTCTCTATTGAAGGGACCTAGTCGCACTGGAGGGAATCCACGTTTTAGTTTAGTTTAGAATTACCGTGTCGGTAATACTAGTATCCTGTTCAGCTTCCTAGCCCTTCGGGATCACGTTTCCATCGGTTTCGAAAACGCAGTTTTCTTGAGAAATGTGCATCGATACTCCTACTCTATCTCCTGCCACACGATTTTTATTTCCATTTTTGGTTTTGTTGGCAATCGATTCGTTGCGATGAAATTGCGTTGCCTATGAGAAACTCCGTTTCTGTTTAAACATTATGAATTTATACATAAAATTGAATTCGTCGATTCGTGCAGGATACACAGCGAATCTTCATTTTTTCGCAAATGCTTGAAATTCATGATTTAGTGTTGGCACAATTCCATTTCGCTGTCTATTGATTCGTTGCAACAGAATTGCATTGACAACAAAAAAGTCCGTGTAGATATTACGAATTCATGAATAATATAAATTTATTACAATTTATACAAAGTCATCACTGATAATCACTCTTTCTGCTTGAAACTTCTACATTCTTCTTTTATTTGGTTGCATTTTAATTCGTAACTCGGATGGATTTATATTGCAATCGAGATCGTAGTTACGAATGGCATTGTAATTTATGCGAATGGGAAATTTCACTTACGCGCATTAACATGGTTAAATTACTTTGCGATATTAATTCGTGGACATTTGAAATGTAATTCTGCGCAACTGGGAACGATGGTAAGTTTTATATTGTAATTTTACCGTTTTCATGTTTATGTTGGACTTGGCACAGCGAACTGTACTAAATGGAACAAATGGCAGTATATTGAACTCGATATATATATAATCCACAACATTTATCAAAAATCAACTAGCGTACAGTGGTTAGAATCGCAAGAAGCTGTGTAAAATTGCAAATTACAAATAGAAGGTTCGTAGGAATTTCCAAATTACTTGAATTTAATTCCGGTATTACTTATTTGCTCAAATGAGAAATTATCTCTTTAACACTAAACCTACCATAAGGGGTCAAATGACCCTTCCCAGATTTTCTTTTTCACAAATACTGAAACTATAAAATTAGTTTCATAGAAATCGATTTAATAGATTTTTTTTATTCCAACGTACATTCTAATAAAAATTGCACAAAATCCAAATAAATGAATTCTTTTCACTTTTGTAAGACAACATACACCGGTCAATTTTAATGCTCGGTAGGTTTAGTATTAAAACTACCGCCAGAATGTACATAATCGAACAATGATTTCGAACGTGATTTTAGGCAATGTCTTATCGACATACCGTTGGAAATAAATAGTAACGAAATTTACATTCCGTCACTTTGACGTGCCAATACGATTTGTAAACGAATAGCGATTTAAAATTACCAAAATCCTAATTTGAATAGAAGTTCGGAAAGAAGAGGCAGTGTGATGCAGTCACAAATATAATAACAATTTCAATATTTAGATACGTCACACACTCTTCTCTCAGTTCATTAAACAACTTTCTTCCACTTATTACGAAATTGCTTCGCAAAACAAACAATCGTCTAGCAGTTACAGCTGCGAGTTGCAGCAACTACATTGAATTCGTTGCAACAGCACTGTTAAACGTAATAGTGGAAACACTTTTATATACCTAACCATAGCAGCATAATATCCTACACACTTATACGATAGTGTAATAGTAAATTACAGCTTTAGTAGAAGGTAAAAATGCGAAAGTCATTTTTTTAAGTGGCAAGAAAATATTCTCTTAGAAACCGAACATGGCATTAACACTCGACACGCAAAGGAAGCTATTTTAAGAGATTTGAAGGTTATTCATTCGTCAAACCAGATCATATGTTCTTCTCCGTGTTCTTCTCAGTCTGTCTCGATGAATTGAGTCCATAATTATGAAAGTGGTCTAAGTCAAAATTTAAAAAAAATGAGTTCATCAGTTATTTCACGGCACATTATTTTAAACTATATTAATTCAACGTAATTTTTACGATATTGTCAAAAATGAACCATTACATTGTGATTGTAATTTCAACATTATACGGAATTCATTTAGCGTTAATTATGAAAGTGGTCTAAGTAAAAAATTTTAAAAAATTATATAAACAAAACCTTCAAATGGTACGTGGCCGTCTTTGGCACGTTTTTTAACTACATTCCAGTTTTTTAGGAATATTTCAAGAATCTTAAAATCTCATAACGATGAAAGCCTAAAACGATAAAAATGTATTACTTTTTAAAAATACTTAATAAATGTTCATGAATTATTTCATTAAAATTATTGTTTCTAATAAAACTCGCAGTTTTTTATTACTTTAAATCATTTATAGGACATTCAGTTAATTTTGAAACTGGTCCAAATCGATTCAAACTATAAAAACAACATTTTCGTATAAAATTCACACAAAATTTCATATTCATAATAACTTTCCATTAATCAAAACTAATAAAATTCTAAATTAAAATGTTGCATAACATAAAAATATTTTTTTAATTTATTCAAATGCAATTCACGAAATGTCTCGAAACAAGAAATATATGACTTAGACTACTTTCATAATTATGGGGACAATTATTAATTTACAAAAAATCATAGCAAACCAATTCCTTGGTATAAAAATCTTTTAACACTTTTCCGGCCGCTGTCACGTACGCGTGACTTCTTTTTGCAATGATGCTTCATTCCAATGTATGCATAAGTAAACATATTGATGCACAGCAACAATCGTCAAACAGAGAACAGTGGTTTTTAATGTTTTCCCCTCCCAATTTACCTTGGGAGGTAAAATTTTGTTTAAATCTTCTAAGCTTGTTCTATTTGAGATTATCTTTTGCTACCTTCGAATATCGAAAGCTAAGATATAAGTTATAAAATATCTTTCAAAATCCTCTCGAACGAAGAAATATATGCCAATGACGTGGATAATAGTCCTGATAGCAAAAGTGACAGGGATTTAGACAGTGGGAGCGATATGGTTATGAGACGAATAAATAAATAAGGGAATATAGATGATTGGTGACTTTGAAAGTGACGAAGAGAGTTCTTTGACATACGATTGATCAGATGTTGATTTTGCACCTGACTTAACACTTTACCGACCGGAAGCCAATTAATAGGTCTGTCAATAATTTCCCCATGACAAAATGAGGCTTGAAAACTTGCTTTTACATTGTAATTTCTAACAAAATTACTAGATAACGTTACTTAGGAGGTCTTGTTGATTCGCCATAAAAATTGCTATCAGCACTGAGGGATTCATTAAAAAGTTTTCAACGATGAATTATGAACTTAACAGATTTTGAAATAATCGCTGGTTAATGTCGGTAAAGTGTTAATGCCTTTTTTAAGAATAATTCTATTGCAGTTGCTTACGCGATAAATGAGAGGCCGGCAAAGTGTTAATCAATTCCACCTACACAAATATTCGAAGCGGGCCGCTGTGCAGAGGGTCGAGCTAGCAGGAATATCTCACAAGCCTGTTTCCTCGCGACGAGTATACTCGTCGGTCAGCTGAGGGTTCGAGAGCCGAAGCTAAAATTTCTGGTGGAGCTCGAAAACTTATTGGAGCGTCGTTCAAAGGTTCAATTGCAAGGCAGTGGCTCGTGAACTGGGTGTCGAGGGTTGAAGGGACTCTCTGCAGAGGTGGAAGAGGCGGAGGACGCGGGCGAAGAGGAGAAAGAGGAGAACGCTAGACGAACGAAAACAGCGAAAAACTAAAGGACAGTGAAGAGAAGAGCGAAAAGAAGGTGTGCGCCAATACCGACACACGGTTCAGAGTCAAACGAGATAGAGAGGGATGAAGAGGGGAGAACTCGGATGCGGAAAAAAGAAGGAAGAGGAGCGGGTGATAGTGGGAGGGAGAGAGAGGGAAATAGGGAGAGGATGGAAGAGCAGATGGAGAGAGAACTGTTTATTTTGCTACCGGCGGTACGTATCGGTCAATATGTGCCCAGCCTCTGAGCACACAGACTGCATACGTAGGTACATAGGTTCCTACCTCTTCCTCCAGGCGTGATAGCGACGGCAGAGGGGGTTGGGAGGGGAGGACGAGGAGGAGGACGCGGCGGCAGAGGGACGCGGAGGAGGAAGAGGGAGGACGCTGGTGGTTGCCTGTGGACTGCACATTACGTAGCGCATTATGCGCGTACACAGGGAGCCTTATCTGCGCGGGCACGTCCGGGTAATTTAGTCTGGCACTCCTCACAACGATGCTTCTTCTTTTCCGAGTGGTTGTCCATCTTTTGATCTCTCTCTCTCTTTCTCTCTCTATCCCTCTCCCTCTCCTCCTCTCTCCTACCTCCGCTTCGCTCATCCACCATCCCCCTCTTTTCCTCTAGCAAAAATTCGAACCGCAAGGATTGATGGGCCGACCGTTGTCTGGACACGACAATGATTCTTGATTTGAAATAATTGCGCAGGGTGCTCCGCGTAGGCGTGGCTCGGCTGCTCTCGATTCCGAAGGAGCTGCGACTCTGCCCCATAGGGCAGTCTTTGATTACGTCTAGTCTGAACTCTCTATTTTTTAACCCTTTGTGCTCGAATGGCGCCTCTAAAGCGACACTAAAACTTGCAATACATACATATATGAAACAGCTCTTACGTCGCTAGGTTTACCGTTAAGAAATGGATAAAAATGTTAAAGTTCTAAGTACGAGGCATAGTAATTAATTTATTATTTTATTATATTACAATTATCGACGTTACAAAATTGCTTTCGTATAAATTGTGCGTCTACGTCTGACGAAAATTCTACAAATCTAGATGATATATGATTAGAGTGTTGACTGTCAGGATGTCCCCAAGTTGGAAAGGTGTCACTCCAACATCAGGGAGGTCTGAACCTTGGGGATCACGCGATGTATGTGTTTTCGAAAGAAGCTGAGCAGATAACAAATTGTTCTTGGCGTTCGCTATTTCTACATCAATTTAATATTATCGTGGGAATATCTTGAGCATCGTATAATTATTCGACTGCAGGTTTTACGCATTTATGATTAAAATGAATGTAAAACGGCAAAGACACTTGAAGAATTTCATAGTAGAACTACTGAATTTTTCTTTCACGATTATTGAAATTATAAAAATGTTCCCACGAAAACATTTCAAGTGAACTGTTTCGTTAAAACATATATTGACATAAAAATTTTATGAAAATTGAGGGAGTTGCAACATTGTCGTTATTATAAAGCAGGGTATTTTAGTCTAGTTTAATGCACAGTAGTTCTAGTGCTAACCTGATCACGGAAAGTTGCCACATAATTATTTAAAACAATTTCTACATCACTATGCTTGTATCTAAGAAATTTGTAAAAATTTAATCATTGTAAGGGCGGGTAATATTACAAAACCCCATATGCATAAAATGAAGTAAATCGTATAAAATGAAAATGGCTTAGGTCTGAAGAAACGTCTTGGTTTTCGAGTTAATAAAGCTTCGGGTGCAAAGAGTTAATAATACATATAAATAATTGCACTATTTTATACATACATAATTTATACTAAATAATTGCACTATTTTATACATACATAATTTATAATAAATAATTGGACTATTTTTAACTGTAAACAATTACTAAGAAAATAAATGCTCCTGTGTTATCTGTACCTTGAAATCAGTACAGACAATTTTACTTTTACATAAAAATTCGCAATCTAATAATTATTGCCTCGAATATCGAATTATCTCCACTTTGGTAGTGTTGCTCAACGTCTAAGACAGTGATCACTGTACGTAGCAGCAGATTCTTGTGTTTTTAACGAGAATTGATCGATTGACAAATTGTTTTTCCGATGCTCTCTATTTCTAAATCGATTTAATTCTACTCCAATGAGTGGTGCAATATCCTGATTGGGTCGTCATTTGATCAACATTTGTGTTTCGGACCACCGTGAGCTGAACGCTGCCTTAGAATGGGTATTTCAATCGGTCCAAGTGCTTCCTAGATGAACGAGAGTGTAGTGGCTCGTGTGTATCTAGGTTTAATTGATTGCCTTATCTCTCGTGTTCGAGATTCCAAGCGCCACTTGGCCCTTGATAGTCGAACCATCGGATCTGGATATTAATTCGGGGATGGTATAGGTTTTGCACTCGAGATTCACCATTTTGCAGATCATATTCCTCTTCTCGCAGATCGTACTTACCGTGTTGCACGTCAAATTCGTCTTTTTGTAAGTCTAACACGCCCTTATCCAAATGAAACTATTTCTACAAATGTTATTTCTACGGCCATTGTAATGACGATAAATTTCACTGTTTCATTACGATTTTAGTTCGCGCGGGAATGAGTTTGCAGTGCAAAATCTGCAGTTTCTCGCGACTGCGCTTCGGCTATCCAAATAAGTTAAATCTTGGC
>CM052093.1:15906864-15926230 GCA_028453745.1 Agapostemon virescens | reverse complement strand
ATTTTTATAAAACATGTATCAGTCAATTTTAATGCTCGGTAGATTTGGTGTTAGTCCAGAGCTTGCATCGATTGGAATACTTTTAAAATAAAACAAAGTGGCAACAGTATCTCAGAAGTATTTTACAGTTATCGACGTTACAAAATTGCTTTCGTATAAATTGAATCCGTATACTTCTTTGTTCAATCGTAAATTGTAATAAAAATGGCAGAAAATCTAAACAAGTTTAATCTCGTTATTTTTATAAAACATGTATCAGTCAATTTTAATGCTCGGTAGATTTGGTGTTAGTCCAGAGCTTGCGTCGATTGGAATACTTTTAAAATAAAACAAAGTGGCAACGGTATCTCAGAAGGATTTTACAATTATCGACGTTACAAAATTGCTTTCGTATAAATTGAATCCGTATATTTCTTTGTTCAATCGTAAATTGTAATAAAAATGGCAGAAAATCTAAATAAGTTAAATCTCGTCATTTTTATAATAATCATTAGTAATCATCAGTAATCATTACGATTTTAGTTCGCGCGGGAATGAGTTTGCAGTGCAAAATCTGCAGTTTCTCGCGACTGCGATAGCCGAAGCGCAATTATTATTGAATTTAATGTGTTCGATTACAGTTCGAGAGTACGAACGATTAATTACTTAATAGCGACGCGACATATCATTTCCTTAATGTTATCATCACGTTTCCGGTACGAGGAGAGAAACGAATATTCGGAGACTTCATCGGATGATATATCACGGTGTAATCCATACATATATCTCGCCCAATAACGAGGAGGGCTTCAAAACGAATCCATCGCGGACGCTTAATTGTCCCGATCATATCGCGATCGAGCTTAATTAATTTTCTTCCGCAAACGTCTCTCGGATGCCAGTATACAATTAAACAGCAACGAAGAGTAATTAGAATAATGCTAACTTATGGTTACGCGGGCGTGTGCAGGCAGCACAAACGCATTACGTATGTACATACGAGACGCGCGCTTTATAATTGCGTTTCTGACGGCGTATTTTTCTTTTCTTTTTCAGAATAATTCCGATTACCGCGCATCTGTCTCAGTTTCCATTTAAACGGCCCGCTGTTCGCGATATCGCGAGAATTTATGAACTCGCGATAGCAGTCTCGGGATAGATATTTCATTAATGAAACGATATGGAGCTTAGTGTCCGACAATGATTACCGATTAGCATTTTTCAACGATCCGCGTTTGTTTCGATAAAAACGCTGCCACGTGTCGACGCAGCCTGTTCTGTAACGTTAATTATCGAACATTAACACGTCAACTGCCATTTCAACAATTAACGAAAGTCATACAAATTCGAAGCAATTTATTTACACATTGTTTTCGCATTATTTTTGCACGGTTACAATGGACGTAATTTCTACGTCTTTGATATTTTTATAGGAAAAATAGAAAATTTGTATTTATTGCTTGACTTTAATGATTATTCATTCAATCAGGAGTATTCGTATTTAATACATTCTGTATGAAATCTGCATCATGAGTCTGACTTCTTATTATACTGCAACTGGATTGATAAATTAAAAATTGAGAATTTAAGATTCATAACATTAGTAATTATTTCAAACCATTTATGTTGTAAACATCGTAAGCAAATTTGGTGCATTCAATCTAGTATCGTGAAAATCGATGTTTAAATAAATTAATTAAGTATTGTGAACGTAGATTATTACGAATTCTATTGCAGCACAGGTTATAAATATACGAACCTGTAATAATATTATTTATATTATGGCGACGCGACTGACTTGACGCGCGGTTCATAATATTAGTTTAAATAAATACTTTGGTTAAATTCGTCTTTCGTGTATTTTTCTAACAAATAAACCGGCAAGGTGTACAGTAGCGCACGAAAGTATTCGGACACTCTTCAAACCTAAATAACTTTTTTATGATTGAACCAAACGTCTTGACTTTTCTTGAGCAATTAATTGCATTGATTTAATAAATGATATACAAAATAAATTTTGTAAATATTGGAATTGATGTGAATTACATGACTAATAAAAAAGGAATTTTTTAAATATTTTTTATTTGAGCCACTCACAAAAAATTTTAAAGACGCATCTGGTAGATCTATGATAGTTATGCGCATGCAGAAAAATTTATTGAAATCGATCGACGTACACACGAGCTACGTGCCATCGAAAATGGTGAAAATCGCAATTTTTCACGATTCTTGATCATTTTCTGCTTAAACTACAGAAATTCTTACATCTTTCTTACATTACATTTCTTACATTCGCGTCAATCGATTTCGGTGAGATTTTCAGCATGTGTATAACTAACACAGTTTTGAAAAACGCATATTTTAAATTTTCATTACGAGTTGAAATAAAAATGTTTTAAAAAATGTCTTTTCTACTTTCCCACGTAATTTTTACCAATTAGAATTATTTCAAAAATATTTTTGCATATTATTTAGTAAATCAATGCTGCTAGTTGCTCCAGAAAAGCCAAGTCGTTTGGTTCAATTTTGAAAAAGTTATTTAGCTTTGAAGAGTGTCCGAATACTTTCGTGCGCTACTGTATGTTGCTCAACGTGGAAATAATTGGAAAAGAAGTTTGCTGCTAGAGAAAAATGAATTGGATGCTGTTTTGCGATAGGTTATCTTGGCGGCCATCTTTTCCTTCGTAGTTTTAATTATATTATTCGAACGAAGCATTACTTACAATGCAATCAGTATTGTTTGCGTGCTACAAACGTATTAATATCCGTGTATTTCCAGCGAGAGGCGGAGACACCTGCTCCCGCAATAATTTGTCCCTGTATAGGCACAGGCGTGCAGGTGAAGTCGAATTGTAGAAATACGTCCAGGGACGTCCATTGAACGAGCACAAACGCATCATTGAACCTCGAACGCTATGTCTTGGGAAACAATTTAACTCTGCAATCGAAATGGATAATTGTCTTTTGTTTCTAAACAAATTCTGTCCAAAGCAAGTACATATTTGTTCTTGTTCAATTGTTATGAATAGAAATGTTAATTTTGGGGACATTTAGCTATAGTATTCTTAGGGAACAGATACCGTAGAAACTATAAACATTCGATGAAAACATGTTCTATTAAGATATTTATTAAAAAATATTCCACGAAGAAATTTTCAACTGTGTGTATTTAAAATATTCATTTTCAGATAAGTATTTTCTAAATCTACTGCAAGGAATGTACGTTTTCTTTTACTCGGTTTAAAATGTTTAAAAATAATATTAGTCTGGAATGAAAATTCGTAGCGTGTTTGAATTCAGATTGAAAGCTTAAATTATATTAATTCACAGATTTATTTAATAACGTGACGAGTTACTTACAAAGTATCAGGAAATGGTAGAACAAAATGTAAACTATGTTATCGAATAAATCTGTGGCGGCTGTTGGAAGGTGTGGTGGAGAGAAAGAAAAGGAAAGAAGGAAGGAAGGAAGTTAAGGACGGTATATATATGAACTGGGGGTGGATCGGGAACTAGCGGGAAAGTCTCGTCCTACTGTCCCTCTACTGGCGAGAGTAGGAGGTAGAGCCGCCACAAATCTATGAATAAATATCTCAATTTTAGTTTTCCATTTTCATCTAAACACGCTACGTACTTTTAGTCTAACTCAGTATGTAAGTCCAACAGTTCAGTCCAAAAGTCTAACAGTTTATTCCAACAATCTGCATAAATTCTTCTGATGCCTTCATCAAACATGCTGCTATAGAAATTGTTTTAACACTTTGACTGCCATGTCACCCATATATGAGTGACAGAATTATTTGTCCATGTATAAAAATAAATTTGAACGTTAATATATTCATTGCATTCGATTTAGTTGATATCTGAAGAATGCAAGAAGGTTGACAGATATGCCATACATTTAAAGTTTTCAATCTCTGCTTCATTAAATAAATTAATTTGATTTTATGGTATTTTTGAGGTCGTCAGTTAGGCAGTTAATGTGTTAAATAATGTTATGGCAATTTTTAGCGGTGTCCTCGGAGTCACCATTCGAATGTTAAGGGTTAAATAACACACTTACGATAGGAAATTGTTGGAAACGAAGCGAGGAAAACTTCAGAGCGCAAAGAGTTGAAAAGTTTCATGATCGATCTTGTATTTGAAATAATTCTCATGTCAAATCCTAGTTCAATGGATTCTGCATGCGACCCCTTATTCGAGTGGAATCGTAAACGTTGCCCTGGACATTTTCACAGGGCTCGATTACGAGAGGCCTATGGGAACTAAGAAGCTTGTGCAGTTCCTGTTAATCTTGGGCCCCGCGTCGATTCACGAGCACCTTTCGGTAAAAGACGCTTCTCCCTGCTCGGAGAGAAGCATGTTTCCCTTTCTCATGCTAACTATCGTTCACGGTTCGAGCGGGGGCACGGAAGGACGACTTTTCAGATTTAAATCGAGACCGCGCGCAGAGATTTGCATCACAGTGAGCCGAAGCGCGGGTTCGCGCAAAACTCACGGCCAGGAATAAATCTGAAGTGCGCTCTCATTGTACAACCAGAGAGTGGCTACCTGCGCGAGATCAACGGAAATGGGTGGAAGCAAGTGTCGGAACAAAGACAGCATCCGTGAATCATTTTTCCATACGATCTCTGGGCCACTTCGACTATGGAGAAATGATACATTGATCCGATTTGCTTGTCGCTCCAGAGATCTGAACTAGGGGACTCTTTAACACTAAACCTACCATGCGTTAAAATTAATTTATATATATATAGTGAATCACTTTAATATTCGGACACTATACAATTTTTACTTTGTCGCATTGTAATTTTGTTCACGAAGAAGAAAAAAAAAATTAATTCTAAATTACATTACTGTATAGGGTCTAGTTAATAAAAGCATAATTTTTATTTATATAATTACTAACGTTTACTAAGCATTCTATTTTAAACGAAACAATATCTAGTTTTAACGTGACAATAACATTCGGACACCTCGGAATGTAACAATTTGTGTGAGCTAGCGTGATATTTAATGCGATTGTGATGTATGTTTACGAACATTACAGTCTGTGTACACTGTCTCGAGCCTCAGAAAATCAGTTGCGTTTAGATATTCACCGAGTTCACTGGCAATAATCGGACGTAAGATAAACACTTCATACAACGTATACCAAGTTGTCACTTTTCACAATGCAAAAGGTTAATCGTAAAGGAAAATTGCAGCAATGCTTAAAATTAGTAAAAGTACAGTATGAGATATTATTAAAAGATTTAAGTATGAAGACAGAATACAGTCTATTCCGCAAAGAGGCCAACCAAAGATTTTGGACACACGAGATAAAAGAAAAATTATAAGAAAAATAAAGAAAGATCCTACGTTAAGTGCACCAAAATTAGCTGCCGAATTATTAGAAGAGACTGGAAAGAAAGTGTACCCCCAAACAATACGCAGAGCATATACTCGCGTATTGTATAATAAATAATCGCGTTAAGGAACATGCAGGATATGTGTGTTTAAGAATTGTTAAAGAGTGTCATTAACAGTAAACTCACACATTCAGTTGTAAATCCACTACATGGTTGTAAATGTGGACAGCAGGACAGTGCGTTGGCCCCTGACAGTGTATGCTGAACTGATCAGCTGATTCCTATTCGATGGCGACGAACGCAGGGTAGCGGACTTCACTTTCATTGTACTATCACTAAACACTGATACCATAACTTATTTAATAATATTTAAGACGATATTAATATTTAACACAATGTCT
The DNA here is from genome assembly GCA_028453745.1 of Agapostemon virescens. Lineage (NCBI taxonomy): Eukaryota > Metazoa > Arthropoda > Insecta > Hymenoptera > Halictidae > Agapostemon > Agapostemon virescens. The sequence continues at coordinate 15,920,499 of CM052093.1, read as the reverse complement.
AAAACACACGTTGCACACATTTTCTCCATTGTTCACACCACACAAGAACATTTAAAAAGATATTATAATGCAATAACGCGTTCGTGACGTTCTTTCCATCGGAAGATACTGCGGAAGACTGTCGCGATGGTCGTGTTTTCCTACAAGCGAGTTTGTAAGACGAATTAAAAGAGGACAGAGAAATTCCTTGTCCTGAAAAACAGAAAAGGTAAATACATACCTCTCAATAGAACCGTATTCGGAGTAAATCGTTTTTAAAGCCTGTGAGGGCTTTCAATCGATCGGCCTCCAAAATCTAGACTTTGTCATATTTATGACCCATCCTTGAGACCCGGTCGCATGTGGCACGCACTCGGAACGAAGCCCAGTCGGGAACAATGTATCCCGTCCGAATGAAAACATTTGAAACTCTCTAGGATCAAAACAAAATTTTCACGACCTTGTCGTCACGTTCCTTGTAGGGAAACACGACCACGCGCCATTATTCCACAGTTTCTTTTGATGGAAAGTACGTCGCGAGCGCGTTAGTGCATTTTAATATTTTTTTACATTTTCTTGTGCGGTGTGAACAACGGATTGGTGAAAATGTGTGAAACGTGTGGTTTAGGCATTGTGTTAGGTACTTCTTTATAAAGCCATAAATTTAAACGAAGGAAACATCGTCTTGAATATTATTAAACAAGTTTGTGGTATCAGTGTTTAGTGATAGTGCAGTGAAAGTGAAAATTGAGATAGTGTGTCTTCGTCCGCTGCCTGGATTTACAACTGAATGGGTGAGTTTATTGTTAATGACACTCTTTAACAATTTTTAAACACACACATCCTGCATGTTCTTAACGCGATTATTTATTATTAAATTAGTTTTGCGAATCGTTCGTTGAATTCTGTACATTACATATATATATAATGTACAGAACAAGTTTAATCTATTTAAAAGTTGTCCGATTTTTATTACAATATATGATTGAATCGAGAAATGTGTTAAATTATTTCGTATGGAGACATCGTTATGACTTGAACACGAGGTAATCGGTGACCGGCGCCATTGCGTCGTTTAAGAATGATTATCATTAAATTAATGGCGTTGAACATCGATTTGTTATTGTGGAAGTTAACCAGATTTTAATATAAGGTGAGAGCTTCGTTATACAGTAACTAACAATTATCTTTAATAACGGTGATCACTTCTACGAATGAAATTAATGAAACTTGTCCGAAGTATGCAAAATTCGCTCGGCAGTCAAAGTGTTAACAATTTTGAAATAAATCATTCGAGATTGTCTTGCAAACAGAACAAGATTTGGTTTAGTTAGATTTTGTTTGATGTTTATTATAATATATGATTGAACTAACCTTCGAAAGAAAGACCATTTTTATAATTTTTTGGTGAACGATGTTTAGAATTATTCGCTGTTCTATTTATCAAGTTTTTCCATATACTCGTGATGATACCTCTTGCAGATAGATTAACCTTTCTGATGATCCTTGTATATCAACTATTCATTCAATTTAATCTCTGCAATCCGTGTAATTAAATTACGATGTTGATACACCGAGTCAAAATGGATTCCGGCACCGCATTCGAAGGCTTAAAACGTGTATTGAATTATTTCGCATAAAGAAATCGTTATAACTTCAACAATTCTAAAATAAATAATCCGAGACCGATTAGTTTGACCAGTATTGTTAGGTTTAGTGTTAATAAGTTCCATTTTAAATGTGGGTCGTGGAATTTCTTCCAAAACCGTTCTCACATCTTAAATTCTTATTAGATCGCATGAAGAATAGTTTTTCGGAGGAAGACATGAGAAAGTATAAATTTTCTTTTATGACACAAAGGGATGTCTTTTGTCAATTTAAAAAATACTTCTCGATTACTGTAATATATACCAGAATTTATCCAGGGGACAGCGCAATGGCAGTATTAAATGATTCTTACGTTTAGGTTATCTTTTAACTGTTTCTTCGCAAACGATACTTCCAGTTCATTGAACCTCTCATATTGCTATGTAATTTATCAGTATAATGATTACACTATGAATTTTGTGCACATCATAATAGGGTAGTGTAATTTCAAACAGTAGAAATATACAAATATACTATTTCTAAACGAGATAAATTATTTAAGAAAGAATCGAATGTTCATCTTTTCGATTCATGCAGAATCTCTATATTTTGCATAAACATCCATAGGCTAATAATGATGAATTAACTTTTCGCACTCGAGTGATGACACTGAGGCAACACTATAAATTGTCACGCTATCATTTAAAATAATTTTTACATCGTTATCTTCTCATCTACTCATAAAAATTTAACGGTTGTCAGGACGAGTAATAGTAAAAGACCCCATTAGCATAAAATGAAATAAATCAATTACACTGAAAATGCCCTACAGAAATGCTTTAGTTTTAGAATTGGAGTATCTTCGGGGGCAAAGGGTTAAGGAACAATCATAGATGTTAGGTCGCAGTTTAATCTCGAATCGACGGCGATCGATGACTTTTTGGATTTTTGCAGACAACCGTGGCGAATAAGTAGGAAGAATGATAATGCAATGATTGCAACGAATGACTCGATTTCGTGATCCGGCCACCTTTGTCCGATTCGGAAAAGGATAATCGAGGCTTGCGACGCCAATGACTTGCACCCATGGGCATTATTGCGCGCCGGTTGCGTAACAAAGAGCCAAAGAGAAGAGACGCATCGCCTTGCATCGCGATCCGATTGATTTTTCGATGATAGTGCAGTTGCATTGTCACGACGCTGTTGCGCGTTCCAATTACAACCGACCGATGCTCCGATGCGTAATTAGCCTCGTTTCACGCCGCGTCATGACGCTGACGCGCGTCCTCTTATGTCTTTATTAGGAGTCACGAAAAATCGGAATAATTTTCAAGTACTATGGGTCTTGCGAAAATTACAAAAATATTATCTTGGACCTATTCGATCGCTGTTAGAATGTTATTAGACCGAGAAATAATTCGATATTTTTATAGAGGCATTTGTAGAATGTTTCATTCGAACATAATTTATACGTATTCCCTCTATTATTTGTGTCCAAGTTATGTGGACGGTCTTGTGGTCGCGGCACTATTAACCCTTTGCACTTCAAGCAATTTTAATTCGAAAATCGAGACATTCTTTTTACCTAGAATAGTTATATTATACATAGTTTACTTCCTTTTGTGCATACAAAATTTATTACTATTATTCGCAAGTGTAACACTTCAATTTTTATCGATTAGAAAGTTTAGAAGTAGACGGTTTATAGCTAGAAGATTTAGAGGTGGAAAGTTCAGAGCTAGAAGGTTTAGAGGTAGAAGGTTTAGAGGTAGAAGGCTTAGAGATAAAAGGACTAGAGCTAGAAGATTTATTACTAGAAAATGTAAAGCTAAAAGATTTAAAGCTAGAAGATTTATAGCTAGTAGCTTTAGAGCTACAAAGTTTAAAGATGGACAGTTTACAACAAGAATGATTTAAAGATAGAAGACTAACTGCTAGAAGGTCTCGACCCAGAACGTCCAGAGATACAAGCTCTAAACTTACAAGTTCCAAAGCTAGATGGTTAAAACTCAAGGAATGTCAACGCAACCAAAACCTCTGAGTATACGGTGTGCATCGTCGAGAATCGACTTCCGCGAGTGGTCACCCATAAAATCGATTAGAATACGAGGATCGTTGAAAATCGCTAGAGAATGGATTCGAGGGAAGAGTCTATCGAAGTCTTCGGGGTCTAAGGTTCGAACGGTGCCCAGCGGTTTCCGCTGGGCAGTTTATGGCTACATGGATATTGAGAAACCCATTAACGGTACTGCGCCCGGCGGTTTCCACGACAGTGGAAGATGATAAATCTCTTGACGAATCGCTGTTTAGATGTTTAGAGATAAGCAAGCTTATACACGCGCATATGTATAAATTTATATAATTATATATGCACATATATATATATATATATACAGTGACTCTTATTAATATTAGGACATTATGCTATTCAAAAAATTATTGCTAGTTTCGATCGTTTGCAATAGTAAATTTGGAGTTATTGTTTTATAATATAACAGAACATTCATTGTAGTTTGTAATAACATAAATTTTATTTGTTTGTTGCACATAATTTTCTTAATACCAAACAGTGAACTAAATTATGTCGAACTTTATCGTCGCAAAAATATTCGGACGCTTGACAAACTATAACATTTAAACATGAAAATTATTAACATAAGCAATAATTAATATTTCGTTGGATAGCCTGTAGCTTTAATTACGTGTCGCAACCGCTTAGGCATATTGTCTATAACTTTTTGTAAGTAACTTAGCGGTATACGTCTCCATTCTTCAATTAATCGTTTTTTTAATTCTTCCTTCGATCTCATCGGTGTTGTTCGAATTTTCCTGTCCAAAAAATCCCATACATTTTCAATGAGATTCAAGTCTGGTGACTGTGGTAGCGGATGTAATACTTTTGGGCAATTATATAAAAGGTATTCTTGAACTATTCTGGCTTTATGTTTAGGATCATTATCTTCATAATATTTAAATGTGTCTTCCATATCTATTGTGATCGCACTTTTCTTAAGATTTTGTTTTAAAATATTTAGATACTTAAATTTATCTATAATTTCTTCTATAAAAACCAGTTGTCCAACTCCTATAGATGAAATACACCCCCACACCATAATACTTCCACCACCATGCTTTATTGTTGGATTTAAATTTATTTGGTTAAGCTCTTGATTTCGTTTACGCCATTCTAATTTTCGTCCATCAATGTTAAACAGATTAAATTTACTTTCATCAGCGAAAATTACATTATTCCACCAAGTTTTTTCCTCGTGAACATATTGTTTTGCAAAAGCTAATCTTTTTCTGCGATTCGCCTCGTTTATATACAGTTTCTTACGCGCTACTCTACCATTATATCCGTCTGTTTTCAACACCCGATGTATTGTAACTGGATGAACTTCCTTTCCTATCTCTTGAAATAATTCAGCACTTAATGTTGGAACACTTAAACCAGGGTTCGCTTTTACTTTTCTCAAAATAATACGTTTCTCTCGATCGCCAAGCTTCTGCGGTCGGCCTTTCTGAGGAATTGATTCAATTCGATTTTCTTCATTATATCTCCGTATAATATCAACTACGGCACTCTTACTTAATTTTAGAAGATTACCGATTTCCCGATACGTTTTTTTTTCTCTGTAAAAAATTACTAATTGTACGTCAAATTAAGTATTTCTACTTTTTCGTCCCATACTTAGAATTTCTAACTGATCCTAACGGCTTTCGAACAGTAGCTGATACCGTGAAGCGTGTTCTTCATCTTGCTCGACATTATGTTTCTAAACAAACGGCAAAGGTGTGTCGTTATTCACAAGAAATGCGAGAATAAGTTATGTGTCCGAATATTTTTGCGACGATAAATTTCGACATAATTTAGTTCACTGTTTGGTGTTAAGAAAAGTATGTGCGACAAACAAATAAAATTTATGTTATTACAAACTACAATGAATGTTCTGTTATATTATGAAACAATAACTCCAAATTTACTATTGCAACGATTGAAACTAGCAACAATTTTTTGATTAGCATAATGTCCTAATATTAATAAGAGTCACTGTATATAAAGAGAGAGAGAGAGAGAGAGAGAGATGAAAAAAGAGAAAGAGAGCGCAAGAGAGAGGGGGAGGGGGTCACGGCGCGTAGAAACATGGCCGGTCGGACGTGTGCATCCCCGCCGGGCGGGCGGCAGCTCGTGATTAATATAAATGCAGGAACTAACGAACCATAACGACGTTGATGCCTGACAGCCGGAAACAGAATTTTCTGCGTATTCTAACGCTCCGGCATTGTCTGTGACATTCCCGCACTTCAGGTACCCGCGTGTATACATACACGTACGTACACAGGTAACCGCTAACCCGCCTCCTGGAACATTGTCCCTAACGTGTACCGGGGCTGTCACGCGCATAATGCCGCAACTTTAGCATTAATGTCTCACGGGCCAGGTATATGTTCTCGCATAATTAGCGGCGGCTTTTTTATGCACCGCGCGGTGTCGTTGGAAAAAAGAAAACGGTCGGCCGGAGCAGCCGCACCGCTGGCTCTCCGACCAACGGGTTACGCAATAACTTTTTCTTTTTTTCCCTCGCCCGATGTGTTTCTCGTCGGCACCTTGTTCGTTTAGGAACACCCGGGATCTGTCGCGGACCTTTTCCTCTTCATTTGCATGCCGAAAGAGGCTGCGTCACGCGTCGATAAGCCCCGCAGATTTTTCTCAGGCTCCCGAGATGGGAAAATATCGGAAACATAGTGGGGAGTCGTTTTTGTACTGGGAATCCGATTCCGGGTCTACGATTGTTGTATTTAATTGCGTTGTCCGGAAAGTTTGTGCCGATTAATTTTTATTTTTAACCCTTTGCACTCCGCTGTCCTCTCTGATGGGACATCGTAATTCTAGCATATCGCTCGGATGTCCCCTCTCATGGGACATTAAAGTTTATTAGTGATTACGGGGAATTAAGTTGTTTCAGTGCAACTTTTTGAGACATGCATGATTCCCTGAAGTTTTCTCTTGAAATGGCACAAGAAATCAAATGAAAATATAGTAGAATTACCAAGATATATACTTCAAGTGACTTTTAAAGGAGTTATTTTTCAAAAAGCATAACTCAATATGCGAATATGATATTCAATCTTACCGTATTCTAGTAAGATATCATTAAAATAAACTCTGCAACATTTCAAGAATAATTCTTCTGAAGATGATATTCAAGGTCAACATATTACACATAGTTGAATTTGTTTTTTCGTTGGTTATAATATGATTCAAAAGTACACCGATTGTATGTATATTAAAATAAAGACTATAATACGTATAGCATAATTTTTTAGATTTTCTGAAAGCCATAACAGTAAAGAGAGTAATCGTGCACATAAACGACTCAGATTGTCCACGGAAAGTGCAAAAAACATGCTTGTCCGCGGAGGGTTAATCGCGATTCGTGCTAAGGAATATAAATGAGACTAAACGATACCCTACCCTTTACTCTTGTTTATTTTTTAACCCTTTGCACTTCGCGATACATTCGCACTTTCATTCTTGCCGACCACATTAGTTAGTCATATGCAGTGGTTCCAAAATTAAAGAAAGCAGTGTAAAATTAAAGAATACTATACATCTAAAACTTGAGCATCTATGTACAAGCAAACTGATTATTACAAGATGAAATATGCGAGAAGAATAATACTCGCTTGTTCTTTAAATGCCTCGAAATCTAACTTAAATTGCAGAGGTGGGATTTTAACCTCTTAGGCACTATGCGCCACTATAGTGGCTTTCGCGGATGACATCTTTATGTACGACGCGCCACCATAGTGGCTTTCGCGAATGCCATTTCTCTGAACGACGCGCCACTATAGTGACGCACTCTACTAGCACACTCGTTCACCGTTTAACACGTTAAGCGCCACGCCGAATTTCTGTGCCGTTCCGTTCAAGCCACGGTTAGCCGTCAGGCGGGCCTTGCCGGGCCGCTCGCCGATAGACGAATCAGAGTATAAACAGTCGGGTAACGTAATGCGCTTAACGTGTTAAGCAGAGCTCATCAAAATCCAGGCTAGCATATCAGGGGACTTCAGGAAGCTACCTTTTATCAACCCCATTTTTTCCATTTTCGCCATTGAACGCCCCGAAACTTCAAAGTCGCGCCACGGCTGCAATTCGATTCCGATCGACCTGAAAATTGCCATACATTCTGACCGAGCGTCTAGAAACGTGTAGCCAAAATTACAAAAGAATCGGAGACCTATGATTTTTCCTCAATTTTTCGCGATTTGTAGAAGGGGGTTACCTTCAATATTTGGCAAATCTTTGAAGTCGTGCCCCGGCCAAAGTATTAGAGCTATCGACATGGTTCAAACGCTAAAATCTACCCAAACCTTCCTCTTGAACACGTTAAGCGCTACGCCGAATTTCTGTGCCGTTCCGTTCAAGCCACGGTTAGCCGTCAGGCGGGCCTTGCCGGGCCGCTCGCCGATAGACGAATTAGAGTATAAACAGTCGGGTAACGTAACGCGCGCCGCGATAGGAGAACGAAAAATCTGTCGCCTGTCCGTAGGGATCGACGAGGCTTGAATGGAAAGTCCAGCGCCGGTCCCTAGAGACTGGCGTGGCGCTTAACGTGTTAAATTAAATAATCGTTTTCACATATTATTTCACACTTGTTTTGCCTTCACATCGATTGAAAATTGTTTGAACAATATACAGCCAGAATACACAGTCTTTTCTTTATCTGCCAGTGTCAGGTCGTTCAGTGTCGCGTCGAACTCTGCCGTGGAGAGAAACAGCCCCGCGCAAAATTCAGCCGTGCCTAAGAGCTTAAAGTTGTTCCACCTTTCTAATTATTAAAAATGTCCCACCTGTCCTACCCTTCGAAATTTTGCAATCACTACGTGCAATTCAATTTTCTAATATTCTGTGCATCAGAGGATTAAGAGGAACCTCTGGAAACAATGAAATAGTGAGCATGAGGCTTATGTTATTTAACGATATTAATGTTATTCTACATTTTGCTTACACACATTTACATTATCAAACGATACGAAATTAGTTTGCACAGAAACTAGAAAGTTTCCATAGCATATATGGTACTTCGTCTTTCGATTTTGACATAGTTTTCAGTGTTCGCCCTTTCTTTACTCTCATGGAAGTAAAAGATTATGCGAAATAGTGCAAAATTGAAGTCGATGGAATCGATTTCTTAAAGTTAAACGTTGTTAAGACGTTGTGACTGGAAGGGTAGATTTATGTTAAGTGTACCTTCGAAAATCATTCTTCGCGACGAATTATCCAATTCGTATATCGAAGACTCACTCCACCGACCGAAGAAACAGCATGTTCGAGTTAGGCCAAGGGCTATCAGGTTGTTCAGAAATCTTCTTTTCGTTTTTAATACTAGAACTACCGAACGATAAATCCAATGATACACATCGCTTTGTAATAATAACGAGACTGCATCTATTAAAACTTCATACAATTCTTGTTGTAAGGTATACGTCATTAACCTCTTAGGCACTATGCGCCACTATAGTGGCTTTCGCGGATGCCATCTCTCTGTACGACACGCCACTATTATTATTAAAGTAAATTGTTAAAGTTAACATACGTGTATCATATCTTTAACACGTTGAATGCCGAGCGAATTTTGTGTACTTCAAACGAGTTTCATTTATTTCATTCATAGAAGTGATCAGTGTAATTAAAGAGAATTGCTACTTACTGTGTAACGAAGCTCTTACCTTACATTACAGTCTGGTTAACTTCCACAATAATAAATCGATGTTCAATGCCATAAATTTAATGATAATCATTCTTAAACGTCGCAACGGTGCCGGTCACCGGTGACCACCGTGACATTCAACGTGTTAAGAAAAATTATAATTTTATGATCAAACACTTCATTCCAATGTACCCTTGTAGAGAACAGTATTATCCGTTACACATTGTAGTGCTGTATCATTTTCACGTAATTTGCTTTGAACTCTGCCGTACAGAGAAACAGCCCCGCGCAAAATTCGGCCGTGCCTAAGAGGTTAATGATGTAAGTGGAAAGGAAAAGTAGCAGAACCTTCGAGTAGAAAATTTGGATAAATGGCGGGTAGTTTTGAGAACTGGTAAAAATGGTAACAAAAACTGTCTCAAAAAGCTATGTGACCGCAAGGATGCGCAAAGAAGAGTGTTTTAGGCCCGATGTGTCACTATAGTGGCTAGAGCACGCTCAGTTGTATTATTAATTATTAAATCATAATATCTTTTTAAAAAATTACAATTTATTTATCAAACACTTGATTCCAACGTGCTCTGCCATACAGAGAAATAACCCTCTGCAAAATTCAGCCGTGCCTAAGAGGTTAACGTTTAGAATGTGGTCGTTTAATAGTGGTCGTCGATACGCCCCGTTGTTCAACAAATTTACAAACTGCCTCGTCTCTCTATAAGGTGGTTTCAAACCGTTTAAACAACGTTCAGTTAAAACAGATCAAATGCGCCAATAATTACAGTAATTTCGTCAAATTCTTGCATCGAGATCGTTCGAAACAGCTTGCGCACGTGTTAAGCAAACGGAGATAGCTGGTCGCGTTCCGGTAACGGTGCAAAGGATCGCGGAACGTTGTCTAGGTTTGTTTGCAGTATTAATCATCGTCACGCCGGTGAACCGCTACGTTCATGAGAATATATCGCGTCGCGTGGCAGAACGCGACACAGCTAGCGCGTGCCACGATAAAACGCGTACGACTGCATCCAAGAGATTTTTCAATTTTTCATTCCGCAAAGCTCGGCCTCTTGCGTCGCGCACCGAAACCACTTACGCCGTGTTTCAAACCGAGACAAACCGACTATTACACCGGAGAATAATCTCCCGTTTCCCGTAGCAGAAACTGGGCGGAAAGCTCGCGATTACATCGACAGAGAACGCTTACACGTATCGATCGCCAGTAAAAGGGACCTTTGAAGACATCTCGGCGCGATCGACGATTACAATCGTTACACGGGTAATATCGCGTCGTCATTATACCCATTACCGCAATCGATGCCAGGTAATCGATCATGGACCATTAGATCGCGCCCCGTTCATCGGCGACCAAGCCTACAAATCCGTTCTTGAATACACTTTGCGGAAGAGGGCGTACAAAAGAGGCGCGTCGGCTGTTCGAAAGCGGAGGAGAGCAACAACCCCCCTCCCTCCCTTCCTACGCCCCTGGAGAGAGAAGTGAAAAGAGAAAAGGGAAAAACGTCGCTTCCGCAAATCGGTTTAGTACCTGCGTATCGCTTTGCCAGGCCGCAGACTTTGATTTTCGGGGACGCGCGTTAACTTTTCAAGCCGCCCCACCACCCCTTGTCCCTCTATTCTGCAACGACCCCGACAATGGGGTCGCGACGACAATCGAGCCGCCGAGTAAACAGAGAACGGAGAGAGCCGACACTCCGACTCTCGACTCTTTCAATTCGTCAATGAAATATAGGATCGCGCGTGCCCTTCGCGGAGAGGTCGAGTGGGGATCAATAGATCACCGATCGAGAGCATATTCGGTTAGGGCCCGAATGCCATCGACTGCGCTTCGATTCTCGAGGAGGGGGCTGGCCGCAGGTTCTACTGCGGAGGGCACGATAAAACCCAAAGGGCGGGCCTTTGCAACCCCTTCGCAGGTTGTCCAGGTGGAACACAGGCTACGAAGATCAAGGGCCCGATCAGTTTCCCGCGAGAGCCTTACGAATCTCATGCTTCCGCCTCGCGAATGCGTGTCTCTGTAAATTAACGCTGGATCTACCGAGTGGCCGATGTGATATCAAATCCTAATAACAAATGATATAATTAGAGTTATTTAGGTTTCATGCGGGCCTGGTGATATTCTTGAATAAACATATGTGTGTAATTGTAGTCGGTGGCAGGTTCTGTGCGTTTAATAATTGCGAAATAAAACAGCTGGCAATAGTCGTTTAACGGCGAGTGGTAATTTTAGTGTTAACTAATGTTTTAAATTGGTTAATATTGTTTGGTGGTTCGTTGTTCGACAGTCTTTAATATTTGGATGCGATGGAAGTTAGCAATGGAAAATATGGAGACGAAGAATTTTTCGCTTGTTTTGCGAATCCTGTGACTTGTGGTCGGGACAAAGATCTTTGGAAGTCTTCAATCTATTTTAGAGAAGATTTGTGAGTTTTTAGTAGATTTAGTAAACAATATTTGCAACAATATTTTGTAAACAATAGTCTGCGGATTTTATGCGTTTATGTGAAAACTGTATCGGTATAACATAAAACTGTGAAGTTATCGTAGAAATTTAAGAACGTTGTTTTCAGTATATTCAAATGATTAACAAGAAAAATATAAACTTATTCTACATCTTTTCATTAAAAGTTAACTTACACAATTTTTATTTTGCATGAAAATCTGTAGTCTAGTAATAAAAAACAGTCATTTTAACATATTATCTTTCGACGATTGTTTCTTAATTTTTGAAATTTTATGGTATTGAAGTTTTACACTACAGTCTCTTCAATGGTACCTGCAACGTTAATAACAACTTCAAACCTAAAGTAACAAGTTACACCCAGCAATTTAATTAATAATTTCATCGATTCATACGTTATTACTAATTGTAATTAATATTTAAATTATTAATATGATGTTTCAAGACACAAATCAATCGAAAAGTGTCTACTATTGTTTTACAGCTAATATTTTTCCATGTTTGCTTCGAAATTAAATAACTCAGAAGAATTATTATTAATAACAATACTCTACGCTTTGACTGTGAATTTCAAGACTTACAATTAGCTGTAACAGATTAGAACTGTTTTAACAAACTTTGTGAATGTTTTAATCGTGTTTGATCATTCAGTAAATAATTTTTCATATATTTAGAAGATAACGTAATGGAGCATAGTGACACTAGTGTTCTATTCTAACATAACTTTTTTAAAATTAACCTAAATAACTTCAACCTTTTCCGAGATTTTATAACTGTTAGTTTATAAGATAGAATCTAAAGTAAATTGTATCCAAATCGTAATTGATCATGAAGAAAAACGCGAGGATCATGACTACTACCCCGAAATGATTAAAAATGGCAAAAATTATAGGAAAATGCGATTTAAGCCCAAAATTTAAAGGTTTGCACATCTTGTAATGGCTTCTTATGAAACAAACACAAATTTTGAATATCGCTAAAAATTAAATTGCAGGTATTCGCACAAAATAAAAATTATTTACATAAATTATCGAAGAAGAGCCGAATGGAAATTTCCTACCTATTTTTATAGATTCAACAAGGTGAAACTAACACATTTCAGCACTTAGCATTCGTTCAGTCTGTCCACTGCTTTAAACAGCACTTAACACGTTGAATGCTATGTCAGTCCCGGGGGACTGACGGTATCAAATTTACAAATCAATATTACTAAATTATTAATTAATTAATTATAATTTACAATAAATATTTTATTTGAACTTAGTATACGGTAATCTTACAATGTACACTTAGGATAATTTTGTTATACGATTCTGTTGCTCTCTCTTCCTTGTATTCGTAAAAATCATCGCTGATGGAAACGTGTTCTACTTTTAAACGGAGGGAAGTTGGTATTGCAAGTGGTGGGGATGAGGATTAGGACCAGTAGGAATTATTGGAAATTACTAAGGTTCGAAGGGTCAGGCGTATGATTCAAGGATGTTGAGTAAGGATTTCAAGGGTCGAATGCGTAACTGTAAATAGGAGATAGCGTAGCTGGAGACAGAATTTAGATTTCACTTATCTTAACTTAAACACGAAGAGTTAAAAATATTTGCTTAAGCTATGAGGCATCCAACAATAGATAATTCATATAATATTAATTAAGTCTGGCTACACTAAGTAACTGGACCCATAATAAGGGTGTATTTCAATTCCCGGGTCCATTGCTAGCTCTAATAGTTTGGTCGGGGGACGCCTTCAAAGATTGCGAAATATTGGCAAACGCTAAAGGGACGACTCATGACCTGTCTAAAATCGCGAAAAAATGGGGAAAAAATTTTTGGTCTACGATTGCTTTGTAATTTTGGGAACACGTTTCTAGACCAATAGACAGAGTGT
>CM052093.1:15873973-15893820 GCA_028453745.1 Agapostemon virescens | reverse complement strand
CTCTTTGTTGGATCACATTGCAGTGCATACATATTGGTATAGTCAACTATATTGCTTATAATTTCCTTGTCAAATAGTTTTCGAAAATAGATCACAGGAGAATGGGGTGCTTCGGGGACATTAGGGCAATCTTCTTTCCAAGGGCGATAACAACTATTCTTATTCGTTTGGGATAGTGGTTGCCAAACAATTCTTTGTGGTCCTGCATCTTCCTCATCTGACAAGGATCGAGTACTAAATTCTTCATCACTGTCAATGACATTTATCCATCGTCAGGGAAATACTATTACATCTTCATCGGACTCGGAATCTAATTTCTCTGTCATTTCTATCTGATTTTGTATTCATATTTTGGGTATATGATGTACAAATCTGAAAACAGGAGAGAGCACAAGCTTTATCCTAAATGTACCGGAATCTGCCATAATAGCCCACTGTAACCTCAAAGTTACAAAACAATATCATAAAAAAACAGTAACAAATTGAAAATTGAAATGCAAACAAATAGGTTGTTATTGATAGACGAACTCGGAGCTATTATGCGCACTATTTTTAGTTTGGTAATCACTGACAAAAGCACAAATAATATCAATTGGATCAAATGGTTTCGCTTATTTTTACTGCTGACAGTTTGCACAGCATTTATTTTGTTATTTCAGATTGACGAGCCTAGCAACAGTCATAAATATTAATATTGGTTGTCTTGGTAACGTTATAGAATTAAGATTTATGCGCCATCTCATGAAAAAGCTATAATTATTTGGTAAAATGTCGATAAAATAAAATGTGACCTGAAAGTTACACGGACCCATAGAGGGTTAAGTCGAGACTGGAAAAAATCTCGTAGGCGCGTAATTAAATCAAAAACAAGTTGTTACGCATCTTTTAATATTTTAAATAAATATTCAAATGGCACTAGCAATTTTCTTATGCGCAGGCATTTTGAATGTCATTTTAAGATAATCTTGTGTTCTTGTTCATCATAAACTTGATTGTTTCGAAATCAAATTGTACGCGAAGAATGCAAAACTTTTCGGTGAAACATTATTACGAAGTTTGCGATGTTGTGTAGCCAAAAAGTAAGAATACAAAATGATACGTCGATTGCTATTGAGTGCAAGAAGTCAGTCTTCGAGGCGCACATGTCTACAAAGGACAACCCCTAATAAACCGGCGTCCCAAACTCTGGCTAAAATACTAATTCAAACATCTGGCATCTCAGATGGACGGAAAATTGAAAATTGAAATGCAAACAAATAGGTTGTTATTGATATACAAACTCGGAGCTATTATGCGCACTATTTTTAGTTTGGTAATCACTGACAAAAGCACAAATAATATCAATTGGATCAAATGGTTTCGCTTATTTTTACTGCTGACAGTTTGCACAGCATTTATTTTGTTATTTCAGATTGACGAGCCTAGCAACAGTCATAAATATTAATATTAGGGTTAAGGAAATACATGTTTAGAAGATTCAGTTCGAAATCTTGATCACGAGTCTGACTCGTTGTTGTTGGGTAAAGGGTTATTCGTTTTTTTCCTAGGTGGAGTCATTATATAGATGTGAAGGTCACCTTTTGTTTTGTTTTTTGTAAGGGGTTAATCCCTCGCGTGGATCTTCGTGAAGAAAGAATTTGTCCAAATATTGTTGATCAATGGCTGAGGGCGGAGGGAAGGTTAACACGATAGCCTACCTCCTACGCTCACCAACAGATGGATAGATAGACAATTGGACGACCTTTTCCGCTGCTATCTGATCCGTCACCGATTCCTATGTACATATACGGTCCTTAACTGCTTTCCGATACCCTAGCGTCCAGGTAGACAGCTTTACGAGTCCTCTAACAGGTCCAGGACGAAACGGTCCTCTCTCCTTTTCTCTTCTTCCTCTACCTCGTTATTAGCCGTCGCCAAACCTTAGACGCTCTTTCGATTCGCACATTGTGGATCTAGATTAACGTTAGATCGCAATAGCTTACTGAACTGAATTCTATCAGTGAATTTAGTAGGATTCGTACCCTCAAAATTGACACAAGTGTAGGATTTGGTCGAGGGAGAGTCAGGTTTATTGAACGGGAATTTTTAACAAGTTTATTGCGAACTGGTTCCCAAATTGTCTGTCTTTTTCTAAATCTCTATTTACTGTAATTGGTGGAGCTGATGGTGGTGGTGAAGCCGCCGAGGATTTTCAGGGTGGGGTTAACGTCTTGCAGACGTATCCAGGAATGCTCCCTGACCCTCTTGAAAATAATTCAACTGTTAGCGAAAGATTCTCCGACAACAACGGAAGATTAGGTACAATTACGCATAATGGAACGTAATTAACTCTGAAATTCGATATTTCATCAAATTCAAGTTGATAAATATATAAGACTGGGTTTGGAACGATGGAATACAAGAGGAAAAGTTGCTGTTTATTCTTCACGAGTTTGCAGCGCAGACTGACTTCTAGTGCACGCGTACTAGAAAAATTTTTAAACTAATTTTTCTCGAAAACAAAGCCTTGTATCAAAAAATTGTATACTATATTTTCGACTGAGTTTTTCATGTAGAATCATCCCCTGCTCGGTTGTACCACCAGTTACGGGACACCCTGTATATCTGTTAGCTACAAGGTTTGAAAGTTAACACGAAAAACCAACAGAACTTTCTCTTACAGCTAATGTTTTATTCGAATTGAATTGAATGGCGTCGCCCACACCTGTCTCTATCGAGATACTACTCGAAGAGCGCCGGGCTCTGTTTTATTTTGGTATCTTTCGGGTGTGTATCGAGCGCATCGTTCTGTGCTACCTACGATTTTCAATCCGGGTCCGCGGCTGCCTACGAGCGTGCTTGTCAACCCGGGACGACGAGCTTTCAGCCTTTTATATACACGTGACGGCAAAGCGTGCCGCGGAACGGTCTCGTAGGCGTGCGTTCGCAATTTGATTCCGACACGACGTGTTGTTGCATCCTCGATGAAAGTGAGTTGCAGCGGAACGGCCCCGCTCGCGCGGTAAAAATTGATGAACTCGTTCTGATTGAGAGGAAGTCGCGCTCGAGTCGATTGATCGTGTAATTAAAATACATTTTTCAAGGATCGCGGCCGACTCGATGCGCTTAGCAAAACACGTACTTGCTTCGCTGAACCTGTCTCAGGGGTTTCAGATTTTTCAAGACGGCTCTCAAGTTTTTACCTTTTCCTATCGCCAGCGTAATCAAGCATGCATTAAAATCGGTTACTCGTTCTGACGGTTCCGACAGTCGCAAGATGCGTACAGTGGATCGAACGAGTATTCGAGCTTACAATTTCTGATTCTCGAGAAATTGGCAGGATTTCTGTTCAATTATAACCTTCGACTCATTCTGATACTTGAAAATTCGAATTTCCCTCGAATTTCATTGTCTTCCGACATACTTTTATACGATATAGCGGATGAGGAATTCGAGATTCGCTTTTTCTAAAAAATGTTATAGATTAACCTCTTAGGCACGGTTGAATTTTGTGCGGAGCAGTTTCTCTGTACGGCAGAGAACAGTAGAATGAAGTTTTTGATAACTAAATTATAATTCTTGCGTACAGTGGATCGAACGAGTATTCGAGCTTACAATTTCTGATTCTCGAGAAATTAGCAGTATTTCTGTTCAATTACAACCTTCGACTCATTCTGATACTTGAAAATTCGAATTTCCCTCGAATTTCATTGTCTTCCAACATACTTTTATACGATATAACGAATGAGGAATTCGAGGTTCGCTTTTTCTAAAAAATGTTCGTCAATTATTTTCTGACAGTCAAAATGAAAAGAAAATTTCCACATCGTCTGCGAGAATTGTTATTATAAAAATATAATAGAGTGCTATCAATTTTTATCGATTTATCATCTCCTTCGAAGAGATGCTGAACGACAAAGAAGCTCTAATAAAAAGTTTTTATAATTTGATCATTTTTAATCGCTAGTGTGTAACATTTCTTTCACATTGGAGGCATACGTTTATACAATAATGAACGGAGAAAGGATATACAATGTTGCTCGCATTGCTTTTAGAGAGACGTTGAAAAATTGTTGAAAGTATAGGAAATAATTAATTGAAAATTTATTTGCCTACCTCGGGGTTAACCCCTTGCCATACAATTTTCCATTTTCTTTCTTTATTATACAGAAGGTTTCTAGTTTAAATTGCTAAACTTTAGATATGAATTTAGGACCCTGAAACAGATGAACTTTTTATCTAGAAGTATACTCACAAATGTTTCCTTCTAGAGATATTTACTTTGTTATTAACCTCTTAGGCACGGTTGAATTTTGTGCGGCGCAGTTTCTCTGTACGGCAAAGAACATTGGAATGAAGTTTTTGTTAAATAAATTATAATTCTTCTTAAAGATATGTAATAATAATAATTTAATAATGATAATTTTGGAATGAGATTTTTCGTAACTAAATTGTAACTTTTCTAAAAGCTATGATGCATGTATTTTAACATTAATAATTTACTGTAAAAATTAATAATAGAATTGAATGTGCTCAAGCCACTATAGTGGCGCATCGTGTTTTAGAAGTTAAAGTCGCGGTTATTAGTTATTAAAGACGCTTAGATTTGTGGCATTTTCGACAGAGAGAGAACGTGTCATTTTATGTTGTGTTACATCATGCGAAATTATCTCAGGCGGAAATGAATAATGGGTGGTAAAAGTAAAAGAGATTAGGCAGTCTAAGGCGGCCTTCTTGTTTCGAATTCCTAAGTGTACGACTTTTAGTATTTTCCTCGATTTTCTTTTACTTAGACGCAATGTATACGTAACAACAAAATGAAACCTAGCAAACTGCTTTTACATTGTAATTTGTAACCAAATTATTAGATAACGTTGCTGAGGATATCCTCTTAATTCACAATAAAAATTGCTGTCAGCTTTGAGAGATCCATTGAAAAGTTTTCATGCATGGACAGTGGACCTTGAAAAATTCAGAAATACTCCCTGGTCGGTACAGTGTTAACAAAAAGGAATATAATTTTCGATCAAGACGAATTATATTTATTCACTTAACAGTTCACTCTACTACGTGGTAAAATGTGCATTAGAATCGTTTGCTTGTATCATTGAACTTTTTTCGGGGTTCGAATGTATCTAAGATGGTTTTAACCCCTTGCCCTACAGCAACGAGTCAGGCTCGTGATGAAGATTTGGAACGGAATCTTCTCGATATGTATGTCTTTAATTTTCTATAAATCGAAATTAAATTTTGTTTAATTATTGCTCGTATGTAGTCATTGGAGAATTGCTATATCCGTGGTAGCTACAAGATTTCCTTTTCTTTTCGTTGTTTTTTGCAGGACGAAGAACATCTAGTCACTGTTACCATAAAATAAGTCGTAGGGCAAGGGGTTAACCCTTAGCACTCCAATGGCACCTTTAAGGCGCTATTAAAAATTGTCATACTATTATTTAAAACAATTTTTACATCATTACGTTTGTATCTAAGAAACTGGTGAAAGTCGAAGTGTTGTACGTACAAGTAATAGAAATGAACTTTACATGCACGAAAAGAAGTGAACCATCTGCAATGGAATTATTCTAGATCAAAAATTGTCTCGATTTTGGGACTAGAATTGTTTGGAGTGCAAAGGGTTAAGACTTTTACATTTGTCGCGGTGCGACGAAGCGAGTATCAGAATCGGTCGAATGGAAATCGAGAAGAGAAGCGTTCCCGGTGCAATCAACGATACAACAATGATTTTTTTTCGGCCCGACTCGATCGTGTGGGTGTGCGACGACGCACGTGGAATGCGCTTCATCGTGCACGCACGTGCGTTCGTGCGCAATTTATCACGGGAGATCGAGAGATGCCCCGCGGCGGCCTTGTCGGAGATAACGAGGAACTCTGTTTCATGGAAATCTTAGGTATCTTTATGGTACCCTTCACTCTGCACATCTCTCCACGACGTAACAACAACACGAGTACACATTTTGTAACTCTTGTAGAACCAGTCGGGACCGCGCAACAACCAGAAATATCATTTGTCGACGCGGACTTCTTTCGTTCCTTTTGATCCACGAGTTTTCACTCTGGTTTGCTTCTCCTTCTCTCGATCGCTTTCGTCCATCTTGCTTTCGAAATTCCCGCTGGTATCAATGGAAATCATTTACGAAGCCATCAAAAACTTATTTTACAAACTCAACGAGTCAACTCGAATTTTCTGGTTTTATAACTTACTATTATTTTGTTGCTATTAATATTGTAATTACGAAACTAATTATTTTTCAAACGATCCAGTGACTCTTTATTTCTTTACCGTGGTAAACGTGAAGCAATTTTGTCTAGTTGGTCATGGCACTTTTTATTATACTTTAACACTTTGACTGCCATGTTACTCGTATATGGGTGACAGAATTGTTTGTCCATGTATAAAAATAAAATTGTACATTAATATGATTATTGCATTAAATTTAGTTGAGATCTGAAGAATAGAAGAAGGTGGAAGGAGAACTTTGTGTCACACTTTTTAAGTTTTCAATTGTTGCTTCGTTAAATTAATTACTTTGAGTTGGTCTGATTTTCGAGGTCGTTGGTTGTGCAGTTAAAGTGTTAAATGGAAAATTGCGAAAGACTTGCTTACCCTATTTCTCTTCTTCTGTATCAATCGAATCTATTAACCCTTTGCACTCCAAGCAATTTTAATTCCAAAATCGATACATTTCTTTTTACCTAGAATAGTTCCATTGTATATTGTTCATTTCCTTTCGTGCATATAAAGTTTAGTACTACAACTTTTGCGTGGAACTTTTCAATTTTAGATTTCTGAAATACGAAGATAATGATGTAAAAGTTGTTCCGAACAATAGTATGGCAATTTTTAGTGTCGCCTCAAAGGCGCCATTGGAGTGCTAAGAGTTAAACAAGCGTGAATATTTTTTAATATTATACGAATTATATATAATATATTATTTTTTAAAATCGATACCGGCAGTCCCAAGAGACTGACAAAATTTGATGTGATAACAGCGAAAATATGGAACCTATCAAAATATCAAATTTCAAATTCGTTAGAGAATTTTCGTTTACGAAGAATTATTCGAGAAAAGTATTACGTTTGAAACATAATAAAAATCGCTAAACGTCTGAATAAACATAGTCTCGTTATTTGCATAACTTAATCTAAAATAGTCACTTTTAACGACCCGTGTACCCAGCAATATTAAACGATCGTAGTAAAACGTTCGTTTGATATTGTTAGATAATACAGACAAACACAAACGGTGCATCTGTGTAAATACCTTCCTAGTTTTTAAACGTTCACATTTTTCACCGCGCCATTTGCTTACTTAAAAAACTACTTTCAATCCGCATCGTGTACTTCGATTGAGAACGAAACGAAATTTTAGGGGCGACCCATATTATCATGAATTCTTACGAAAAAGGTTTCGCCTTAAATGTGTATAATTATTTTTAATGGAAGCATCTTTGCAATTTTAATAATTGCAAAAACGATCTGGAACAGGTCGTTCGACCGACAATGGTAGTTTTAACGTTAAGAAATGATCCTTTTGGTCTGTACGACTGCCATTCTGATAGAAACATGTTGCTATTCGAGACAAATTCTCGCAAAATCAAGGAGATATTTTAGAACGTCTGGCAAACCATGGGATTGCTCAGGGATTAGAAATTCCTGTTGGTAAAGACGTTTGGTAGTGTTCCAGCATTTCTAAACGGGTCGTGCAAAGCAAAATGGTACTCGTTAGCATCGCGATACGTTCCTCCACGTGTCCGTGGCAGCGCGTCGAGGAGAAATGGCAGCAGGCGAGAGGGGTACGCGCGCAGATTTGTTTTTAAGGTTCGTTAAATGACCGGGGCTTTTTGCAAGGCCCGAGAATGATTACGGAGCACGCAACTCGTGACTGGTGACTCGGTAACAAGGGCTGTCCTTGTGTACGCCACACGACGAACGACGACGAGATCTTCGTCTTCGTCGTCGTCGCACCGAACGTCTCAATCGTACGTTCACGAGGACCACGCGGAGGAATGTCCAACCATTTGATTCTAGCTCCTTATGGAGAAAAGATCCTCCGTACAACGAGCTGTGCAAATCATTTCTGCTCGTTAATCATGCTAGACATACAGCGAGCGACGAAAGTATTCGAACGCTCTTTGAATCGGAATCACCGCTTCGAAATTCGACCGTAAACCTTGGCTATCTTTAACCAATTAGAACAATTGATTTGCTAAACGACGCACAGTGGGGTATTTGCCCCGAAAGTGCGGTCAAAGCTATTTCAATATCCGCTCAATCTTTAAATTGCTATAACTTTTGCTAAAATTTATTCAAATTTGATGAAAAGAACCATTTTCAAAGCTTGAGGCTTCTACTATTTGTGCTGTGCACCGTTTTTACCAAAATGGTTGTTTTGAGTGCAAAATCTGTCCCTAAAGAGGAGCGTATCGAATTTTAAAGTTTGTTGCTAATTTTCAATCAAGTACTGCGGATTGTACTGCGAATTGAAAGAATTGCATCTGTAGGAAGTACAGGGAAATATGAAAAAGTCACTTTAACACTGGAACTATCGGACCAGTCAAAATGACTGGTTCGTAATTTTTTCTTTCACAATTCTAGAAATTATAAAAGTATCTTCATTGGAAAGCTTCGAATGAATTTATTCATTCAATCAAACATTGTAATAATAATGGGACAAAGTCAGAATAGATGCAATCTTGTTATTATTACAAGACAGTATACATCAGTCAGTAGTTCTAGTGTTAAACTATTTTTTTTTTTGTGAGTTTGTGTTAAAAATTTGAAATACGCGTTTTGGGGAAAAGCTGATTAAAAATTGTGAAAAACTGCGATTTTCTGCCGGTCAGATACCAATTTTAATCGTGTATAATTGGGGTATGCGTTGATTGATTTCGATAAGATTTTCAGCATGGATATAACCAATCTAGACCAAGAAGATGGATATTTTAAATTTTCATTAAGGGCTTGCACGTTATTATGGGCCACGTTAGACCATCCCGTTACTACTTATTACATTATTACGTTAACGAACATTTTACCGACGCCTTCCTTCCTCGCCTTGAACCTCATTAAACGTTTCCGACGTTTAAGATATTATTATTAGACTGCGTATCTGTATGTGGAATACAAATCTGCCGATCCATTTGTAAAAAAGAGGCGTTACATAAAAATTAGTAGTACCGTTCTTACATTTTGTTCAATGCTTTCACAGTTTCGTATTTCGCCTAATTGTAAACTTTTTTATTTTACACGATCAATTTTTAGAATCAATATATCATTCTGTTGCTTAAGAATGATTATCATGGTATTAATGACACGTTTATCACTGTCAAAATTAAATAGATTAAAATGCGAGGCAAGAATTTTATTATTCGATTAAAAATTTTCGAACAAATGAAACTTAGTGGAAGCACAGAAAATTTCTACTAAAATTTCTTAAGAGAAACTGATTCAGGTTTCTTTATATGTAATCATTGAAAACCCTAATGACTTGGTTTGTAGTGATTTTATGACAACTCTGAATAGATCTTTTTACATTTTAACAGATCCATTGTTTAAATACATTTTTGTACCTATTTCTTTGAAATTAATGTTAATATTGTTATTGGACTCAATGCAATTAATGTTTCTAAATGACTATTGAAAGAACACAATTCAGATGGGACATTTGCAATCCTTCCGCTCGAAGCAATTTTAAGTCCAAAATTTAGACATTTCTTTCGACCACGAACATTTTCCTTCAACGTAACCTTCCTAGCATTATGCGCTTGAAATTGAACATATTTTCTCATGCAAAACTCGAGTTTCACGAATTTACAAAATACAGATGAATTTAACAATGTAGACAACTGTTTCGAATAACGGTGTAGCAATTTATACATAGTAAAGTATTTAATTCTCATCAGCTAAAAATATACAACCATTCTTAATTTCTTTAAAAGTTTTCTACTATGCCGCAATTAATCTATTAACCCTTTGCACTCGAATGGTAACTCTGGGGCACCACTAAAAATTGCAAAGCCATTATTTGAAATAATTTTCACATCACTTTGCTTGCATCTAGGAAAGCGATAACAGTTTCACTGTTGTAAAGACGAATAACAGTAAAAACCTAAATATGCATAAGAGGAAATAAATCACGTAAAATGAAATTTTCGAGACCGGAAGACATGCCTTGGTTTTCGAAGTTTTCGTTAAAGCAGCTTCGAATGCAAAGGGTTAATTTTTTAACTGCTAAAAAAGTCTGCCGGTCTGCCCACGATATTTTTCGCTAAAATACTTGGCTAATTATTTGAGAAAATCCTTTGTGCGATGCGGAAAATCTGCAGCCGCAGTGGATGAATCGGCGCGGCGGCCATGTTGTGTATTTAAAAGGGAGGGTTCGGATGATGCTGGTGAATCGAGCGATTTTTTCAGTGGAATAACAAGAGATTTTCATTGGGGGTGGGGATCGCTGCGGTTCCCGATTGACCGTGGTGTTTTGGCAGCGATCCTACGCTGCCACCGTATTCATACTTTGTGAACGACCCCACGCGCTCGCATCGGCGCGGCTGAATTGCACGCGACGCGAGCATGATTCACGTAACCCACTCTGTTCATAACCTGTTTTGCGGCACAGGTACCGCATCTTCTTATACTAATTGTGCCCCGGTAAACTTATCGACGCACCGCATAACTGCCACACACGATGAGCCGAAGCGGGGGGATTCTGCGAGGAGAGAGGAGGGACAGTGGAGAGAGAGAAGAGAGAGAGAGAGAGAGAGATAGAAACACACACCATCCTCATTTTTGTTTCTTCATCCCCCTACCAATCGATTCGGCGAATAACTCAGCTTCTTCCACTCCGGTTCTTTCTTTGCTGCATTATGCCGGCGCAGCGTTATCATTCCTGCTGCTCGTACCACATTCTGAAACGTTCGCTGACTCTTCTTGCCGCGCTGCCACGCATTCGGCTGCCCTCCACCTCCCATTTATTCGGGACAGTTTGTTCAACTTATTTGTTATACCGGAATGCCAATTTCCTCCGGATAAAGTTCGCACGGAATTTCTCTTTCCCGTTTCTCGCCGTTTTTCGAAGTGTGAATGTACAGTGACTCGCATACTTCTTCGTGTATATCTTCTCTTTGCATTAACACTTTAACTGTCCGACTAACGACCCCAAAAATTCCATATAATCAAATTTATATAACGGAGCAACGATTGGAAATCTAAAACGTATGACACTTAACAGAATTATTTATATCGTTTCTAAATGAATTTTAACGTTGATATATTCATTGTATCAAAGTATCAAAGTACTGTATATTATACATTTTATTTCTTCAATTTTTATTTCATTCAACGTCTCATTTTAATTTGTAGAATTTTCGTGGCTGTTAGCTTGGCAGTCAAAGTGTTAACAGGAGACACATTTAAATGAGGAAATCCGATTTTGATGAAACTTATGGGAGCTTATAGCTTTATTGTTTAAACAAAACACTTTTGTTAAAATTTTCTTGCGCGACTACGTTCCCTATTGAAAAACACACAATTTTAAAAACAATTCAAATTTTTCGACCTCTGGTTTCCGAGATATCTCAAAAATACCCCAACTTTGAGGGCTGTTTTCATCCCTTCAAAGTAGATGGTTGCCGATAAAAAAAAGCACGTGTAAAATATTTTTCAAAGAACTATAAGCTCTCATAAGGTTCATCAAAATCAGATTTTCGCATCTGAATATGTTCCCTTTATAGTTATACTTCAACCATTTCGTATTCTCCAGATATCAACTGAATTGAATGTAACGGATATATTAATTTACAAATTTATTTTTAAACTTGGACAAACAATTCTGTCATCCATATAGGGGTGACGTGGCAGTCAAAGTGTTAAAAAGAACATTGATGTCGCTAAAAATGTCACTGGAAAATTAATCCACTTCGTCGCAGGGTGTCCCTTTCGAGAGACAATGGTGATGCTGCTTTCGATGTTTCGATTGTTGCTTTGAATTAAATTTGTATAAAATTTTTCCTGACATATTCGTCATATTCTTTAGGATTAGTATGAAATCCATGACCATTTAATAGAATCTTGATTATCCGAAATTATTTTAATTGTACGAGTGTTCTTTAACCCTCGAAGCAGAGTATCAAACTCGTCGTTTATTTAAATCGATTCTAGCAAGTAAAGTGAGTGAATAATATTAAATAATACATTAAATTATAATTAAATAATAGTAAATTAAATGAGGATTGCTAAGAGGGTTACTGTATCTGCATAAGGTACCACCAGAAATATATTCTTTAAAAATGATAAATAATCCAATGAACAGCCACAAACGTATCAAATTTACAAATTAATATGTTGTAGATAATTCATATAATATTAAGAAATATTCGCACTATTCCAATAGATTCGATTGAAACAGAAAAGCGCAAAGCGAGTCTTTTGCTCATGCACAATTGCATGATTTCCGTTTAAAGGTAAATAAAATGTGACGCGAAAGCTAAGCAAAATGGCTCCGCATTCGACGTGTTAACCAGTTAACTGTGGCGACCTCTTTTCAAAGCGCGTACCTATATGTTTCGCGAAAATCAAGGATTTTAGCTAGAACATACGGAGATACATGAAACCATCTCAAATTATTTACACTTTTTATTTGTTCGTTTTATTTCGTCTTGGCCTCCAAATATTTTAGATATATTGAGAATCACGAAAATATTTTAGTTTTCGCTAAGATTAAAATTTAAATAGCAACTAGTAACTAAATTTTTCGCATGACACAAAATACTGCCCATGGCGTGTATACTCGTCAAACACAGCTAATTTGTTAAAGTTCCACATGCAATCCATACAAACATGTGAATTGCCGGTTCTCTCGCATTTATGGTCCTATTTCCCTATTAAAATTCATGCATTTATTTACACGAGAAACGTTCCCGTTAACACTTTACCGACCGGCGATTATTTCAGAATCATTTAATCATCGCTGAAAACTTATCAATGGATCTCCCAACGCCGACAGCAATTTTTAGTGTAAATCAGCATGACATCCTCGATAACGTTGTGTAATAATCGAGTTACAAATTACAATGTAACAGTATTAGTAGGGTTTTCAATATTCGTGCTGTATCAAAATGAAGTTTAAAATTCTATTTTTACATTCCAATTTGTAACAACACTATTAGACAATATTATTGGGGATGCATTGTTGATCCGCAATAAAAATTGCTTTCAGCGTTGAAAAACCCATTAAAAAGTTTTCAGTCATGGATCATGGGCCTTACAAAAATTCTGAAATAATCGCCGGTCCGTAAAGTGTTAATAGATCTTTCAATAATTACCCTGTGACAAAATGTGGCTTAAAAATCTGCTGTTACATTGTAATTTGTAACCAGATTATTACACAACGTTATCGAGGATGCTTCCGGTCGGTAAAGTGTTAAAAATTGTAACATATTAGAAGAGCATCGTGGCAAGTTGGAAAAATATTCGGTAAAAAGGTTGGTTGTCTCGGTGAGCGATCGTTGGCGTTCTGTTTTGTGGCGTTTGGATTCTCGAAATATTCGACATCCCGACGAACCGACTCGCGGTGGTTCGATCCTCGAGTTGAAGGGTCGAAGCCACAGTGATTCAGTTGTTTCTTGCCTTCGTGATCGGTTGATTCTTACCAAACCGGTCCTGCAACGGGTCCTGGACCATCGCGGCGAGGATGTAAAGGAGTGGATTACGGCAAGAAAAGGAAGAAGCATCTTCGAACTTCGTTTGACGTCACGGCGGAGGTCAATATCACCTGGTCGAATCGGAGCAGAAGCATCACGGCCTCTCACGGCGCAAACAAACCCTTTTTTTTCCTTTCTGTCAAACCGCGCTCAGAATATACGAGATATTATTGAACCTTGCTGCATCGTTCAGGTAGTTGCTGCGATGTTTTATCCTTTGAAGTGGATCGAACTTGATGTTCCATGGTAGCAAAAGGCTTTCTTACTTTAAGGCTTTTACGGTCTTCAAAAATGTATTACGAAATATCTTCCTGCGATTGTATCTGATTTTTGTTTTATACCGTAATTCGATCAATCGTGTTTTATTCATAATCTTAAGAAGGCTCGTCAAATTATAATATAACAACGAGGAAGTAAATATATTTGAAATCGGTTAAACGTATTTTATATCGTTAATTTAATGCTTTAATCAATTACAAATACATTTGTAATGTATACATTTACAATAACTACAATAGGAATATATAGGATAGGAAATACATTTTACAGGGACAAGGTTTGTGAATTGTTTAGAGTACAGAGTAGATAAATTTCGTCTCGAATATTGTAAAATAATTTTCATAATCTTCGAGGAACGTATCGATCAGTCTCATACGCTATAGCGATTGTTATCAGTGATAATATTAACTCTTTCTTTAAACTGACTAATTTCCATTAAGTTTCAAACTCGTTAAAACGACTTCGACGTTTTCTTGTTCTTCGCAATGGAATTTTTACTTTCACTGCGGGAATTATTCGATTCTCTGTTACTTTAACTAGTTTTTAATGGATTGCAAGATGCATCGTTTTGGCTCATACGGTAGCCAACACAGTAATGAAAATGATGCTATAAATTTTTTTGTTATTTAAAGATACGAGTCAATTTTATTACTTTGCATTTTTTTCTATTATAAATTCCGCCTTAAAACATTCACTGAATATTCTAAGGATTTATATTTATGAAAAGGAGAAGCAAGAAAACGATTTTGTTACAATCTTTATGGAATAATTTTAACAATAAAATATCTACGTGCAGGGTGAGTCACATAAAATTTTAACTTATAATATCTCGTTTGTTTGTAGCGATGCTGGAAATACAATAAAGAAGATCGAAGTTTAATTCAAAGAGATTTTTAACTCACGTAATATCCGAAAGTTCAAGATCATTGTTAATTTTTTCAACGAGGTGGTTTATTTTGATCGATATAACATTACAGCTAATGAAAAAAAACAAATTCAACTATACGTAATAAGTTAACCTCCAAATGACCTAACCCAGACCTTCGGAAGAGTTATTCGAACTTATGCTTTTCAAGTTAACATATTATACATGTTTGAATACGTTTCTTCACTATCCGAAACCTTGTACAAATTCAAACATTTAAAAGAACAGCGGTGCTCTTAAAATTTTTGAGAATGTAACCTTCGGAAAAAATATTTTCATTTTCTCGTACCACTAAAAACAACGAAGATATTTTCGATGAAAATTTCAGATAACTCACCCTGTATATTTTATATATATAGGATTTACGTGGTTGAGGGAAATATTTTCAGTAATTCACATAGACTTAAAAAACCTCGTTCGCGAAGAGGTAAATTCCATGTGGAAGGGTTAAAATTCCCAGGTAAATGTCGTTTTAAATACTCAGCAGTCGTTTAAAAGAATATTGCGATACCTTGGGCGGAGTGTAGACATTTTTCCGGAGGGTCGTTCGATTAGTAGCAAACAAACGTGGAAATCAACGCGTCATCGTATCGCGCACCGCGCGGAATCATTGCGAGGTAATAGCGATCGATAGCGGCGTAATGGCGTACGATTCGAAATTATCGGATCGCTGCGCGTTCTCGTCAGCCCTTTGATCCGAGATACTCGTTACATAGCGTCGTCGCTTCGGCGGGTTCATCGGCCTACTTTCAACCCTCTCCTCGGGTCCGAAAAGTTGAGCGTCTGAGTCTCTCTCCTCTCTTCTGGTCCAGCCTGTACCCTTTTCCGATCCTCCGCGAAAAGAGTTCCATCGGGGCGAAAGACGAGGGGAAAGGAGGATGAGGGACCGATGCTGGTCTGGGAGGGGTGTTCGGAGGAACCACCCCCGCGATCAATACAGTAATGACGCCCCCGCGCTCGCCGATGTTACTATGCTAAGCGTTCCGCTGTTTTATGCCCGCGAATATACTGCCGCCTGAATCTTCCAGGCTCTTTGAACTCAACTACGGCGTCTCTTATCGGAATTCACCCCCGTCTTTTTCCGCTCTTTCCTATCTGACGTCGCGCAGTATGAAATCTCAGCATCTAGCCTAACTTCAATCTTATAGCTAGCTTAATTTTATTTCGCTTGGAATAAACCAGTCAACTGCGGAATTTAAATTTAGAAATCCCTCATAGGGTGCGGAATTAACACATTGAGCGCCGGCCATAATGCTGGTTTTGTAAGTCTGCCACTTGAATTGAATCCGAAAGCTTGAACGATTTTGTTTCTATTTAACACTTTACCGACGATTATTTCGGAATCTTTTAAGTTCATAATCTATCAAGTTATCTAATAACTTATTGAAGTAATTCATAACTTATTGAAGTAATTCATTGAATTCAGTAATTTATTGAAGCTCGCCTCTCGAAATGATTGGGAGTACAAATAAGTCTTCGCCGTTTTTCATCTGAACACTTTACTTTTGGAATTCTTTAAGGTCCATTGTCCATAACTGAAAACTTTTTAACGGATCTTTCAACAGTGACAGCAATTTTTACTGGGAATCCACGAGGCATCCTCGGTAACGTTATACACTTCGTTACAAACTACAATTTGAATATAATTTTTTAAACTTCACTCTGTTAAGCACAATTATTGAAAATCCTATTAATAGGCTTTCGGTCGGTAACGTGTTGAAAATTGTACGGAAAAAGTAAAGCAAATCAAGGAAGATTTACATTTCTATTCGATAAAAATATTAATAATTAATTGTTGGAAAAGTTATCGTTACTAAAAACTCAAAGATTGTGTTAAAAAGTAGTAAAATTCATAAACAAAGAACATTAAAGAGCAATATACTAGAGCAATATATTAATTCATTCTTGGAAAATTTGTTGTTACTAAAAACTCAAAGATTGTTTAAAAAAAAAATAAAATTCATAAACAAAGAACATTAAAGAATAATATGCTAGAGAGAACAATCGAATTTTGTTTATAAAATTTAAAGCAGTGTTATTGTTAATATAAAGAAAATATACTGTGAAATCACATTTTAATTTTATTTTAATGTCATTTTTTATTTTACAAAATGAGTATACACGTCAATCGCACTACAATGAGGATCTCCATTGACGTGCATACACGCAATTAATTGGTTAAACGTTATTTCCTATAAAGTTAATCATTCCAAATATTATTTTTCTATTCTGCGCGATTCTTTTCCCAAGTTTGCATTAACGCTGCACGAAACGTAGCTGATATCGCCTCTAGCCAAATTAAAAATAATACGAAGCAAGAACGGAAATGCAAGTCTACATTTTGCTGCAATAAATTCTATTTAAAGAAGAATAACATTTTGGAACGGGAAGTTTATTCGGAATCACAAGTATCAAGAGACGCATTTAATAACAATTATTCCGAGTCCGGGTACATTAATATTTTAGACTACCTCGTTTTCTCGAATTTCGCAAAGGATACTAATTGCTTTTCCGTGAGTTACAACAGTTGTGTCTTTTATACGTTTCATGCAATAATATAGTACGGTAAAGTGAATGTGGACGATGGAATAATTGATAAAATGTTACAACATTTAACCTGTTAACTGGGGAATAAGCTTTTATTCGACTCGTTTCACAATGGGGACTTTTTCCATTTTTTAATACTTATTGTTTATATATAATTGTAAACTTATATAATTGATGTACTTGAGTAAGAACTACATAAAATGTAATGCGTTCAAAATATTATGGCAAATTTCCATGACGAAAAATGTTGTCATGACCATTCTAGTAGTAGTTCGTGTATGACGAAATATTTCGTCATACCCAATTAACAGGTTAATATTCTTTGCAATCCTAGTGCATTGAAATAATATTATATCTTGAACTTTATTTAATGGCCATTCTTCGTTAAGGCTGTAACACAACAATTACTTCCTCGCTTCAAAGTCTGTATAACAAAAACCTAGAAACAGATTTTTCATCTAATTTTCTCATCGTCATCTTTTCCGTGCTCCAAAGTGACCTCGGCGACTGTGGATCTCATTCAAACGAAGACGTGCAGAGATCTGTCTGCTAGCTTACTTATTAACCCTTTGCACTCGAATGGTGACTCCAAGGCACCACTAAAAATTGCCACACCATCATGTATAACGGTATAATGATTCAACTGCTGCAAATTTAATTGCAATAAAAATTTAATTGTTGTAAGAATGAGTAATAGCAAAAGAACCCATGTCCATATGTATAAAATAGATCAAGTAGAATGGAATATGTGAAATATTCTAGGTCAGAAGGAATGTCTTGGTCTTCGAGTTAAAACAGCTTCGAGTGCAAAGGGTTGCTAGGCGCCTAGCTAATAAAGCGTTAAAAATCTAGAAAAGCTAACATTAATTAATTGCTTAGAAAAATCAGTGGATTTCAGGCGACTGCTTCAACGGGAATATCGAATTCCAGTGAAATTCCAGATTTCATGGTTAGCAGCAAAGTTCAGAATACACATGCCATTGAATACAAAAATGGCACAAACTAAAGCAGTTGATTATGACGATGCATGAGAGTGAATCGCACCTAACAATCTAATTCTGTATAATCAAATCTAGAATATTCTTCGGAGTCAGGATAGTGTGCACTTCAGCTGAACTATAAACGCGTGCTCTCCGAAATGTACTCAGCAACGAAGTAGAAATGGCAAAAACAGCGATACCAAGATGGACGTTGAACGTAGCGATTTTTGCCGTCAGAAAAGAGAAGATCGAAGGTTTGATTGAGAAGTTCGACGAGCTTTCGCGTAGCCATTTCTGGTTTCAGTCCACGAAGCGAATCTCGCGGTGATTTTCGGTAAGTTTGGATAGAGAGGGCCATATTTTATCCGCGGCGAAAAGAGTCGTGGATGGAGTGGCCGGGTAGAATGTCGGTTGAGTTTCATCCCCGGCAAATAGGCCCGATAAAAATGCGCTACCCTATCAACATTTCCAACGAGGTGATGGGATCCATGCTGGTGTTGATGCAAGCCCGGCCCACCTTCGAACTTGGAGCCCAGGGCCAGGTCCGTTGGGTCTCTCTTCCTCCGGACAAACGATAAAGCGTCTCCTTTTTACGGGCAATGAGGCGAAAAATTACTGACCTCCTCCCTCGGCCCGGCGCCTAGCTCTCTCACGGGGAGTCACCTACCTCGGTGCACCCCCTATACGATTTTCCAATAACTCGTTTACTACCCTGGCTGGCTTCCTGCAACCCCTCCCATACCTTCTCTACCATGCTCTCTGCCCGGGCTCTTCAGCAGTCTCATCACGTCATCGACCCTCCAATCGCTGACACGACATCTATATACCCGACGCTCCAAGTGAAATATTTTCTTGGCGTCCATTGAACGCGTTGCCCTTTGGAAAGATGGCGATCCCGGCCGGCCATCGAATCAAAAATGGACTTAACAGCTTCTTTGGAAAATGAGGTAGCGACGCGATTGGAAAACCGTCGTCTGCGAATCTGGCCGAATTGGGTACCCGTGTGACATTAATTTAGCGTCTGTTCCGCAGTCAGAGTCTCTAGAATATTAGAAAATTGTGGGACCTTCACTCCAATCGAATCCACTTCAGCTTTAGGTATTCAACGGCCACAACAAATTAGACGATTGAATTAATTTAGCGTCTATCTAAATTAGTTGGTCGAAAGTGAACTTTGAGACCTTGTTTAGGAAATTAACCAAGGATATGGTTGGCAGGATTGCTGCTCCTATCAAATCCACTTCAGCTTTAGGCATTCAACGATCACAACAAATTAACCGATCGAACTTGCGACCATCGACTCAATAATTGGCCACCTTTAGAAATCGAAAAAATTAATTAGCGACGCGATTGGAAGACTGTCGGCATCGAATCAGTCTGAATTGAGTATCCTTGTGACATTTATTTAGCGTTTGTTC
>CM052093.1:15859227-15873963 GCA_028453745.1 Agapostemon virescens | reverse complement strand
AACCATCAGGTTCTCTAGAATATTAGAAAATTGTGGAACCTTCAGGTATATCGACAAACTAATTAGCTTTTCGAATGACACCATTTGGCCTGCCGATTTCATCAATCCTGTAAACACGTGAAACAATACCAACCCCTTCGTAGCAGACAGTTCCTTCGAAAAGCCATTTCTTTTAATCGCATTGGCACCCATTAATTCAATAATTGGGATTCGGAAAAATTAACTAACCACGCGATTGGAAAACCGTTGTCATCGAGTCAGGCCGAATTGGATATCCCTGTGACATTTATTTAGCGTTTGTTGAACCATCAGGTTCTCTAGAATATTAGAAAATTGTGGAACCTTCAGGTATATCGACAAACTAATTAGCTTTTCGAATGACATCATTTGGCCTGCCGATTTCATCAGTCCTGTAAACACATGAAACAATACCAACCCCTTCGTAGCAGACAGTTCCTTCGAAAAGCCATTTCTTTTAATCGCATTGGCACCCATTAATTCGATAATTGGGATTCGGAAAAATTAACTAACGACGCGATTGGAAAACCGTTGTCATCGAGTCAGGCCGAATTGGATATCCTTGTAACATTTATTTAGCGTCTACCTAAATTAGTTAATCGACTTGGATCGAAGTGGATTTTGAGACCTTATTTAGGAAATTAACCAAAGGATATAGTTGGCAGGATTGCTGCTCCTATCAAATCCACTTCAGCTTTAGGTATTCAACGATCACAGCAAATTAGCCGATCGAACTTGCGTCCATCGAATCAATGATTTACTATCTTTGGATCTCGAAAAAATGAACTAGCGAGGCGATTGTGGAAATCTTATGTACCGAATGAGTGGTGGAGTATCTTTGACGCAGTTGTTCAGTGCCAACCAAGAATTAGCCCGTTGAATCAAGGATAGGCTATCTTTAGGTCCTTATTTAGAAAGTACTAGCGACACGACTGGAAGATCTTATCGATACGGGTTACAGAACGTATACAAACATGCAATTGCATTATACGCGTTTATGTATCCGCAAATGTTATTAGCAGTTTGACAACTTACCGGCTTCGTAACATTCAATCTGTGTTCAATTTTCAAAAATTGCGTTACATGTTATCAGAGAAAGTGAATGTGGTTATCGTTTATAGCGAACGTCATAGATAAATGACATCCCGGTTGTAAAAGGCCTTCGCGTTTTGCATTCGCAAACATAAAAATGTTTCAAATTATCGGGAATTATGTACGAATACTTTCTGTGCGTCTATTTCTTACGTTTGTCTATGCTAGATGTATAGTTTTGTTAATCTCGAAGAAAATAAAATTTAGTTTCCACCAAATCTTTTCTACAAATACCCAAGAATATTTATTAATCATTTTTTTCGCTTACAATTTATAACTGAAGTTTACGTACACAGTTTTATTTGAAATTGGTCGCTGTACGAATAATTTCCACACCGACTGTATATCGTGTAGAATGAAAATATTCTAGGTCAGAAAAAATATCTTCGGGCTGTAGTAAAAACAGCTTTGAGTGCAAAGGGTTAATACGAGTCACCGTAGAATTCCTTCGGCACGAAGATTAGCAATGCCGCCGACTTCCTGATGAATTTCCGCGGCGAGTCCTCGGTCCATTCTAACGGAAGGTCACGGTCGCGAGGAATAAACCCGAAGTAGGTCTGGAGCACGGTTGTTGGATGAAAGGAGACGATCCTTGGACGCGAGGGAACGAGATAGCGGATGGTTCCAGTTAATTTTCTGGTGGCTCACCTTCATCGAGGTTCGTCGCGTAGAAAGCCAGCAGCACCGGCTTCGGGTGTGGGGGTTGGTTCGCGGGGGTGGTTCGGGGGCTAGTTCGAGGGGGTAGAGGACGAAGGGTGATTAGCAGCATCCGCATGCGCCGTGGGCTCGGTTCTCGCAGTGGTAGCAGTCGGCAGCTAAGACCAGGGACGACCCGAAGCCCCCCTTTTCGTGCGGATGCCCGAGGAAGGGACCAACGAGCGAGGGGTATAGGGGACAGAGGGGGTTAGGAGTGTCGACGGGGGTAGAGGAGGAGGAAGCAAATTAATACGGGCGAGCAAGAGGGTCCAGCTAACGAACGAACCGACGCCAAGTCTAGTGCCGACCAGCGCCGCGACGCCTTGCAATCCTCTGTCTTTCCTCTTCATCTACCGTTCCTCCCGCCGTCGTCGTCGTCGTCGTCGTCGTCGTCGTTATCGTTGTCTTTAGGACACTCTCACCGCTCGAATCCTCTCGATGTGCTCGTTCGGCGATCAGGACGCACAGTGTGTATGGATCAATTTTTGTATAGAGGCGCCCGCGAATCCGCAGGCTCCAACGGTGAAGTGTGAACAAGCCTTAACCCTTCAGGGACGACGCCCGACTGTTGGCTTCTTTCGACGTTGTGTAGTGTCGCGTTGTTGTCGTCGTATGTTAATCGATTAGACTTCTTTATGCGTTCCGTAGTTATTCTGAGATTCTAGTAAACGATTCTAGACGAATATTGCACTCGAATAGTTTGTCGTGGTGTATATAACTTTTAAAACGTTCGTTGTAGTCGTGCACAAGCGTCGCTGTTGAAGGGTTAATGGCCAAGTAATGGTGTCGCTGGCCATAACAGTGAACGTCTTTAGATTTTGTTCTCTTCTTTGTCGGTCCTCGACGGGATCTGCGGACGACGGATCAGGACGTCCTTCTTGAGTTGTTTTTGGTGCAACAGTATCGTTATCCAAGGAGGATCCTCTTGTCACGTTGTACAGTCGTTCCCCAACATTAAAAGTCCTCGCAGTGTCTCGGTCGATGGCCGATCAGTGATTCCGAGGATCTACTTTGGCTACCGATCAGCTGATGGTACTCGAAACTGTCTGAACTATTGGTCCTGTCCTGTGCAGTTCGAATACTGTCTATTTTAGTTCTTTCCTTAGGGGGACATTCGAGCTTCTAGTGTCGTAATTGTTTATGTCATCCGATATCGCACAATGTGGTCTTTGAAGAAATTAGTGAGACGAGTTTGAGGAACTTGGTCTGCTTTCGATCAGCTGTTCGCTGCTCACAGTCTGAATAATTTAGTAGCTTTGTCCTGTGCCATTTTTAATACCGTTTATTCTAGCTTTTATTTTCTTTTCATGAAACATCGCAGCTCGCAGTGTTTCAATTCATATCCTCAGGCATTACCCATGAAGAAATTAGTTTTATTTAAGGAATTTAACACACTTTCGATCAGCTGTTCGTTGCTCACAGTCTGAATAATTTACTAGCTTTGTTATCTGCCATTTTGAATACCGTCTATTCTAGCTTTTATTTCTTTTCAGGAGACATCGAAGCTCGCAGTGTTCCGATTCGTGTCCTCCGACATTACCCCTGAAGAAATTAGTAATTTCAATTTTATTAAATTCTATATGCTTTCGATCAGCTGTTCGCTGCTCACGGTCTGAATAATTTACTAGCTTTGCCCTGTGGCAATTTTAATGTTATCTATTGTAGTCTTCGATTTCTTTTTAAAAATATTGAAGCCTGCAGTGTTCTGATTCATATCCTCTGGAATTATCCATAAAGAAATTAGCAATTCGAATTTTAGGGACTTGGTTTGCTATCGATTAGCCATTCACAGTTTGAGTATTATTTACCCTATTTATTAGGAGACCTCGAAGTTTGTACATCCTAGATCATTCTCTAACACTGTCCCTGTCTAGTTTGCTCAGTTTTGCAAAACGCCAATTTCAGTATCGCCTATCTTATTTGTACTTCAGAATATATGAAAATTGTTCTATCCACGAAGGAATTTACTATGAAGCAACTGTTGTTTCTTGAGATACTTCAAGGAAAGGAAATTAAAACAATTACAATTCTTACCAAGGAAAGAATACAATTACAAAAGAAACGGGCATAATTCACAGAACTCACGCAGATTGAACACAGCTTAGCAGTTAGTTTCTGGCTTAGTCTAGAGGTCTGCGTGACCCGGTTGGCGAAGAAAAAGCTCGCGAATGGCGACGCTTACCGTGCAAGCTTACCCAGAGCCGCGAACGATTAACTCGGTATTAATTAGTTGATCTCCGGACACGATAGCGTGATTAACACCGGCCTACCCTTTCCAGTGGCCTAGCCCCGCCCCGAGCATTGCATTTCCCAGTTGGTGCACCGCCATTTTGCCGGTTTACACCTCCCAAGATCACAATCGGAGCTAATTTCCGCGTGGTCTCACCAGAATTCCCACCACGTCACTGCCGACGTGGAATGGTAGGGAAAACGGCACGACGTTGATCGCGCGATTATTTTTTCATTCCTGTACACGTCGGCCCGTCGTCGTAATCCATGCCAACGGAGTACACCGACGATGCTAATTCGATTTTATGCTGTCGTCGGCGACCTACCGCGCGATTATTTTCAGCAAAAATGGAACAACGGATAATCCGTTTCTCTTGCGCAGACAACCAATGGTTTATTCCTCCACTGAGAAGCTTATGCTCCGGCAGATCGTTCCAATTTTCATTTACGCAAACACTGTTTCTCCCGTTGGACACGTGAAATTCCTACCGAAACGAGAAGATGTTTCCGAACATCGACATCGATGTTGTACGACAAATAGAGAATCGATGAATTTTATATTTGAAATATTCGCTGACATTGATATACAGGGTGAGTCACGCATAGTTTCGCCATCTTGGAAACTTGACCAACCACTATGCAACATTGTTATTAAAAATATTAATATTCTTACGGACATTTCGTACATACAGTAGCGCACGAAAGTATTCGGACACTCTTCAAACCTAAATAACTTTCTTAAGATTGGACCAAACGTCTTGATTTTCTTGATCAATTAGTTGCATCGATTTAATAAATGATATACAAAATAAATTTTGTAAATATTGGAACTGGTGTGGATTACATGACCAATAAAAAAGGAACTTTTTAAATATTTTTTATTTGAGCCACGCACAAAAAATTTGAAAGGCGCATCTGGTAGATCTATGATAGTTATACGCATGCAGAAAAATTCATTAAAATCGATCGACGTACACACGAGCTACGTGCCATCGAAAATTGTGAAAATCGCAATTTTTCACGATTCTTGATCAGTTTCTGCTTAATCTACAGAAATTCTTACATCTTTCTACGCGTGCCACTTTTTCCCGTGTTAATCGATTTCGGTGAGATTTTCAGCATGTGTATAACTAACACAGTTCTGAAAAACGCATATTTTAAATTTTCATTACGAGTTGAAATAAAAATGTTTTAAAAACTGTCTTTTCTACTTTCCCACGTAATTTCTACCAATTAGAATTATTTCAAAATTATTTTTGCATATCATTCAGTAAATCAATGCTGTTAGTTGCTCCAGAAAAGTCAAATCGTTTGGTTCAATTTTGAAAAAGTTATTTAGGTTTGAAGAGTGTCCGAATACTTTCGTGTGCTACTGTATGTGCACCGTCGTATACTGTTAACATAAAGAACCTGTTTTGAATTCCATTGTTAATGTCGTCTATTGCGGGCACGTTTTCTATTACTTGATATAGTTAATTGCATTACTTGATATAATTACACTTTATTTAATTCGAGTGTAGAAATCCTATCTGATATACAGGGTGAGTCACCAAACGTTTGCACCTCAAATATTTTTGTTGTTTCTAAAGATACGTAAAATATGGTAAGGACAAAGTTGAATGGTACAGTAAGGCTGACACGATACTATAAAAAAATTTTATTTTTATGTCATTATTTTAGAGATATCAAGGTCACCTTGACCTTTTCTAAATGGATCCACTCTTTTTTAAACACCTACAATGATAGTCCCTTTGATTAGAAATTCAGTGACTATATTATTCCAAGGTCATTCATGGTGAAGGACAGAAAAAACGTATAAAACTAAAATATGAAAGCAGAATACCTGTATTTTACAAATGTTCGAAATTATGACCATCTACGTCGATACATTGATGCAAACGAGCTCTGAAGGAATGTTGAACTCTGATAAGTACATCCGAGGTGATATTTATACATGCTGTGATGATACGCTGACGCATATCTTCAACTGTTGTTGCAGCATCCATGTACACGGTCTCTTTTAGCAGACCCCATAAAAAGAAATCTAGTGGATTTAAATCAGGCGAACGTGCTGGCCATGAAACAGTTCCGCCTCGTCCAATCCATCGGTTTGGAAATCGTGATTCCAACATTTCTCTAGCTACTCGTGCATAATGAGCAGGACAACAGTCATGTTGGTAACACATATCATAGCGATTTTGTAAAGGGACATCTTCTAACAAAATTGGCAGATCTTCTTGCAAAAATTGAGCGTATTTCTGTCCCATCGTCATTCCGTTAACGAAATATGGTCCAATTACTCTGTCGTTCAAAATACCACAACACACGTTTACGTTCCATTGTCTTTGATGATCAATTTCTCGCAGCCAGTGCGGATTATCCACAGACCAATAATGGGCGTTCCATAGATTAATTGAGCCATGATTAGTGAATGTTGCTTCGTCCGTAAACAAGACATTAGAAAAAAATGAATGATTTTGAAGCAATCCCCACTGACAAAAGTTAATTCTATTTTGAAAATTATTTCCGTGCAATTCTTGATGGAGCAATATGTAGAACGGATGAAATTTATGTCGGGCCAGAATTCGTATTACGCTACTTTGACTTATGCTTGCTTCCCGAGAAATTTTTCTCGTACACGCGTGAGGATTGACAGCTATAGCCGCTAAAATATTAATTTCATTGTCTTCATTGGTCGTGGGATTCTTCCGTTTGTACTGTCTTGCATGTACACCTCCAGTACTTCGAAACACCTGTACGTATTAATGAAAGTCTGTCTAGAAGGAGTGTTTTGCTCGGGGTACCTTTCTTCATAAAGTAATCGGGCCTGCACTGCGTTTTGTCTACATTCACAGTAAATCGTGATCATGTCACACTTTTCAGTCATTGAATAAGACATAGCGGAATCGCGTTTGGAAACATATTGATAGTAAATAAGAATGCTGGATAACAGTAACATTGAAGGACCTTAGTATGTTTACTTTAACTACGACCACAGTATGTTTACTATTTACTACAAGTCTCAACCGTGATAAACGTATTCTGCTTTCCTTTTCTAAATCTTATACGTTATTTCCGTCCTTCACCTTGAATGACCTTGGAATAATATAGTCATTGAATTCCTAATGAAAGGGGCTATCGTTGAAGGTGTTTAAGAAATGGTGGTTCCATTTAAAAAAGTCAAGGTGACCTCGATATCTCTAAAAAACTAACATAGAAATAACATTTCTTTATAGCATCATGTCAGCCCCATTGTACCATTCAACTTTGTCCTTATCATATTTTACGTATCTTTAGAAACCACAAAGATATTTGAGGTGCAAACGTTTGGTGAATCACCCTGTATAACACAAACTACACTGAAC
Organism: Agapostemon virescens; assembly: GCA_028453745.1. NCBI lineage: Eukaryota > Metazoa > Arthropoda > Insecta > Hymenoptera > Halictidae > Agapostemon > Agapostemon virescens. The sequence goes on along the minus strand of CM052093.1, from coordinate 15,866,563 downwards.
TCGTTGAAACCCCTGGGAAGCTTTAACACTTTGACTGCCATGTCACCCATATATGGGTGACAGAATTGTTTATCCATGTTTAAATATAAATTTGTACACTAATATATTCATTGCACTAAATTTAGTTGAGATCTAGAGAATAGAAGAAGGTTAAAGGATAACTTTGTGTGATACATTTTAAGTTTTCAATCGTTGCTTCGTTAAACAAATTACTTTGATTTTATGGGATTTTTGAGGTCGTTGGTTGAGCAGCATTGACTGCTACGGAAATTTGGCGCGTCTTGCCCTGGGTGCCACGGTTTTATTTTAAACAAAACATGAAGTTTTACAAAATATAATAATATTAAGTTACTGATATAATATTGCAATGGCATTTACAGTATTTTTATTGAAAAAAATACACTATATACATTTTTCATTCATCCTTTCTAATAGTTCTTAACTCAAATAGCCATTTGTAGCCAATCTAAACATGCAGCACCCACTACGAGATATCTCGTAGCTGGTAGTTTTGGTACAGACGCTTACTACGAGATATATTGTAGTTGGCAATTAATGGGTTAAAGTGTTAAATAGAAGATGTGCAAAGATGTTTCCAAAATTGACCTCGCGTTAACAGGAATCGGTATACTTGCACAGATAAACTGAACCACCGAATTGTCAGGTTTGCTTCGTCAGCATGGTTCGCTGCGGCGGACGTTAACGGGTTATAATTAGTAGAAAACGCGAATGTTGTGGACAGGAGGTAGCCGGCATCGCGTGAATATTTGGTTAGTAGCCGAGAAGACGTTAAGGGAGATTCTTCTTCGGGACGTTGAACCGTGAGGCATTCCGGGGCTGACAATCGAAGACGTTTTCGGTGAAGAAGCAACTGCTGCGGAAAGAAAGAGAGAGAGAGAGGAAGAGAGGTAGAGAAAGAGAGAGAGAGAGAGAGAGAGAGAGAGAGAGCTCTCTCCTCCGTACAGTCTCATTTTAATTAAACGAAATTCCGCGTGCAACAAAGGGCGGCAAGCCAGCCGGATAATTCGAAAGGGCAGATACGTGCTTCCTGGTTGGTCGGGTTTATAGAGGCAGAGGCGAGTGGCAGTGGGTGCGATGGTGGTGGCGTCTGCGAAGGAGAAGGGTGCCGGATCCGTCCGGAACCGGTTCTAGGTTTTCCCCGGGGTAACTAGGTGGTGAAGAGAGACGGGGAAAGATGACAGGGTGAGAGCCAGGGCCCAGCCCGCCCGGCCCGTACACAGGAAGAGAAAGAGACGGCCAGAGAGAAAAAGGGTGGAGAGGCGAGCGGCCGAAGGGGAGCGAAGAAAAGGAAAAAAGAGAGAACCTGCAAGGATGGAAGGATCAACGAGTGAGGGAGAGAGGCTGGGAGTGGGATCGATAAAGGGAGTGTCGGCCTGAGAATGGGGCAGAAAGAACACGAGGGGTCCCTTGTCCTAAACGAGCCCTTTAAGCGGGTCAACTGAAACAAAAAATCCTGAAGGATCACGCGGAACCAATCAACTACGCAAACTTACGGTTTAATTGCTCCCGCTCGGAAACTTTAAACCTACCGCGACCGAACTTACGGAAAAAATCACTGTCCGACGCCTAAACGTCCTCTCTCGAAACATAAAACAATTCGGAGAGGCTTCGCGGAGACTTTGTACTTTGAAGTAAGCTCAAGTGCTATATTTGATTTGTTTTAAATATGATACGACCAATGGAATATTAACAATCTAGAGAACTAGGAATATTTTATTTTTACCGCTATGTAGGCCATTTTTATGCTTAAGAATTCAGGTAGATCGATATTCGATTTGGTTTAATGAAATTATGAGAAGAATATTAATAATTTGTTAAAACGAGAGAATATTTTATCTTTATCGTCGTATAGACATTTATTTTCCAGCACTAATTTAAGAGATAAAGAAATAATAATTTTGGGAGATCTGAAAGAATTATAATACTGACTTGATTCTCTGAAACTCTTTCACCCACGAAAACAATTTTTAACATTACATGGTAGTCCTCTTCATACTGAAAAGTTTGGTAAATAATATTTATAATATTAATAAATTAATAACTAAATAACTAATAATAATTAACCATTTCATACATTGGTCATACAAAAAGTTGTTTCGTACATTCTAAAACAGCGAATACAATAAAATGTTGTTGACGTACAACATCACCCGTTTACCTATTAACATATCAGTTAACTGAATGTTTACGAACATTCCAATACGATACTTTGCGAGCATTGGTAAAAATTGCAATACCTTTACGTAAAACATATTTGCGTATCATTGAGTTCGTTTATATTTTATAAATTGCTAAAAACATAACCGTTGTTCGAAGAAGCTGGTTTAACCCTTTGCACTGCAAGCAATTTTAGTTCTAAAATCGAGACATGTTTTTAGTTAGAATAGTTTCCATTGTGCATGGTTTATCTCCTTTCGCATACATCAAATTTATTACTACTACTCGTCCGAAAAATACTTAAATTTTTAACGATTTTTTAAAATGCAAATATAGTGATGTAAAAGTTGTTTTTAACAATAGTACAGCCATTTTTCAACTTAGAAGTGACACTGGGGTGTTAAGGGTGAACGTCAAGCGAACAATGCAAAGATACAACAAAAATGACCCAGGTGGAAAGAACCGTCTTAACACTTTACCGATCGACGAGTATTTCAGAATTTTTCAAACTATTTTTTCAAATTATTTATTATTTATTATCATTTTAAAAAATTTTTCAAACTACTTTTTCAAACTATACTAAACCATTGTTCATGATTAAAAACTTTTCCATGAATTTCTCAACGCTAACAGCAATTTTTATTGTAAACCAACACGACATCCTCGGTAACGTTATCTAATAATTTGTTTATAATTTACAATGTAAAAGCAGTTTGTTAGGCTTCATTCCGTTACGGTGCAACTGTTGAAAGTCTTAATAATAAGCTTCCGGTCGGTAAAGTGTTAATTTTGGAATTAAAATAGCTTCGAGTGCACAGGGTTGATTTCGAGTCAGGTTTCGAGGGAATTTCCTCTTTTGTCGGATCGAGTTAATATATTAGATCATTGCCATTCGTCTTGAGGGATCGAATCATCCCCTAGCGTCAAGTTTCGTGTGTTCTATCCGGCGTGCTATCCAAGAGACACTTGTTCACAGCGAAACAGGAACGCCGGTGTCTCGGTGTTCTGCGTTGTTAGATGTTACACTCCGAATTCCTGCAGGGATTGCGTGACTGGTTTACAGTGACACGCGCGGTTTATTGCTTCTCTCGCATTTATCGCGTAGAATATGATTACGCCGGGGCCGCGATACCGAACGAACCGAGTCGAGGCAACACGATTTTTGTCTAGGAAACGATACTGCGCCGCGATTAAACATTTTTTCGTAGCGTTCCTCACTACGCAATAGTTATCTCCGACCGGCGCGCAGCGACGCGATCCCCTCGCGATTTTCATAGCTGTTCGGTTACGATCACCACGGCGATTACGTCATTATGACCGAACGCGGGTTTCCGGGGACGGATCTCCAACAGCTATTAACCACTCCGCTATTCATTAACGTCGCTTAAATAAATTTATTGTACTTTAAAACGAAGCGATTGCTTCCCGCGCATAAATCCGTTCGTTCGAACGCACTCTCGCGCTTTGAACCTTTTATGTAACGCTGGAGATCTTGATGCACGAGCAGCCGCAAGTTTATGTTGCGCCAAAGATGCGTTCGGTGCTGCTCCTTTGAGTCCTAGCGCGCAAATTTTCGACGCGGATGCCTTCGCGCTGGAACTTGACGTCTTTGTACGCGGTTACGGTGATGTACAGGCCACTTGTTTTATTAATAGACGCGCACGGAACATTCGACTCGTTGCTACGGTTTTATAGTTCGCCGCAGTTGCCATTTTACAATTTTTCAATATTATCATTAACTCCTTTAACCTCTTAGGCACGGCTGAATTTTGCGCGAGGCTGTTTCTCTGTACGACAGAGTTCAGCGCGAATTACGTGTGCATGATACAGCACTGCAATTTGTGACGGATAACGCTGTTCTCTGCACGAGTACATTGGAATGACGTATTTGATCATAAAATTATAATTTTTCTTAACACGTTGAATGCCACGATGGTCACCGGTGACCGGCACCGTTGCGTCGTTTAAAAATGATTATCATTAAATTTATGGCATTGAACGTCGATTTATTATTGTGGAAGTTAACCAGATTGTAGTATAAGGTGAGAGCTTCGTTATACAGTAACTAACAATTCTCTTTAATTACACTGATCACTTCTATGAATGAAATAAATGAAACTCGTCTGAAGTACACAAATTTCGCTCGGCATTCAATATGATACACGTATGTTGACTTTAACAATTTACTTGAATAATAATAGTGGCGCGTCGTACAGAGAGATGGCATCCACGAAAGCCACTATAGTGGCGCATAGTGCCTAATAGGTTACAGGAAATTCGATAATCCTCCCGTTCAATAACGAGAATGCTAATTCGTTTGAAACTGTTCTTCATTTTTCTCTGGACAAGTTGGAGTATGCTGGATCACGGTTGACGGAAGATTCACGATTTTTTCTTCGCGATCGCTGTTCAGAGTTAAAGCCTATACAAAATCTAGAATGTCGTCAAAGCTGATTATCTTTCAGCCGACCCCATTTTAGGTTACCGATTTTATTAGTCCGGTGAGCACATCGTACAACACGAACCCCTTCGCAGCAGGCAGTTTCTCCTAAAAGCCATTTCTTCCCTTAGAATCTTAAGTACTTTATTTCTTTACGATTTTATGTAAGAATGGAGATTCAAAATTTTTGCTTAAAAATATATGTTTCTTCAATTAGGTACTGTCCGTTTTTGTCGATGACCCTTTCGTGTACTGGTCAAATTCTTCTAGATTAACTTTCGTTAGTATGTTCTGCGATAATTGCAAATTTCAAGTTTCTTTCGTTTGTGATCATCGATAACGACTTCATATTTTAATCGATTTGTGTATATCGTTACATTCCTTAATATCGTTTTTACCGAATAATTAGGAAATTATTGAACGATGTAGGAGGGTTCAGAAATGCAATGCGTGACCATGCGATGCGTCTACGCACGTCTAATTAATATCTGGGTCAGAGCACAGGGAGAGGCTTTAATTATCCGTAGCTACCGGCGGGCCAGCGATAAATACGAGTCTTATTCTGTGCGCTAGGCTCGTCTTCGGTCGCTCATGTCGTCTAGAGAAACAGAGGCTCTAGCCAAAAGGAAGTCTGTCACCTCGTGAAAGATCTATTATGGAAAACTGCGAGACGAGGACGCGTTTTGCTGAAAGAAAAACGATTGCAAATCGAAAGGGCCTAATTTCGTTACCTTCATTGCGTTGCGAAACATTCCGTACCGGAATACATCATGTCGCGTTGCTTGAAATTCGAGATTCGGTCAAACAGTATGATACGTCCATCTTTTAAGACAGATCATGGATTTGGAGATCATGGTGCAGAAAAGTCGCGTTAAATGCCACCATCTCGAGTCCGAAACGTTGTACTTATCGTGTACAAACACGAATCGAAGAGGGTTACGCGCGACTGAACTTGTACCTCATTTTTGTGTGATAAAACGGTGAAAAAATGTTGTACATCCATTTTAAGGTGTTATTGCAAACAAGAGAAGTTGATCTTCAAATTTGTGGCTATTTCATTTTCGAGAAAAATTTTTTCGTGTTTTTGGGCTTTGGTAGGCTTTGGTTTCTCATCTGCTATATTATATAAAATATTCACATTTTCTAAACTGCCTTGCGAAAGAAAAGGGTTATAGCTTTAAAATCAGTACTGTCTTGTCTGTTATCAGTCAAGTATCTAGAATTTTTCGAGAATTAGAGATATACCGTTTAAAGGCATTTTGGCTCTAATTTTGTTTTGTGTTTGGTGAATCTTATTCCAGGTCCACGTATTTTTACTTAAAAATTTATATAAAAAATATTTATATTTATATAAAAAATTGCTAATTCTGTAAAACTATTTAGGTTCAAAGTTACATTTTTTAAAATCTTATGATATTTTAACATATTATGTATCATGATTGTCAATTTTTAATGCACGTAGCAGGACAAATTTCATTCTTTAAAATCGCCAATTGGTTATAAATGAAACTAATTATTTAAATACGGATATTTGCTATTTTCAAATTACGTAAACTTCGTAACACCCACCCAAAAGAGTTCATTTCGTTAATCATAGTGAATGTTCTTCATCACATGCGGTGCAAATAAAATAGCAACGCTAACAACAACAAAATCTTAGAAATCAGGGAGGTAGAAATATCTGCAGAGGCACATAATGTAACATAAGTTATATAATATTAGTAAATTGTTATTACGCAGTAAAAAAAAAAAAGTGTGGGGTAGATGCAAGCAGTGACTTCGGAAAAGTAAATAACGATAAACTGTAAAGCGAAATACCGAAGGCGTAATAACATTACTAATGTTGTTTAAGATATCTCAGGAAAATAACGACTGGACTCGGCTAAATGATCACCGTTTAGAGAATGTCGCCATGTATACGCACGTTTTATTAACGCTCAACGCCCTGTAGTCCTTTCTATTGGTTCTTTACGACGACGTTTATCGACGATTAAGTATTTCTGGCGACTAGGCGATTTCACGGATACATCTCACACATTCGTGGATTATACCGACCGGCTTGCTGAATTTTTCCGGTATAATAACCATAATCGTGGCCGGTGTACGTGTCGGGTACCTCGTCTATCTGGGAAACTATGCACTTTTCTGTATTTTAATGATTTTTGTTTAGCCGTGCCAGTCGGCGCGCTGTCAGTTTCCTCGGTACTCTGAATGGTTAACGTTCTGCTCGGATCATTTGCAAAACCGTTCAAGAAAATCGATCCATGAATTTCCAATCTTCCTGTTTTCTGTAAAAGCAAATCGCTATTTAATATTTTTCTCAGATAAACAACGCTCTAGATCATTGTCTTTTATTCTATCACGAATAAAATTATTTCTTGTTTCTAAAAAGAAACTTTAGTACTGACAATCCCCGATTATTAACGTTAATTACACAAATTAGCAATTGAAATTGAGGCAACCAAACTTTTAATGAAAGCCTAGATGCAAATAATACATAAATCAATGATTAAAACAATTATTTAAATGGAATTGGCAAAAACAATTTTTAAAATAAATATCTCATCGTGCTTTGTTGACTTTTTATGTAGTACTATGTTTTTAAAAATGTATTACTTATATTATGTGAGATGAATCGACTTGTGGTTATTTTTTGGAAATGGAAAATTGTTAGATGACGTGAGGCGGGGTATTATCGTTGTCTGAAAACAACATGGT
>CM052093.1:15817913-15854227 GCA_028453745.1 Agapostemon virescens | reverse complement strand
CGCCTTGGTTTTTGAGTTAATAAAGCTTCGGGTGCAAAGGGTTAAAACAAATTTTACATCGCTATGTTTGCATTTAAGGAATCGGTAAAAATCGGAATGTTGCACGTACGAGTAATAGCAATAAACTTTACATTCGCGAAAGGAAATGAATACCTGGGGTTATTTTCGGAATGTTCTACGCGAGTTACTAACAAAAACATGGACCAACCAGAAAGCAGTTATAATCAACGAATTCCGGCACGGTGGCCAATTCTACTTAGCGGTAGAGTTGGTGTCGCGCCGTGCTCGAATCGCGAGCAAAAGAAGCAGCAGGCATTCATTTAAATAAAATGCGTTTACCCAGCCGTGAGTACACTTGCTGAACATTGAATTATTTTTAATTGCATTTCTAGTTAATACTTATTACACAAAAACGTTTAATCAATAAAACAACATTTTCTTTATTCCAAATTTCACAAAATAACCAACGAAAGTGAAAACTCGAGCAGGGATGCTTATAATTATAATCTTTTCATGATAATTATACTGTGCATCATTATCCTAAATGAAAATTGCCTAGATTGCAGGAAGTAGAAATTAAATGGAAATGTATTTCCTTTCGAATACGTCGAAAATAATACAATAGCCTCAAGTTCTTTTAATATGTTTTTTCTCGTGCATTTGCCCGATTCATTTTTATCGCAAATGCATGAAATTCGCAGCCCGGTGGTAAGATTTATGTCATATTTTATAAACAGATGCGTTTAAGACAACGCTCCGGCAATGGAGTCTGTTGCTGAAACACGCGGAGGTAGCGAGCACGTTAAAGAGCGCGCAAAGTTCATCTCTTAATTATAAATGCACTCACCGTCAGAGATAAGAAATATTTGCGCTAGTGTGAACGGTGGATGCAGCGAAGCCCTGTCTCAGGAGGCCGTGCATTGTACACGGTTTTCAGGATAATGCAAGGAGTAGAGAAACAGCAGCAGAGACGAGCAAAAAAGGGTCGAGCGAGCAATATATCAGTAGCGGGTTGGCAGGAAGACGGAGCCTGCGTGGAGGAACTACTGAGCCGAGTCCTCTTCGTTTCTTTTTACCCTACAGCCAAGAAAAATCCCGAATAATCCGCCTGCTAGGATTATCCTGCCTCCCGACGATCTTCCTTTGTTTTATAGAACTCGTCGGATAGCGTGACCCTGCGCGACGCATCACTCTTTCGACTCGATTCAACTTTTTCTACGGCAAAATTAAAACAAAAAAAAACTACTCTGCATATTGACTACCTAACCCAGAGCTAACACTTTGCACTACGATTTATTCTGCGGTTAGAATAAGTGGAATTCTTTTATTGTTCAAATTGTCGTAAGAAGGAAAGAAACCGGAATTTTTGTATAGAAAATACACCGGCAATGATCGGTTTAATGTTAAGAGAATTGCAATATGGAATTACAATTTAGTTATGAAAAACGTCATTCCAAAATTATTAAAGTTAAAGTATATGCATCATATCTTTAAGAAGAATTATAATTTAGTTATCAAAAACTTCATTCCAATGTTCCCTGCCGTACAAAGAAACAGTCCACGTTTATTGTATGTACAGAAATACACGTTTATTGTATGGAAATGATACCAAATACGGTGATTATTATTAATATTCGGACATTGTGCTATTCAAAAAATTGTTGCTAGTTTCGATCGTTTGCAATAGTCAATTTGGAGTTATTGTTTTATAATGTAACAGAACATTCATTGTAGTTTGTAATAACATAAATTTTATTTGTTTGTTGCACATACTTTTCCTAATACCAAACAGTGAACTAAATTATGTCGAAATTTATCGTCGCAAAAATATTCGGACACATAATTTATTCTCGCATTTCTTGCGAATAATGACACACTTTTGCCGTTTGTTTAGAAACATAATGTCGAGCAAGATGAAGAGCACGCTTCACGATATCAGTTACTGTTCGAAAGCCATTAGGGTCAGTTAGAAATTCTAAGTATGGGACGAAAAAGTAGAAATACTTCATTTGACGTACGACAATTAGTAATTTTTTACAGAGAAAAAGAAAAAACCTATCGGGAAATCGGTAATCTTCTAAAATTAAGTAAGAGTGCCGTAGTTGATATTATACGGAGATATAATGAAGAAAATCGAATTGAATCAATTCCTCAGAAAGGCCGACCGCAGAAGCTTGGCGATCGAGAGAAACGTATTATTTTGAGAAAAGTAAAAGCGAACCCTGGTTTAAGTGTTCCAACATTAAGTGCTGAATTATTTCAAGCGATAGGAAAGGAAGTTCATCCAGTTACAATACATCGGGTGTTGAAAACAAATGGATATAATGGTAAAGTAGCGCGTAAGAAACCGTAAATAAACGAGGCGAATCGCAGAAAAAGATTAGCTTTTGTAAAACAATATGTTCATGAGGAAAAAACTTGGTGGAATAATGTAATTTTTGCTGATGAAAGTAAATTTAATCTGTTTAACACTGATAGATGAATATTAGAATGGCGTAAACGAAATCAAGAGCTTAACCAAATAAATTTAAATCCAACAATAAAGCACGGTGGTGAAAGTATTATGGTGTGGGGGTGTATTTCATCTAAAGGAGTTGGACAACTGGTTTTTACAGAACAAATTTTAGATAATTTTAAGTATCTAAATATTTTAAAACAAAATCTTAAGAAAAGTGCGATCACAATGGATATGGAAGACACATTTAAATATTATGAAGATAATGCTCATAAACATAAAGCCAGAATAGTTCAAGAATACCTTTTATATAATTGCCCAAAAGTATTACATCCGCTACCACAGTCACCAGACTTGAATCCCATTGAAAATGTATGGGATTTTTTGGAGAGGAAAATTCGAACAACACCGATGAGATCGAAGGAAGAATTAAAAAAACGATTAATTGAAGAATGGAGACGTATACCGCTAAGTTACTTACAAAAAGTTATAGACAATATGCCTAAGCGGTTGCGACACGTAATTAAAGCTAAACGCTATCCAACGAAATATTAATTAATGCTTATGTTAATCATTTTCATGTTTAAATGTTATAGTTTGTCAAGCGTCCGAATATTTTTGCGACGATAAAGTTCGACATAATTTAGTTCACTGTTTGGTATTAAGAAAATTATGTGCAACAAACAAATAAAATTTATGTTATTACAAACTACAATGAATGTTCTGTTATATTATAAAACAATAACTCCAAATTTATTATTACAAACGATCGAAACTAGCAACAATTTTTTGAATAGCACAATGTCCGAATATTAATAAGAGTCACTGTATTTGATTCGAAGTATTGCCCATCGGTAGCTATACATTTTTCCCATCTCTCTGATAATTTGTAGATGCCACGCCAAAAAAACTGTTCCTCTTTTGAGGCACAGAAGTCATCAAGCAATTTTCGTACATTTTCGTAAGATGCGAAGCGCTGCTTGGCAAGTGCGTGTGCCACCGATGAAAATATTGAGAGTACAAATTAGTCTCCGCCATCTCCGCGAATATCGCAGAAGATATGCTACACAAATTGTTACTTCCTAATTAGTCGACAGACGGCAGTACCGAACTCGATTACAGGCAAAACATGGGGTACATTTTTCAGAAAATTCCACTAACAAAAAAGAAGATCCTGCAAACAGATGCCACATGTGCGTAAAAAAGATCCAATTAAATAGTATTCTTCGGACGCGTCAAATTCCATTTTATCTGTACGTCAAGGGGTTAAACATCATCAGCCGTATAGTTGCAAGAATGGCCCGTCGTTCAAGGCTTAATTCGCGTGTCAAGGGGTTAAAGATCTGTTTCTGGTAATTCTGATCTGCATTTTTGCCATGAATACGTAATATCCAGTCTAGCGATAATATATATATCGTCGAGGTATCACAGTGCATTAGCTTTGAAATTATTTTCCTGGGAATGAGCGTCCTGGTGTGTTCCAGCGTTTTATTAACTTTTATTGCAAGGGTTAAACCCAAAGAGCGGAAAGTTGGTCGCAATGTTTCATTCGAATAAAACACGTCCACGGATCGTGTTTAATTCGCAGAGGCGAGCACGCGAAAACTACAAAACGCCGGATAAAGTATGCGCGTCGAAACGGGGCACGTGCAAAGTATCGCGCAAGCGAGCAGGTGCGTACTCCGGGCAACAGTTTATCAAAGACGTTTTTCTCTAGCCGGTCCCGGTATCAGTTGAAAACGGATGAACATCGGACACGCGGACGCGGCGAACATATTTTTACATAAAATTAATTAAGTCGATGGGCCTCGCGTCGTAAATAATTGCCGGCTCTGTCGTCGAATTTATTCCTGAACGTTTCCAATGAGAAATGAGCCAAACGTCCCCATTCTCGACAAAAACCCCCACCACCGTTCTTTTGTTCTGTATACTTTATACCGAACTGCGGATTTCATGCGTTCATCAGAAAAATTCTTTGACAATAATCGAAACGGTGAAAACATTGGGAGAAAAGCAATGTTAAATTATTATGAATTTATTAAAATAAAAGAAGAGATAAACTTTTCTACAACTTCGTTTTCTAATATTATGTCTTTGCATTCGAAATATCCGATTTTAAAATGCAAATTTTGTGTGACGTGTTTTGACCAAGAAATGTTATTGTGGCCTGCAGGTTTGTCGCATTACCATTTTAACCATTGTAAATGAGGTTTATTTCAATGTCAAGCAATATGATTTTCATGTGTGCACGAAAATGACAGCGTTATAAATGACGAACACGAACGATCAGAAAATTTAATTTCTATCGCAGTACGATCGAAGAACTTAATAATTGGCCCGAATATGTTGCTTACATCGATGAATAAGATTTGTTTACGAAAACCCCATGTTTGCGTATTTTTATTGTTTAAACTCGGATATTTCATATGCAACAACTCAATAACTGATTGACAGAGAATTTTTTATTTCGCACAAAAATCCAAAGTCTTTTCACAACAATTTTATGTTGCATAAACCGATAAAGAGGTACAGAAATTTTAAGTATTTCGTCCATTAATTATGAACTCATTTGCTTGTTTCTGAACAATTAGTAGTTAAAGAAAATATTTAAAACCTTATACATTTTCGTAAAATAGCATAAGTTTTATAATAGTCAATCAATAGTTTTTATTGAATATTTATCATGTACAATTTAATAGCAACAAAATCGTTCAAGCTTTCGGATTCAATTCAAGTGCCAGACGTACAAAATCTGCACTATCGCGGGACCGGCGTTCGATGTGTTAAGGGACGAAAATAATCTATTGAAAAATTGTTACGGGCACATTAAAATATGTAGTTTTAATATATTTTTACAATCGATTGCGGTTTGAATCTGTCAGCTAGTTTATGGGAGAAGTAGGAGCTAAAGTTTGAAGTAGTTAACGTCGCGATACTTTTCGCACAGGCGCGAAACGATCGAGAGGTTACGCGTTCGAGGATAAGGGAGAGAGCTGGGGTGCAAAATGATCTCTGGCGAATCGGCGAAAGGATTAAGCGGCCAGTAATTCTTGGATTTATTATCCTGCGATATTTAAAATACACCGGCGCGGAGCTGCGACAACGGCTGACGAAAATACTTTATTCGCCGTGTCGCCGCGACTTCATTTATTTCCCGTCCACGTGACTCTTGTCCCGAGATAAGTTATGTATTTCTTTTTTATTCTTTTCGTTTCGCGTGGTCCCTTTTTGCTCCTCGTTACCCTTCCATTTTACTCGCCACCTGTCGCGGTTCTTAGCGAAATTTCACCGGCTTATTTTCGGGACATTCTTTCGGCTGGCCAATAAACCACCATTTTCTTTTTTCCCGGCGCTTGCGATATAACCCTCGTATACTTAACATTGAAACTAACGAACCAGTCAAAAAATGACTGGTTTCTGATTTTTTCGTTTACAATTACTCAAATTATAAAAACATTTTTATCAGAAAGTTTCGAATGAATTTCTTCATTGAAGCAGACATTACGAGAAAAATTGTACGACATCCGAATGGATGCAATTTTGTTATTATTACAAAACAATATATGTACATCGGTCGGATTTATTATTCGGTAGTCCTAGTGTTAAACGTAGTCGTATGAAAGATTATCCAGTGATTTATTTATTTTTTCATTGTTTCTTTATTGTCGCGTCTGTTTAATAGCCACTAGCAACCACATATAGGATTACTTTCATAGACTTATACGTGCGATGTTAAAATATATGCATCATATCTTTTAGAAAAATTACAATTTAATTATGAAAAACCTCATTCCAAAATTATTAAAGTTAAAGTATATGCATCATATCTCTAAGAAGAATTATAATTTAGTTATCAAAAACTTCATTCCAATGTTTTCTGCCACAGAAGAGAATGTTTTCTGTACAGAGAAACTGCCCCGCACAAAATTCAACCGTGCCCAAGAGGTTGAAAGCGCATAATTGCATTCGATAGAAAATTGTTACTATCGAGACTAGGAGGAAACGAGTTCAAGAGAAACACTATCTCGCTACATATCAATTGCTATCTTGCAACTTATTTTACAAAACTTAAGCAGCTATTACTCCAAACACATGCTACGGCGAGCAGACTATTTTCAATGCCAGAGTAGAAACTCTAAGTGATTTATAGTTGCAAATTCGGTATACCTTCAGGAGCTGTCTATGAACTGCATCGAAGATATCGAGCATGCTATCTATTCCTAAAATCTTCAAGCATATCGTTCCGATCATGCTCACTGTATCAAGCGAGATGTATCAGATGCAACAATATTTCATTTAACTAAAGTCGATATCATTATCGAATAAAATCAGCGAATCTTTTGATTTCTGTTTTGCGATTCCATAGATCACACGTACAAACACACGCACACGCACACACAACAAATCAAGCAGAATGCTACTTTATATATGATAACACCTTATATGCTGTGTATGTTTTAATCGTACGACAAAGTGTCGTTTAGAAATAATGATACAAAGGGTTCCGCGTGATCCGTGTTTAACCTCTTAAGCACTATGCGCTACTATAGTGGCTTTCGCGGATGTCATCTCTCTGAACGACGCACTACTATAGCGGCGCACTCTACTAGCACACTTGCTCACCGTTTAAATTAAATAATGGTTTTCACATATTGTTTCACACTTGTTTTGCCTTTACATCGATTGATAATTGTTTTAACAATATACATTTCAACACAGTCTTTCCTATATCTGCCAGTGTCAGGTCGTTGAGTGTCGCGTCGAACTCTGCCGTACAGAGAAACAGCCCCTCGCAAAATTCAGTCGTGCCTAAGAGGTTAAAGGTGTCCCACCTTTCTAATTTTTAAAAGTGTCCCACCTGTCCCACCCTTCGAAATTTTGCAACCACTACGTGCAATTTTATTTTCTAAAATTCCGTGCCTCAAAAGATTAAGAGGAACCTCTGGAAATAATGAAATATTGAGCATGAGGCTTATGTTATTTAACGATATTAATGTTATTCTACATTTTGCTTACATACATTTACATTATCAAACGATAAGAAATTAGTTTGCACAGAAACTAGAAAGTTTCCACAGCATATATGGTACTTCGTCTTTCGATTCTGGCATAGTTTTCAGCGTTCGCCCTTTCTTTACTTTCATGGAAGTAAAAGATGATGCGAAATAGTGCAAAATTGAAGTCGATGGAATCGATTCCTTAAAGTTAAACGTTGTTAAGACGTTGTGACTGGAAGGGTAGATTTAAGTTAAGTGTACCTTCGAAAATCATTCTTCGCGACGAATTATCCAATTCGTATATCGAAGACTCACTCCACCGACCGAAGAAACAGCATGTTTGAGTTAGGCCAAGGACTATCAGGTTGTTCAGAAATCTTCTTTTCGTTTTTAATACTAGAACTACCGAACGATAAGTCCAACGATACACATCGCTTTGTAATAATAACGAGACTGCATCTATTAAAACTTCATACAATTCTTGTTGTAAGGTATACGTCATTAACCTCTTAGGCACTATGCGCCACTATAGTGGCTTTCGCGGATGCCATCTCTCTGTACGACACGCCACTATTATTATTAAAGTAAATTGTTAAAGTCAACATACGTGTATCATATCTTTAACACGTTGAATGCCGAGCGAATTTTGTGTACTTCAGACGAGTTTCATTAATTTCATTCATAGAAGTGATCAGTGTAATTAAAGAGAATTGCTACTTACTGTGTAACGAAGCTCTTACCTTACATTACAGTCTGGTTAACTTCCACAATAATAAATCGATGTTCAATGCCATAAATTTAATGATAATCATTCTTAAACGTCGCAACGGTGCCGGTCACCGGTGACCACCGTGGCATTCAACGTGTTAAGAAAAATTATAATTTTATGATGAAACACTTCATTCCAATGTACTCGTGTGGAGAACAGCATTATTCGTCACACATTGCAATGCTGTATCATTTACACCTAATTTTATGTAACTATCTATTTAACTATATTATCGACAAAAATTAGAAAATCTTTCGATTTCTGTTATGGGATTCCACGGATCACACGTAGACACGTACACAAATACACAGATACACACACACAACAAATCAAGCAGAACGCTGTCGTTTGTTTGGAAAGCGTTACAAGGGATGGTGGCCCGCGGCGGAGGAGAAGAGGGGAGGGGAATCGGAGTATGATTAATTTCGAAGAAAAAGTTCAACGGAATCGGTCGATATATTCAGACAGCTTTTTCAGCTTGGACGAGCGAGCAACGTAGCTCGGTAAAAATTCAATTAATCGCTGTCCGTCGATACTTCAACCCGGCGAGATGGACAAGCGCAATTTGTACGTATCAGAAGCAATAAATTACCGAGATACCGATCCGTGACGGCGACCGTAGACTTTGTTCTTGCGCCGTGAATTCATAGGTGAACGAACGGCCGTTGTGTGCACACGAGCACTCGCGAGGCTCGCGTGGATCGCGCGTGGAACGGGTTCTGCGTGCACGAAAATTTGTTGCTATCGCGGCCCGATTAACCCTTTGCACTCGAGCGGCGATTCTGAGCCGCCACGAAAAATTGGCGTACTATTCGTTTAAAATTAATTGAAACATCGCTATCTTTGCACAGGGTCAGGTATTGGATGGGTGTGTGCACTTTAAAACAGTAGAAAAATTGAAACGATTTGAGAACGCCATTGTATTATTTTTAACTTACATAAATGAATATAGTATGATTTAGCCCTTACCACTCCAATGGCGCCTCTGAAGCGACATTAAACATTTCCTTACTGTTATTTAACCCTTAGCACTCCAAAGGCGCCTCTGAGGCGAAACTAAATATTGTCGTTCTGTTATTCAAAATAATTTTGACGTCACTATGGGTGCGTTTAATAAATCAGTAAAAATTAAAGTGTTGCCCCTACTTGTAATAGTAATAAATTTGCTATGCACGAAAGGAAATGAACCATGTAGAATGGAACTATTCTAGTTCGAAAAAATATCTTTATTTTGGAATTAAAATTGCTCGGAGTGCAAAGGGTTTATTATTCCTGTTTATTACCAATAGGAGCAAGCGAGTTTTACTTTCTGTGAACACGAAATTATATCGCCGTTCGGTTTCCTCCTCGTTACAAGAAGATAAATCATCGGATTTAAGCTGAACTCTCTATTTATTCGCTGCTCGAGTGTTTTGTTCCCTTTGCATCCAAACGGATAAATTAAAATTACACGTACGTTTATGGATCCCTTCATCCCGGTTTAAGATGGAGAACGATGATTCACGATCATCCAACGTGTCCAGTCCGAGCGAAGAAGCCGTTTTGTGGTTTCATAAATTTCTGCAGGTGGACCAAGTGGTTCGCCAGCAAGAATAGATCAAAGCGTCTTCAACGAGACGAAATGGGTGCTCGCAGATGTACGCATAATCTTTCCAGCCTCTATCCATCTATATTTATTACGTCGACGGTAGACTTCCTGTCGCCTCCGTTTAATGACGGAAACACGTGAAACTGGGACGTGTGTCGTCTAGGCCTGCTCGGTTTAATAATCGAAACGAGACGTTCACTCTGACCGACTTTGCTCGAACCATTTTTCAACCGCCTCTAGAAAACATTACATTATTTTTATAAAACTTAAATCGAAGTATATATTATTATCAATGAGTTCAAATTAATCAGTTTGCTAATTCAACTGGATTTAATTAATCAACTGACAAATTTAGCTTAAAATACATTAACTAGGTTCTTGATAAAATTAGGCACTGCTCAATCACATCAAAAATAACATTTTACATAAATGTCTACAGTACCATCGCAACTGCACCGATCAGAAATTGGTGTCAACTATCTGTAACTGTTGTGACGTTCAAAGTGATGACAGCTGTCACAAATTTATCATCCACAATAAAACGTTGTGCAACAGTAATACTGAATTCATCATTTTAACGAGTACACTGCGGATTTTATGCAGAAAAGTAGTAGGAAAATAGTTACAGAGCCAAAAACGAAAGGGATGTACATTATAACGGTTAGGAAACTTTTTCCATTCGCCCTAATTATTCCAGTCTGAAACAATGCATTAGGAGTACCCATAAGTAACAAATTATTTGGAAAGCAGATTTTCGCTTTTAGTTCTGTACCGATCATTGAACAAGGAGTGTTCTAGATATTCTAAGAAATATACGCCATTACCTTCCGAGGATCATATTCGTCGTGGCATATTTTTTCATTTTCATGTCACAATTCTGTTTAGCGTATTTTTGGACCTAATTTATTGGGAGTAACGTTGATTTCCTCTGCGACCATAGTATAAATAAATTATAATTTCAACTGTCTTTTATACAATTATAATTGAACTGATACTCTTTACACTGTGGATAAAAATGAACATCCACCATGAAGTCCTACCATTTGAGGGTTAAATACGTATCGATGATAAATAAAATGATTTATATTGCTTCGAACTCAATAATTAGAACGTTAAATTTATAATCAAACTGGTTTTGTAATTAATTATTAAAAATCATATTATTTTCCCTATGAGATCGTTAGTCGTACAGTGTAAATATGTTGTGTAAAATAGTAATATACAATACAGCCAATTATAAACAATAAAACATAATGAATCATGGATATTGTTAATCAATATCGATTCCGTAAAATTCTAAAATTGTGATTCACTCATTAATCAGGTATAATGTTAATTAGCCCCCGAAACTCCAGTGAAAACGAGCGGGACTCGGATTGATTAGAAATATCGGTGTATCCACAATGGTGATTTGCAGCGGCCATTAATAAGTCTATTAAATCCGGTGTAATTTCACTTTCCACGGGTACGTGAGATTTCATAAGAGGCCGAGGCGACGGGCACGGAGAGCTAGGGACAGACAGAGCGCGCGGGCCGGCCTAGGCGATTATTAATTTCTCTAGCGTTCAGCGGTTCCATTTAGCCGTAATTTTCCCGGTCGATTTCACTCGCGGACACGTTGGCTTTAATCACCGTGACGTCCTGATCGTAATCCCGAAACCGTAAACTGAAAAACCGACGGTATCGCCGCGCGCGCGCTCGAGTATTGCGCAACGGGAAAGCGAAGGAAAACCAGTCGACCGGTCTCGAACCAGCTCGTTACAACTTACAACGACCGGGTTCCTGTATCGTTCGCTTCCATCTCTCCTAACGAGAGACAAAAATTGTCGGCCGATTGCTCGCGCTTGCTCGCACTCGCTTGCGCTCGCTCGCACCCCCTCCGCTCGTAAAGGCGGGTCCACGTTGAACCGGCTCGTCGTCGTCATCGCCGAGGATCGACCGGAAGCGGCCTACTTCCGAAACGGCGTATAATTTTTTATGCAAAGTCGAGCTCGATCGTTCCAGCTCGAAAACTGTAATTTGTAGCGGTCGTTGTTAGCGGTGCAACAGGGTGCAAGAATGCATCCGTGGAGGCGCGTCCGCGTGCAAGGTGGCCCTAGACGCACGATAATTACCTCGTCAGGGGCTTCCTCTCTTTCTTCACCGCTTTATCTTTCGGTTTCCTTTTCTCTTTAATAAACGATTGCGATGCTTAGCATCCCCTTTCACAAGAGAAACACCATTAAGATTAATGCGAGGCTTAACAATGGCCGATTAAAGTTATTAGAATTGCTTGCATAAATTCACGAGCATGCGTTAGGCTGTTGCACGTAGAATGTCAGATCGTAGAATGCAAATGTTACGAAGCGTTTCAATCGAGAAATACTGTCGTAATCTCTGCCATTTTTGATACACTGTGCGGTGAAAATAGTTTAAAGCGGAATTACCTTTTTCCAAATCGCCTCGAACGACCTGGTTTCCTTTCAGCGGTTGCCAGCATTGATTTACTAAATGCCAAAAGGATTTTGGAAAAATTGCGATGTTTGAAAACATTTTTATTCGAGCCCGTACTGGGAACTTAAAATATGCATTTTTAGATTTTTCTTTGGTATACGTATGCAGAAGATTTTGTTGAATTCGATGAAAGTGGATTTTATAACGTACAATTGAACATGAAAAATGATTATGCCAAGAAAATGTAATTCATGAATTGCACCTATTCCATAAACTACTTCAAATTTCTGTCTGATTCTTTAGAGATATCTATAGGTTCCCTATAATTGATTTAAATGAAAAAAGTTCACTGTTTGAAGTTGGTAAGCCAAACTCTCTTTGCACCAAGCAAATAAAAGAAACTCAAAATTTTCTTCAAGAAACTCCAAAATCACTTTTAACCTGAAAGAAGCAAGCCACTTTCGGCAATTAATTCCAAATTAAAAATTAAAAATAAATTTAAGAACTAGACACGATAAAGTGGCGTTCAATACGTTATACACTGACATTATTTTAAATGCTTGAATAACTACAGGATAAAAGTCACAATATTATCCCCTCTACCGCCAGTACACCTTTAGAGACGCCGCGAATTCCGGTTCGTGTCTATGCAAGGTAAATGCAACGTTTCGGACACGAGATTGTGACGTATAAAGCGACTTTGCTACACCAGGTTTTGTGAAACTTGATCTCCTCGTAGATACCTCGATAATGTTCTAATTTATCGTGTCATTAAGCAGGCGAGATTACGATTAAAAAAAAAGTTAAATTACAGCGTTAAAATGAAAATGTGCGAAAATTACGGCAGGATCTTGCGCAACTATGCCTGCACGATACTTAACATAGGCAAAATATAAACATTTTGATGTTGACCGATGCTGTAAATTCGTTACTGCTTCTTGTCACGTTTTTAACATGCTACTTACGCGGTGAAACCTGTTTCGCCACAAAGGATCTGCCAGCCCGCAGCTTTGTCGCGCCTCGATTGCTACTCAGTGCTACTTTATACTCTACTCACGGGCTCACGACCGTAGAATAATTTCTTGCCTTCAAAACTGCTACTTCGTACATAATTATCGAATATTATGTCATGCTATTAAACTTGAAATATCGCGTGCAATTTGTCTCCCGCCGTGCTTTATCGGAGCCTCTTCGTGCGTCCTGTCGGCGACGATTCGATCGTTTCATAGAATTCATAGTGTTCGCGTACAGGTTTCGTAAACGTTTAGTCGTATTTTCAATTTTGTCATTACTCACCGGAAAAATGTCGAAAATGATCGGCATGATCGTTCATGAGATATGTTAGCATGACAGCAAGTTAGCATGGTGAAACTTTGTTGCAAATTTATGCGATGCTGTACATACGGCCGTCGACGAAACGAGCTGCGTTTGATCAACATGGTTGTACCGTTTCACGAATACCTCATTTCTTATCGGCAACGCCACGAACATTCTATACTTTGCAGGCATACTCTTTAGCACATTGACTGCCACATGAATCTTGCGCGGACGACGTAAAAGTTAAAAAACCAGCCCCATAACGAAGTATCTTGAATTTCTTTGTCGAATCCCGAATCCCCGCCTCGTTTCATCAAATAAATTGCTGAGATGGTCGTGGGAATTTAAAACTGAACCTACCACAGCCCGGCAAACGACCGTTTTCAAATTTTGTAGTTTTACATTATTAAATTTATAAAATTGCCTTTGACACTGAGCCTATCGGTTCAAATGGTCCTTTTCAGAATTTTCATTTAACGATTATTGAAGTTATAAAATTGCCTTCGTAGAAATCGATTCAATAGATCTCTTTATTCAATCGTATATTGCAATAATAATCGAATGTAATGCACAGCATTTTTTTATTTTTCTGGCAAATTTATTGATACTAAACCTACCACAGCGGTTCGAATGGTCCTTTTCAGGATTTTCATTTTACAATTATTGAAGGTATAAAATTGCCTTCGTAAAAATCGATTCGATAGATCTCTTTATTCAATCGTATATTGTAATAATAATCGAATGTAATGCAACAGGATTTTTGTTATTTTTCTGGTAAATTTATTAACATTAAACCTACCAAGCGGTTCAAATGGTCCTTTTCAGGATTTTCATTTTAAAATTATTGAAATTATAAAATTGCCTTCGTAGAAACCGATTCGATAGATCTCTTTATTCAATCATATATTGTAATAAAAATCTCAAATAATCCAAATAAATTAAATCTTGTAATTTTTATAAGACAGCACACATCAGTAAATTTTAATGCTCAGTAAATTTAGTGTTAACAAATCTATAGTCACAATACCTATAAGTTAGAATACGAATCGAGTTTGAAGACTTCCGTTACACTTTAGCATCCTGATTGAAAGGAGAGTACTTTCATCAATATTTAAAAAACGTCTCAATATAAACAAAACCAAGCTTAATTATTATAAACGGCGGTAGACCGCAAATATAACTTTAGATGATTCCTTAACAATTTCTTTAACCTTTATGCACATCATATTACTGAAAAGTTGACAGTTTTAAAAGACAATCGACTAATCGAAACCAAAAACAGAGGTTCAACGTTTCCAACGCCATCTAGTTAAACTATCTTCAATTTATTCGTATCTAACACTATAAAAATCGCATGAAATCTAAATTAATTAAATCTTATAATTTTTACCTAGCAGGGAAAACACCGTTAACTTGATTTGAACGCACATTTTCCGGGTCGTAATCGATCGACTGCCTCACAGACCCACGGAGTCCTTCTAATCTTCACAAATAGTAAAATAAAAAATCCAAGAAGGCTCATGTAACCATTTATACCAAGTTTAGTGTTCAAAATGACTAGCAGTCACCAAACAGTAAAATTGCTTAGGCGACTGACAGCGATCTCGCGTTCAGGAGATCGTGGCGGCCAAAGTACTCTGAGAGTATAATGAGAACTGGAGGCGTAATTTTATAAGGATGGGAAAAGAATAGGAGCGATAGAAGTGATATCATTATACTGACAATGTTTGTAAACGTATCTAGAAGTACGAAGACAATTTCCGAGATATCCAGACGTGAGGCAGTGGAATTCGTTGAGCCGCAAGTAAGCCGAGTGCACGCACACTAGACAAATTTTCATACTAATTTTTCTCGAAAACAAATCATTGTATCAAACAATTTTATACTATATTTTCGACACAGTTTTTCATGTAGAATCATCCCCTGCTCGGTTGTACCACTAGTTACGGGACACCCTGTATATATATTATACACACTATCTTCTGTGCTAGAAGCATTTAGCTGACAGAAGAGGGTCGACGTTCGACAGCGAAACTAGCGAAGAAATTTCGAATAGAAAAATCGTGGTTGACGAGGGCGTAATGGAATTGATAGAATCGGCGGTGCATCTGGCAACTCGTGCAATTGGCCCGAATAATCTCGGCGGCCATTGTATGTACATAGGCCGGCGTGTAATTAGCATATTGTAACATATAGCCTCGCATGTAAGCTGCAATAGTGCGAGCTGGATGGGAGCAGAGCACGTTTGATGGATAGAGCATGGGGCTATACGTAGGTGCACGTAGATACGCGCCAGCGTAATTATACCTACGTGGACAAGGGGGTGGGTGAAGAGGGGGGATGAGAAGGTGAAACTGAGAGGGGCGGGGGAGGGGAGAAGGCAAGTCATGGTCGCACCTGCTCCTCATACTGACAGCGTGCATCCTATTGGAGGACGTGCCGGTCAGCGAACGAACAGACGGACATATACGTACATCGGTTATTGTCCTGTCTCAAGCCCAGGCTCAGGACAGGCTTTTGCCCTATTGACTTCGTTAACACTCGATACCTATCGAAAGGTGTTTCCTGTACGGAGGACTCGATCACTGTCATGGCCCGCATGTCCGTATCTCTCAACCTGTCATCGTTAAGTCATCCGAGCGCCGTCGAGATGCGGAGGTTAATAACGTTCAAATTAGAGGGCAACGATAACGACGACATTGTCGACGGCCTCCAACGGTAATTTATCGGTGGCGCTTGTTGCTGACGCTAATAATACAAATCGCAATAATATATCGCTCGTTCCGATTCTTTTCGAGATATCGACGGACGACGGGCGACGGACAGGTCGCTCGGAACGCTTGCAACCTGCGAAACCTTGCAACTTGCGAAACGTTCAAAGTCACTCGACGATGCTTCGCAATGGTTCCTTTTCGCGATATGCTCGCCGCAAACTTCAAAATTGCACACGACCTTTTGTGGAAATCGGTACTTCTGGGTTTTTGGGAATGCAGAATTTTCGTGTACTGTCGTAATTACAAAGGTTTAGAATAGGAGATCAAATATTGTATTAACACTAGAACAATAAATCCAACGATATATATTGCTTTATAATAATAACAATACTGCAACTATTAAAACTTCATACAACTTATATTGGAGCATGTACGTCATTAAAGAAGTACATCCGAAAATTTCTAATGAAAACATTTTTATACTTCAATAATTGCGAAAGAAAAAGCTAAGGACCAGTCAAAATGACTGGCTCGGTAGTTCTAGTGTTAATAAGTATTATTTTTAACTTTATTTACTTCCTTTTCAATTGAAGGTTTTACGTTGCATCAACTGCCTAATTATTGGCAACGAGGAAATGTATCAATATAATTTATCATATTTCGATTTTCTAAAATAAATTGTAGGTCTTTTATTTTCTCTTCGTCAAGCTTATCTTTCAGTGTCTTTTCTTTTCGTATTTTTCATATAATGTTTTG
The DNA here is from genome assembly GCA_028453745.1 of Agapostemon virescens. Taxonomy (NCBI): domain Eukaryota; kingdom Metazoa; phylum Arthropoda; class Insecta; order Hymenoptera; family Halictidae; genus Agapostemon; species Agapostemon virescens. The sequence goes on along the minus strand of CM052093.1, from coordinate 15,837,198 downwards.
GACAAGACAATATGTATAAGATGGTTGATCGATGTTATGTTACATGTTGTAATCTTGGAGGAAATCGATCGTTTTGCGTTGTTCACGTACAATAATTGGAAAGTTAAATTTATAATCAAACAGGTTTTGTAATTAACTATTAAAAATCATATTATTTTCCCTATGAGATCGTTAGTCGTACAATGTAAATATGTTGTCCGAGATAGTAATATACAATACAGCCAATTATAAACAATAAAACATAATGAATCATGGATATTGTTAATCGATGTCCATTCCCTAAAAGAATTCTAAAATTGTGATTCACTCATTAATCTCCGTAAGAACGGACGCTCTTAACGATCGATGGCTACAATGGTTGGATTTCTTCAAATTTTCATATCATAATTCTGTTTAGCGTATTTTTGGATCTAATTTATTGGGAGTAACGTTGATTTCCTCTGCAACAATAGTATAAATAAATTACGATTTAAACTGTCTTTTATACAATTAGAATTGAATTGAAACTCTTTAAACTGTGGATCAAAATGAATTCAAGTCTCGCCATTCGAGGGTTAAATACGCATCGATGATAAATAAAATGATTTATATTGCTTCGAAGTCAATAATTAGACCACACGAGCAATGATGTACTATTGTATAGCATCTTAAACGGACGAAATCATTTCTTGTGAGATAATTGTTTCAACGATGACTTCGAAGCTTCTTTCGAACGTAGCACAGTCATTTACAATCTTCTTAATACGTTTATATACTTCCACAAATACCTTGAATTATTCATTCAAGACTTTCATTCAAAATTTCAACTTTTCATTTAGGCCATTCGATGTTTTCACTAAAGACCGATATATTATTATAAACATATTTGCTTTGTTCTGTACTGCATTATTTATAGCGTCTCATTCGTCTTGTGGAAATACATTCTTCGGCGATAAAATCATTATAAAATATATGTTTTTTTAACGCATTAAGTAATCATTTCAGCGTGCACCACCTGTGATACAGGTGACGCGGAACGTGTTAATCCAACCAATTTACCATTTTCCATTTGCACGTAGTATCTTTAATGAAAGAAAATACTTTATTTTAAATTTCACGCTATAAAATAAAACAGCCAATTTGTTATTCACCGATGGGAATAGCATTTTCTTTGCGATAATAAAGCAGGGTGTAATTTACGGAGATGATTTATGTGTGGGTTCATTTGAGCAGTTTAGACGTTCATGTCACGTGGGGAAATTAATACTTTGGTCGAGTCTCGGGGGATGACCAGCGATACTTCGGAATTATTAATTACTATACGTGTGTAAGTATTCTTGTACGCGAAGAATGACATAGGGCAGGGAGAACAGAGAGAGGACAGAGAGAGAACGGAGAGAGAGAGAGAGAGAGAGAGAGAGAGAGAGAGAGAGAGAGAGAGACGATCGGATCGAGGATCTTCGTTTGGGCGTTGCGGCGGTAGAGGTATTCGCAATGGTATGCATATATCATTTATGCATGACACGCAGGTATAGATGACCATATATGTGTGCGAGAGCGCGATGGTGGATGCAACTATCCACATAACCAGCGCACGGCTAACGTATTATGGTCACACCTCCGCGAAGCGAGTACGTTTTTCCTTTCATTTTGCTCTCGTTCCATATATTTCGCGGTTGCTTTACATATTAAACGAGTAAACTACTAAATATGTTAAATCGCAACGCTAAGTACCTGCGCTAAGTACCCGAGCTGCGACTTGCGTGCGCTGTTTGAATAACTTCTGAAGAAATTCCGTCCTTGTATGCATTGTATGCTCGAAACCCTCCTTCTGGCGGAAAACGTTCGACAAAGATCGTCGCTACCCGTACAGAAAGTACGTTAAACTTTTATTAAAAATTAAGTAACACGTATTAAAAGAACGTGGAAAGGGAATGCAGGATACTTAGTCCTTGTGGTTTCTTTCGCGTCTATCTTAAACACATTGGTGACCGGTGACGAGTTAACTCGTCTTTTCATGCCCAAATGTCGACCGATGATGAGTTAACTCGTCATTGCACTTGCATTATCTATTTCAATTTATGAAATCCAGGGCGATATAGAATATTGCAAAAGCTTTGCGCATTGTGTTTAGTTGTGTCCGCTTTATAATAAAGAAAATACTTTTCTTGGTATTTAGGCTTTTATCACAATTTTGGTAATTAAAAAATTTCAACCATGACGGAACGTAGATTCAAATGAATGCAGCACACTACCAGGCAGTTCTTCTCGTACTTCCAAAAGGGCTCCTTACAAAGATTCACCTTTCAGGTTTTCAGGAAAACTAAACGACCACGTTTTAGAACAAATAATCACTGGCGTAAAAATAAATCCAACTAGAATATAGCGTACAGCATAGCGAAACGAGATATATCTGCAAAACTTGTTGTGTCCCATTACACGTAGGTGATTGCCATACAATTTATCACACCAAACAAAAATTTTAAAAGTTATATAAAAAATATGTCCAAAGTTTAATTTCATTTCATTCAGTACAAATAAAATTTATTGGAATTTATTTAGAATGTTTTACTTTACTTCCATATTCAAGTACAAAATAATAGCCGGTGACATGGCATAGTTTCTGTGTAAAATTGCCGGTCAGCAAAGTGTTAAATGGAATTGGTTCATTGTAGAATAGAACTGTAAAAGAACATCGGTTCTATACGAAAAAGATGATTTATATTTTTTGGTTACCTATTTTTAGTCTAATGGCTAAGTACTGACAATACGAAGACATAATTATATTCCGATTTTTAAAACATTGATAAATGTTTAATTTGATACTATCTGTATAAAGTAGTACCTTGTGGTTTATTTAGCATCTACCTTAAATAGAATTAGTTCATTATCGAATAGAACAGTAAAAGAACATTCGTTCTATAAAAATCTTTTAAAAAATGTAGTAAACAATTCCGCCAGTTTGCGTAGAATTAATTTTATATTATAACATTTGCATTATTCTTATATTAAGCTCCTATAAAACAGTCTACTGAACAATCTTTGAAACTAATCACAAACGAATTAAGTAAATGTATAGTTGATCCTGTTTTTGAAATGACAAGTATTCTTCACCATTATCACTCACCGAAAATTATTAAAAAATTTGAGGAACGTACAAGGCATTGATAAAGCTTCTTATTATATGTCCATCGATGAAGAATAAGATTCAGATTACCAAAAGAAAAATGGCCAAAACTTCCTTACCATGTACCATGTTAAAATAAAAAACGACATAATTTTTATATTAATGTTTGAAAAAGTAGGATGTTGTCGTTAAGAGTAAATATCAGGAATAATCTGAATTGACAAATCAATCAAAGTCGAACGAATTAATCAGAGTAAATTAGCATGACGAATACTTTGTTTCGTTTCTTTTCTCCTTGATTACTGATTTCGAAAAGGAGTCTGTACGAGTTTGCATAAACCCACATCGACTAATTACGCGTGTTATGCAGAAATTAATGAGGCGGAGAATGACGAAACGAAGTCCTTTTTTGGCCCTTGAGGCTGCATGCTTCGTTTAATCTGCATATTCATCGATACATTCGTCTGGCAATATGTCTTGCGAAAAGAATGATTCAGGTTAATAAAACTGATCCTTGCTGCGCATGAAGTGCTAAATTCGAAAGATTAGTCGATAAGATTTCAATTAATATGCTCTAAATCCGTGTTCACTTTCAATTGTTTCAGGTAGGTTCGATACTCGACTGGGCATCATGTTATGCAATTCCTTCGTCGTAAGTGCCAATTAATTTTTTCTTAAATAGTTACATACTTTCGACTCGTTAAAAAGTGAAGGACACTCAGAAATTTGTTTTGTATTCAAACATCTTCTTGTATATGAGAATAACACAACTATCTATTTATTAATTTATGACCTAAATTCCGTCTGAACAAAATGATTTATTTTTACTTTAAACTTGATTAATATTCGTCGAGTTACAGTTTCGATAAAATCAATTCTTTGATTCTGTTTTTAAGACTCGTGTTCCTTTTATTTAAAAATTTTTCCTTATCTCACTATATTCATTAATTTTATTCGATATTTTGCTACTATCAACTGTTCATTATGTTATTAACTGATTCGTTCTATCCTTTATGTTTATAACTTAATAAAATAGTATTGTCCAGAGTTAGGCAACTTTTCCAAAGTATACAGTCAATTTTATCATATAGTCTAGTATATACATTTTCTGAAAAAAATATTTATTTACTATGTCAAAGGTATGTAACCCTTTAATTATATTTAAACATTTAAGTGATACAATTATTTCTCTAGATTTAAAAATTCATTTCTGTCAGATATATTGTATTGTACATTTGTTTGTGGCTGCCAATCGTAAAGCAATTGACCCCAAAAATCTATTAGGATGTTCGGAAAGTAATTTCGTTTTTATTTTTAATAAAATATTTATTCACTATAAGAAAATCGTCTTTCATATTCATGAAGAAAAAATTGAAATTAACCGAACAACCTAATACATTTCTCATTTTTTCTATTAATAAATAAATTGCATTAGTTTTACTCAATTTTTATAGTTTGCTGAGTCAGCTGGTAATTGTTAACGGTATTTTAACAATAACCTCATATTTTATACCGACTTCGGTTTACGCGTATACATGTTTATTTATTTAACAGCACAAAAGCTTGTTCATCTTTAAAATTTTCAAGTGATCACATTAATATGGTCAGGGACTGTATATCCGTGTCAGTCTTTGCGCCGCATTTACAAGTTACGACGACCCGGGGTTAACGTTATGCAACGATCCGCCGGTATCTCTCCATGTATATGACCGCGCGCGTACCGCACTAATTCTCACATTAATTTACTCGTGATCCGGATACGTATTCGCATACATCAAACTGTGCATTGCGTGTGCACCAACATGAAGCCCCTTGTTTTGTCCTTCCGTGAATGTTGTTCTGTGAAACGTTCAACAATAATCCCTCATCTGCAATAAATTCTCACTTCCTCGATCTCAACGCTTTTTGTCACATTCAGTTGCATTAAAAGTTAGTCTCATCTTCATTTTAATTTTCAGAATGAAACCCTTTGTGGATGAGGATTTCTCAATACTTTTTCTAAATTTAAAAGTTTCTAATACTTTTTCCACATTTAACAGATTCTAATACTTGTTCTACATTTAACAGTTTCTAATACTTCTTCTACATTGAAAAGTTTCTAATACTTTTTCTACATTTAAAAGTTTCTAATACTTTTTCGACATTTAAAAGTTTCCAATAGTTCTTTTTTAGAGCAATAATTAAGAATTTCCCAATAAATTGTCCAAACCTAACAGCAATCTCGTTTATACTTCAGCATATTAAATAGATGAACATAACAGGATAACATAGGATAACAACTATTTTTAAAATTAATATTACACTTTTTCATTCGAATGTCCTCCCTGAGGTAGCACTAAACATTGCTATACTATAATTCGAAGCAATTCCGACATCGCTAAAACGTTCTCAAGTTTAACAAATTGCTAAAGTTTCGAGCGTGGTATAAAAACACAGACAAAGAATATACAAATTGTCCTAAAAACCTTTTTCCTATCGATTTTCCCATTTAAAATCTTCTTTGAGACTTTGTTGAGGAGTTATTAGCGAAAAACAAGGACGAATCAGTGTGCAGCTACAACAGAGGGCGACATTGGCATTGGCGCGGCCGGAAACAGGTCGCTGTAGCTGTACTGCGATTGGTCCTGGTTGTCCGTTGCTGATTCCTTAACCCCTTGGCCATTGACTCCTTATTTTACAATAATAGTGACTAGATTATCTTTGTCCTTCGTAGAACGACAAAATGAAAAGACAAATTTTTAGTTACTGCGTGCCAAGCTATTCTCCATTGACAGTATACGATCAACAATTAAATAAAATGTTATTTCCGTTTAAAGAAAATCAAGGAAATGCATGTTTAGATGATTCAGTTCGAAATCTTGATCACGAGTCTGACTTGTTGTAGGACAAGGGGTTGACAAAGGATCGCGAAACATTTTCGCAAAGGAAAAAGAGTACAGTTGTCATTTCTGCAGACGTGTGCGATCGGCGAATCGAATCAATTTCCGTCGTTCTTCGGCGTGCACGCAGCATCCGAAATCAGATTTCCCTCGAAGACGCGGCCGACGTCTCTCCTCGTGTTCCATCACGCTCGCGCTGCCAGGTACAATTTCCGCTCCACTTCCGGAAGTGGACCTATTGTTCGATGCAATCGGAAGACAACAATATCGTGGACGATGCGTATCTCTCCGGACTGTGAATCCTCGGGCGTGTGCGCGTGCATTCACGTTCCCTGCGCGCACACCGTGATGATCCCTGCGCGTGTTCGTGTACGGGCGTCGTATGCATAGAAAATGATGCGTGGATTCGCGATACAGGGGGTGCCCGATGAATAATTTACCCACGACTTGGACTCCCGTGATCACGAGAAAGGGGATGAATCTGTCATGATGATAGATTAAGGAACAAATTCTTAAACAATGCCTCTGCGGTACGGACGTTTAGTGCTCGAGGTTGTTCGGATTCGTGGATCGTTACGCTGCATCCACGAACGATGAGCTGTTCGCAGCCTTTCTTATCAGATCAATTATTAACCTCTTCTACTTTATAATTTACATAATTTGCTTGATTCATTCCTTCTAGATTGAATGAAGTTGCATTTTATTGTAGTCGAAATTTAGCCATCGGAGAACGACTACAGTAAATATAATTTTCTTTTTTCGTAGTCAATTATAAATATCAGAGGAGCTTTAACTTCTTAGGCCATCTCTCTGTAGAACGCGCCGCTATTATTATTCAAATAAATTGTTAAAGTCAACATACGTGTATCATATCTTTAACACGTTGAATGTCGAGCGAATTTTGTGTACTTCAGACGAGTTTCATTTATTTCATCCATAGAAGTGATCAGTGTAATTACAGATAATTGTTACTTACTGTGTAACGAAGCTCTCACCTTATACTACAATCTGGTTAAGTTCCACAATAATAAATCGACGTTCAATGCCATAAATTTAATGATAATTATTCTTAAACGACGCAACGGTGCCGGTCACCGGTGACCACCGTGGCATTCAACGTGTTAAGAAAAATTATAATTTTATGATCAAACACTTCATTCCAATGTACTCGTGTAGAGAACAGCATTATCCGTCACATATTGCAGTGCTGTATCATTTACAAGTAATTCGCGTGGAACTCTGCCGTACAGAGAAACAGCTCCGCGCAAAATTCAGCCTTGCCTAAGAGGTTCATAATCGTAATGGTTAAATAATTCGTAGTATAAAGAGTTGAGGAAAGAAACAAATTAATAGCGATATTTGAGTTTTTACTGAAACAGATCCCTGTGAGGCTTCGAGACTCTACTAACCTGCTGGTACATTGCTTCAGTGAATAGTGAACCGAGTAGTTTACGATAATTGGATAAATAAAAGTACAAATTAAGGAATAATATTAGTGACTTTGTACGGAGATCATAAAACTAATAGCTAGAAGACCGAACAGCAAATCCCTGGGCAATGCTTCCGTTTCAAACTCTTGAAATTTTTAGATATTAAACGTTGCTGCTCTTTTAACTTGACGCGTTGCAGCTGTGTCCAGTAATTTGCACGGATCGTTGCACGGACAACGGGAGAAATCGGTGAACAATATTCTGAATTTCGTGACAGGATCAAAAGGAGTTATGAAGAATTCCCTTAGCTTTTCTGGGAGGCAAGAGAATGTGTTTCCAGCCGCTGAAGCAATACTTTAGCGTTTACGCAAAAATCTTTACTGCTCGGTCAGCATAATAGGCACGGCGCATACAGTCGGCACAGACAGTTTCATGGCGAAAGAAATGGACGCGCCTTCATTGGCTTTAATGGGACGGCAAATAGGCGAGCAGGAAATTTGCGCTTTCGAGGCGCGGAATACACGAAAGCGCGCAGGAAATTCTAAGCAAGATGGCTACGTCGGGGCAGGTTGGTTCAATAGAAACTATTTGCAGTGCCATTAGACGATCCCGGGACTCTCGCGAACGAGAAGTGACGCCCACCGGTTGGCGCCTGTAAACAAAACTTCGCGAAAGACGCGAGAATCGCGAGGAATCGCGCACGCGCTCGCGCGACCGCTTAATAGCACCCAACTCCGTTGCGAGAGAAACTCTAAATTATTGTTGCAACAGGCAGTTTCATTATAATTGCTAATAAATGGCACGCGGCCTGATGGTCGTGTAGATTTTATGCGCGTACGTGCGCATAAACGTATGCACGAAGCCGAGAGAGAGAGAGAGACAGAAAGAGAGAGAGAGAGCGCGCCAGCGCAAGCGGCCCGATGTCTTTATTTCGTTTAAAGGCCACGCAAGCTTCCGAGTTTATGAGAATAAATTATGCAAACCTCGGGACCCGTTGCCAACGCCAACGGTCTTTTGTCTTAACCGGCTCCGCGGAAAAAAAATTCGCATTCCATATATGTTGGACTTCGACGACGCGAGAATAAAGGGCCCCGTTGTTTAACAGTTCGTCACGTCTACCGCCGCTTACTCGCTCCGACGTCGACGCCATTGCATCCTCCTTTTCGCGCGAACTTGCCCGAAAATACCGGCGCAAAGCTGCGAACGTAAACTGAAATCCTGATTGCTTTCGCCACGGAATTTTCTCGGCTATTGCACCTCTAGAAATCCAGCTAAACATACGCGAACTCAAGAAATACGCAAACGCACGAAGCAAAACACGCATTTTCCACGTCACCCTGTTTATTCTTCGTCCTGTGTCGTTCAGATTGTACGTTAATACTTTGCTATGTTTTGAGAGAATACTTTTCCTTGCTGCGTAAAGTTGTTTCTCGCACTGTGATGCTAAGGAGCTTATTCAGGCTTCTTCTTTCAAATCTACTAGTTAGTATGTAACCACTCGTTCCAACTAAAATGACACTTTCCACGATTTTTAGACATTCTTTCTATTTCAGTAGTTTGTCGACACAAATACGTTTTGGATGTAGCTTGAAGATTCTGAATTCTTCTTCGGAAATTGCTCGGTCCATTTCGAGTTTATCGATTTCTACAGCAATTAGAATTAATCTTTCAGAAGCTGTTGACTTAGTATTACGGGGTGCGTTAAAATGGCCCATTCTGTTACGTTTTACTTAGAATTATTGAGATTGTAAAGGTGCATCCATATGCGACGAGTCAACAGATTTATTTCTTTGGGTATATATTATTTTAAGAATCGCTAAAAATTTTAATAGACGCATTCTTGTTATTTTCATAAATTACAGTAAGACCCCACTTAACGCGGGGGATACGTTCCAATAAGTTCCAGCGCTAAACGAAAAAGCGTTAAACAAGGTAACATACATATGTAAATATGTAATGGGGATCAGTGAAAAAGAACAAAGAATAAGAAAATTTATCAGTTTAACAGACGGGCAAAAATGTTCGGTAAACCAATTCTGGAAAATTTTTTATTGGACTCCCAAATTACTGGTAAAGTTGATATTGAAATTCCCTTCATTGCTCTTGGGGTTTTCGAATGATAGGTAAGCAGTGGTTTTAATTTAAAGTCTCCATTAGCGTTACCACCCAGTAGAAGGGTTAAACGATCTTTTGCAGCTTTAAATCCTGGTACTCGCTTTTCTTCGCGGGACAAAAATGTACGTTTTGGCATTCTCTTCCAAAAAAGACCCGTTTCATCAAAATTTAAAACTAATTCAGGAAGATAATTCCCTCGTTCAATGATTGCTTTTAATGTCGCTGGAAATGCAGCAGCTGCTTTTATATCTCCACTTGCCGCTTTTCCAGTAATCTGTATCTTATGAAGATTGTTTCTATTTTTAAATCGATGGAACCACCCTCGACTAGCGACAAAATTTTCACTGGTGTCGTCTTTTTCATTCTGAATATAGTTAAAAATTGTTCTCGCTTTTTCCATTATAATTGCTTGACTTAGTGGCACATTGCGTTCAACTTCATCGTCAATCTAGATGGAAAGTCGTTTTTCCATTTCCTCAATCACATTGCTTCTAGAACGGGTAATTTTTGTTGCAGAAGTCGTTGTGGTTGTAGTTGCTGATGACACGATTTTTTCTTTATTTTTTAAAATTGTCCGTATCGTTGAAGTCGTCAAATTTAATGCAGTGCCAATATTAGATTGCTGTTGGCCTGCATCTAATCGTCTTAACACCTGCATTTTAGTTTCCAGCGAAATGCTATTTCTTGTCGCTTTACTTTCATTTTTTTGCAATCACCGATCGTAAGAACTAAAAATTGCCTAATTTATTACAATAAAATAAAATATTATGTTTATATCTTTATACACCTAGTAACGTTGATGACAGCTAATAAATCAACTGTGACGCAGGAAAGATGCGTTCGTACTGTGACTGCTACTTCGGGGAATACAGTTGGAACCTTTATTCTGGACAGACTAACAAAAGAGCGTTGAAAAAGATATTATACATAGTATACACCGTCGTTATATAGTGCACCGGTTTTGGTTGGTGGATGGTCGTTTCATTTGCACACATATACAACAAGTATCAATACAGTGTGCGATTTAGGGGAATCCCAATACAACCGCGTAATACTGAAACAGCGTTAAGCGGAGCAGCGTTAAACGGGGTCTTACTGTAATATAAAATAGTTGCTTCTAGTACTCCGTAAATCTAGGGCTAAAATCCTTTATGAATATTTTAGTGAATGAATTTTTAGCGAATTGTCCACTAAATTTTGCACTCGTCGATCTTCTCAGAAACTAAAAACTGGCAAAGTTACGATAAATACGAGCAATGGCAATTAATATCAGAATCACTTGTTTCGTCCGGGATGAAACTCTCGTTCCACGGCACAGAATGCAGGGCCCTCGAGGTCGACGCGCTGCACGCGATGCATCGAAAAAAGAACAAGAGAAGAACCGTCTCGGAACCGTAAATATAATTAAAACGAAAAGATAAACGATTACCGTACGATCAATTTCTATCTTCAACGTTAATATCATCCGTGGTAATTAAACACGGAAGAAAATTGTACGGGATGAGTTTGATTAATGCACGCTCTTGCACGGCTATCGATGACAATTCATTACCTTCCAGGAGGATACGTGCACGGTATCGAAGTCTAGCAAAATGCGAGGGTGACCTGTCCTCGTTTATTTTCCATGGCGAGAAGGCGATCAGGTATAATTTGAAGCAATGCCACGCCTTACGTTCGCCTGTGAACCTCCGTTGCACCGTGAGTCGCGCTCGGTAACGTTAATAACGCGCGCCTCCGTGAAATATAATAATTGCCGTATTATAATTTACTCGGCGACGTGAGTGAACGCGATCTCGACCGCCTTCTACATTTCCGCGAGTCGTTTCCGCGAACTCGACCGGTTCCGACTACACTTTTCTGCTATCCGTGCAATCTGGAATTTCGCTGGAATTCGATATTCCCGTTGAAGCAGTCGCCTGCGATCCACTGATTTTTCTATACAATTAATTAATGTTAGTTCTTCTAGATTTTTAACGCTTTATTTGCTAGGCGTCTAGCAACCCTTTGCGTTCGAAGCTGTTGTAACTAGAAAGTCAAGGCATTTCTTCTGACCTAGGATATTTTCATTCTACACGAATTATTTCATCTTATGTACGTGAAGTTTTTCACTGTAACTCGTCCTTACCACAGATAAATTTTTATCAGATTCTTAAATGCAAGCATGGTGATATTAAAATTGTTTTAAACAGTAGCGTGCCAATTTTTTGTGGCCCTTCTGTGGGTTCATCAGAGTCTTGGCTCCGATGAATATTCTAGACTTGATTACACAGAATGTGTAATAATACACCAAATGTGTCCTTTACGAGGGGAATATCCCTCTCCATACATCCTCTTCCAATAAATTTTGCCCAAACTTAATTCAGATCTAACATGTCCTTTAAAATATTTTGGAAATTGAGTCAAGCGGCGGTAACACGTACAGGGAAAAGTTGTTTAGAATCACACCTGAAATAACATATTTGAAGTCCACCAAAATGCAATTTGATTAGGTCTGGAGTAGATATTTCTTGCTAAAGTCATCCCAACAGCTTTTTGACAATATTTTGGAAACCAAAGTCAAGCGGCGATAACATGTCTAGAAAAGAATGGTCCAGAATGATGATCCGAATAACATATTGGGTTGTCCGTACAAATTCGTCTCGAATTACTCATCGAGTATCGATTATTTATCGATTCGTTTTGGTATATATTTATTAAAAATAAAAATCAATCAGTTATTGAAATAAGAGAGGGTTGTTCCTGTTACAAATAATTATCAAAATGTGCATAGAATGTAATTTTATGAAAATCACCAGTCTGCATTTATACGTTTGTTACTTTATGTGAAAAATGATTTTCTAGGAGACGGGTTAAATGATCCATAACGTTTAAAATGGTACCTTACAAGCAATACGAGGAATGCAAATTAAAACAACACAGTCATTATTTTTCCAATGACTCAAATATATTATTTATGAATATATTCTTTGGTAAATTCGTTAATCAAAACCTCGCACACCTAAATTAAATTAATTTGATTAAATCAAATCTCTGAGAAGCTATCGAAGATTATAAAAGCTTCGTTCCGTTCTAGATACGTCAGCGAGGCTTTCGTACGCGCCACTAAATCCCTGCACCGCGAATGCAATCTGTCGTTGTCCTGGCCTACGACCCAGTTTTCAATGCAGCTTAATTTACGACACTTTCGTGCACCCTCCGATTCCTTTGCACCTCGTCGCACAGTGATCGATTTCGTCGATCTTAGGCTAAACGGTCGACATAGGTTCCATTCGTATTCCACTATTTGATCTCGACATATACGAATTAACACGAATCCTAGCAACCATTACAAAAATAGATGCACAGATGCAAGGAAATATATTCCGTAATTTTAACCCTCTATGGGTCCGTGTAACTTTCAGGCCACAGTTTAATTTATCGACATTTTACCAAATAATTATAGCTTTTTAATGAGATGGCGCATAAATCTTAATTCTATAACGTTGCCAAGACAACCAATATTAATATTTATGACCGTTGCTAGGCTCATCAACCTGAAATAACAAAATAAACGCTGTGCAAACTGTCTGCAGTAAAAATAAGCGAAAACATTTGATCCAATTGATATTATTTGTGCTTTTGTCAGTGATTACCAAACTAAAAATAGTGCACATAATAGCTCTGGGTTCGTATATCAAAATCAACCTATTTGTTTGCATTTCAATTTTCAATTTGTTACTGTATTTTTATGATACAGTTTTGTAACTTTGAGGTTACAGTGGGCTATTGTGGCAGATTTCGGTGCATTTAGGATAAAGCTTCTGCTTTCTCCTGTTTTCAGATTTATACATCATATACCCAAAATATGAATACAAAATCAGATATAAATAACAGAGGAATTAGAATTAGACTCATTAGCGGTAATAGATCCGATGATTCCTTATTAGATTCCGAGCCCGATGAAGATGTAATAGTATTTCCCCGACGACGGATAAATGTCATTGACAGTGACGAAGAATTTAGTACTCAATCCTCGTCAAATGAGGAAGATGCAGGACCACAAAAAATTGTTTGGCAACCACTATCCCAGACGAATAATAATAGTTCTTATCGCCCTTGTAAAGGAGATTGCCCTAATGTCCCCGAAGCACCCCATTCTCCTGTGACCTATTTTCGAAAACTATTTGACAAGGAAATTGTAAGCAATATAATTGACTATACCAATATGTATGCACTGCAATATGATCCAACAAAGAGATTTCAAAAATAAAATGTTTAACGTCAAGTGCAAATTGTTTTATGGAATTTCACGCCTAAGCTTTTATGCACAGAAGTGCAAACTTTATAGGCCGTTGTTACCTGAAAGTCAGATAGTGAATATATTGCAATGAAATTGTTTAAACGGAAAAATTTTTTTTCATTTGCATATATAGGTTTATAATTTTTGATTTTTCGTTCCCCCAATTTTTTTTTGGATTAAAAACAAAAATTCTGCCCATGGAGGGTTAACACGAATCCCGACGTAATGTTGCATGCTTCAGACAAATTTCATTGATCTCATTCGTAGAAATGATCAGCGTTATTAAAAAGCGTCATTAAATTGTTAATTACTGAATAATGCAGTTCTCGGTTCGTACTAAAATCTAGTTAATTTCGACAGTAACAAATTGACGTTCAGTGCTATTAATTTAATGATAATCATTCTTAAACAATGCAACGGTGCCGGTCACCGGTGACCATCATGGCATCCAACGTATTAATAACTGAATGGAGGATATAACGGAGACCGTAATTCGAGGTTTCCAGTCAATTGTAAAACATAAAACCAGTCATTTCTCCGTGGCAGGTTTAGTATTAATATTTGATGTACAAATTAAATCGCATTCCGCGGAATAAATTTATTCTGCATTCAAATGTTTCACTATTCAGATTGCTTAATTATTTCTCATAAAATGTCGTCTCGTAAGCTGACGGAAACCGCATGGCCATCAAAGATAACGATGAATTTTAAGTAGATGAATATCGTCTTTCGCACGGCCAATACGTGTTAACACATTGGTGACCGGTGACCAGTTAACTCGTCTTTTCATGCCCAAACGTTGTTGACCGATGACGAGTTAACTCGTCATTGCATTTGCATTATCTATTTCAATTTATAAAACCCAGGGCGATATAGAATATTGCAAAAGCTTTGCGCAATATTTTAAAAGTTATGTAAAAAATATGTCCAAAGTTTAATTTCATTTCATTCAGTATAAATGAAATTTATTGGAGTTTGTTTAGAATGTTTTACTTTACTTCGAGCATAGTTTCTGTGTAAAATTGCCGGTCAGCAAAGTGTTAACAATAATTCATCAGCTGTTTAGTAATCAACCCTCGTAAACGAGGATTTTATAAAACTTTTTACACAAAGATTTCAGCAAAATCTTGATTATGAATAAGTTGTAAAAATATTGAAAGAATCGAAACAGCAGGGTTACAGCGATTTCCAAAAGAAAAATGGCGAAGACTTAAATTGGAAAGCCTCGGAGCAAAGAGGTTAACAGGTTAACGATGTAGTATGCGTTAACCCTTTTGCTATTACGGGCGACTATGTATAGTCGTCCTCCATAAGCTGCCACTGAGGTACTACGGGCGACTATAGTCGCTTTCCATAAAGTGCCGCGTATTGTGCATTGGACGAGCGTATTCAGTTATGGCACATCAAGTTTGTCACTCTGGACGTATAATTTTAGTATTTTGTTTCGCAACATTTATTTCTCACGAAACAAATGTATGTTTTCTTTGAAAACACTGTTAAAGCAGCCCGGATGTAGAACCTGCCCGTAGCGAAAGTGTTAATTAACCTAAGGAGTGTACATTGTTTAAGGGATTCTCATGGGATGATTATTTAGAGTGCTAACAATATATTCCTCAGGTATCTACATCGTAAATTACTGTCTTGAATATTGAGAGTAACGAAGTCTAACGAGGTAACATTGATTTCCCATAGAACAAGTAAAATTTGTGAAATAGAAAAATTCGGATCGAAAGGGTTGACGGGTTAACAATGTAGTACATCGCGCCGAAGACCCGTTCGAGGAAAGAATCGGCCGGGAAACAAGCTGATAGCGACGTTGATTGGATTAAGGAATATTTATCGGTTCTGGGATCGTAGGGCGAGTTTGTGAAAGGTAAATGAGCAGGACGCGCGCGCTTCCACGGGGAGTTCTGGAAGGACGGAGGCAGGGGGCCCCGTGCACGCGATTAAGGCGACGTCACGTTTGAGTATCAAACTGGAACTACGCGTTCCGACAACTGGAAATTCGATCACACCTTGCCGTGTGTACGGGAAGGAAAGCAAGAGGGAACGGTTCGCTGGACATTCTCCCGGTGAACGGATTCTTTAAAGACGTTCTCGGGGGGCCCATTCCGTGGCCGTAGCAGGGGCCCGGGGGGAGGGGGGGAGAAGGGACCGGGTAGTATGGGGCCCCGGCGTGTAACATTCTATATTAAGAACTTACGCAAGGTTGCACGGCGATGCGGGGTGATGAGGTGCGATCAACGGTTACGCGCGCGCTAAGACCCCGTATTTGCGTTCCCTGCGAATCGCCGCGTTATTCGCCGCGACAAACTTTTCCGCGTTGCTAAACCGGTTACGCTTCGATCGGAAGTTTCAATGGTCCGAGCATTCCTGCGTCCGCATCACGGACAACTTTCACCGGTTCGCCTCTCTGAAAAATCTGACTACTGTCCTGTCGCTCAAACCGGTGCGCCGCGCGCGTTTCATACGCTGCTAATACCCCCGGCCTAATCATGGGATTCCGAGTGTTTAACGCTACCAACGCTACCACCGCTACGCTGGCCAACTCGGAGCCAACAGTGCGAGACTCTTTTATTTCACAATTACGGAATTGTACGGACACGAAAATAACCGATCCGATTCTCTTATTCGAGCAGAGTTTCGTTACGAAATTCTGTGTCGATGTGTCTTTTCGACGAGTGGTTTGAGCGCACGAATAGTAAATCGTTTTGTAAGAACGTTTTATGTTTATCCTATGAGCTCCGAGCGCTTAAATTAACAAGGCTCGATATTTAGGGGTGGTGCAAATAATATTAAAGAGACACACGACTTGTTAGTACGCAGAACTGACTTTAATAATTGTAGGTGCTTAAAAAAGGGTGGTTCCTGAAAAAAGTCAAGGTGACCTTGATATCTCTAAAAAAGTGACATAAAAATAAAATTTTTTTACAGCATCGTGTCAGCTCCATTATACCATTCAACTTTGTCCGTACCATATTTTACGTATCTTTAGAAACAACAAAAATATTTGAGGTGCAAATATTTGGTGACTCACCCTGTATAACGTTCCTAACAAAATATCTGCACGCTTTTCTATTACAACATTTTGAAATATGCACGTGCTCTGGAGGCTCTTAACAATCTGTAAGAAACAACTATATTTTACTGCAATTTTTACTGCATTTCGTTTCAACGAGTTTGATTATTTTTCTATGAAACAATTACTGGTTCTCGTTGAATGTATGCTCTGCAGGATTTGTTATTTGTCACATAAAAAAATCTACGCAGTCTTTTGTAAAAGAATTCTGAAACATACCCATGTTCTTTCAACCTCTTACAAGAATTATTTTCTTCTGCAATTATTATCGATTTCTCCTTTAGACGAATTTCATTATTTTCAGATGAAAATAATACTGGTCAATACGCACTCTACGAGATCCATGTAACTATCATACCTAAAGATTGATACGTTTTTCTATAAAGTATTGTAAAATATGCTGGGGATATTAACTATCTTAGCAACCTCTTAATACTTTACCGACTGACGATTATTTCAGAATTTTTTAAGGTCCACAGTCCATGATTGAAAACGTTTCAACCGATCTTTCAAGACTGACAAGAATTTTTATTGAGAATCCTCGAGGCATTTTCAGTAACGTTATCTAATAATTTCGTTACAAACTACAATGTAAAAGTAGCTTTTTAAGTTTCATTTTGTTAAGGGCAATTATTGAAAGTCCTATTAATAGGCTTCCGGTCGGTAAAGTGTTAAAAAGAACTCTTTTCTTCTGCAATTTCTTCTTCATGTTTATACAATAATATGTTTTAATGTCATGTTTTTATGTAAAAATTATATTTTATAGTTCTCCATTGTGTGGAATTTTTCAAAACAGTCTCCAATATGCAGTCCTGGTTTTCGACTGCGTGTATCGCAAAAATAATTTGTTTGACGTCTTCCGCCCTTAATCTTTCTATTGGAACATACAGAACAATCTTTACTTTTTACTTCGTCACAACGTCGCAATATGTGCAGTTTTCCGTTCAGCCTTTCGTCTTTATCCGAGGTCGATGGTCTTCCTGGGTTTGACGATGCTCCATCACGAAAATCACCTACAAGTTGGTCCACCAATTTTCGGACGAACGTGAAACGTGACATGGGGTCCTGTTATCTCTTCTAAGTGTCACCTTATATAATATGTAACTATTGATTCCACAAACTTCTAATCCCTAGAAAAAAATCTTTTTCCACCATTTGCAAGATTTTTTCATGAAACAATATGAACTTGCTAATTGGTCAGCCCTGTCAACACCTCCCATATTCATATTGTAATTTATAATAACATTGGGTTTCTTTATGTTGACGGTGCCACCTTGTTTCAACCTTCTTTCTATAGTTATCGTTGTCGAGGTATAGAAGCTGCTTAACACGGTGACTATTCTCTTATCTTTCCACGCCAATAATAGAATATCACCTGATCGACAGGCAGCAACAGTATTACTTTTTGTTGCAGCTGGCTTTTTAATCATTGCTGGTATATATTGTTGATAGGAGCACCGCATTAGTTCGTGAATAGGTCCAGTAGATATTTATATTTGTGCAGATAAATTGTAAACTGACACATGGATGAATTCAGTATAAGATTAGCACGGTTTCTCGTTATGATGGCTGAGAACAGACATACGACCGCAAAGGGTTAATACGTACTCTACAACATCGACTAGCTTTCACAGCGGAAAAATCCATACGCTTTCCGACAAAAATCCCCCAAAAATACATAGTTCTTTGAACCTGTTGGAGCTTGTCATTCTTTGTAACGACCACTCTGTTTCTTTGTTATTCCGCTTGTTGTTAATCATTCCAAGTCATTGTCAGTCGCATTGGGAGGGTCCACAACGAACAATCAACCTCGGACAACAGTCAGTCTCGGTTCTACGTCTGGCCTGCAACAATAGACGAGCTTGTTGTGCGCGCACGCGAGCAACGCGGGGGTGAGTTTTCGGTGCGTGTGTTCGTGTGCCTGTCTGCGAGAGCAGGCAACGTTTATTGGACCCCCAGTATGACACTATGTAATCAATAATTACACGGAGCTGAATTAATGCATGGACATCGGCGAAAGCGGCTGCCGCTGTTTGCGATATGACCACAGTTTGCAGCGACTCGGTAGTAATAATTCATCGCTCGAATTAAAAATTATGCGCTCCCAAACTTTCTTATCCCACAAAATTCCAAGATAGAAAAATAAACGTTCGATACATACAACTACGGATTTTATGCTTCTATTGGAGAAATCGATATGGAAAAAGAATAATAAATTGTTAGAAACATTAAAGGATGTCCACATATATTGGGTATACTTTTAACCCTTTCTCTGCTTCCAATTGCATCTATCGGTTTCTGATGAATATACGGATAAAATCCGTAGTCTACTTATAAAAGCAATGTTATATTTATTTTTCATAAGTCTTACGCATAAATTAATAATAAAAATTGTAT
>CM052093.1:15766431-15807913 GCA_028453745.1 Agapostemon virescens | reverse complement strand
AGAACTTTCCGATTGACCTAATAATATGTACTGTGTCATCAGCTGAGAAAATCGATGCAACTGCCTCGGATAGGCAATCTCGTGTACATCCTCCAGATTCGACTGATCAAGGATGCTACGAACGCCTTAATTGACTGAGAAATTAACGAAGAATCGATTCCACGTGCAGGCATTTCACATAGCTTTTTTTCCCCTTCACGTTGCGTCTGGTTTGGGGCCTCGCCTATATTTATACGTGTATATGTATATATATAATTGCCGCCTGCAGGTGAAATCTGATATAATTTGCAAACAAAAACGGCAAGACAAGTGTATTTTAATGTTTCCCTATTATTATATCATTTTTAAGAAATATTACTAAGATCTATCAACTTAATGGTTGTTCGAAGGATAATTGCTGGTTGCTTCGCGCTTTCAATCATAGAGTTAATAATTTTAATTATAGACACGCGTCCGTGATTTTACACGTTCCATCCGAAAAGTATGTTGGATAATCGTATCAACAAATATGGTTATCGGAAACCTGAAAACATTTTATACGATTCTTATAATCTCCTTCGCGAACAAGTTCCGTAACAGTTTAATCTAAAGCTTTCCCTTTTTTTCTACAAGCTCTTTTTCTCGAGCAAGTTTCAAGTACCGTTTAGTTAAACAAGAAAAAAAGAAGAAGAAAAAGGAATGCTACGCTGTAGGTATATGCAAAATATTAATTTCTGCGATGGAAAACTGATAAATTGGAAAGCAACTGTAATTAAAAAATGACAGTTTCAAGTATTGTTATATAATCAATGGACTCGACGTTTGACATTTATCCATGACATTTCCCATATGTTGATCGCTTGCCTAAATTGAATATCGTAAACGAATTTATTATTATTCAACATTTGCTGTTACGCAACATATGCTAAAAGAATGTGATACATTTGAAAGAAACATTTTGGAATATTTTATAAGGAGTTCTTCAGGAACTCCAGAAGGACCTTGCAGAAACAATCAAGTTTCGGCAGACAGCTGTATTACTAGTCTACACAAAATGAATTTATTATAATCGCATAGGCACTGTCTCGTTCGTTCTACACTTCAACTCGCCATAAAAGTAAATAAACTTCACGACGCACAGTGGGGTATTTGCCCCGAAAGTGCGATCAAAGCTATTTCAATATCCGGTTAATCTTTAAATTGCTATAACTCTGCTAAAATTTATCCAAATTTGATGAAACAAACTAATTTAAAGCTTCAGGTTTCTACTATTTTCTATTATTCTGCTTTCCACCGTTTTTGCCAAAATGGGTGTTTTCAATGCAAAATCTGTCCCTAAAGAGGAGCGTATCGAATTCTAAAGGTTATTGCTAATTTTCAATCAAGTACTGCGGGTTGTAATCAATATTTTTAGGATATTCTTCTATATTATGTATACTATCAAAAAGTATAATCAATTGCATTCAAAATATTTGTTTTTAATTTTTATTACAAAGAATGCTTCCTTAAAAATATTAGGTCATTAGGTATGAAATGTCCGATTACCTAAAGCATCAAGTTTGATATCCGACGTTTCCGATATTTCACTTCGTCCATTTTCTTATTTTCTTATTTAGTGTATATTGCGACGCATGTTTCGAGCGCAATTAATACAATTACAGGGTTTCCTATTAAGAGGATTAAGGTACATTAGTTAAGGTACATTCTCAAATATGTGTTCTGCATTACTAAAATTAAATATCTTCATTAAGTGATGTACATACGAATATAATTTTTTCGACTTTTCAGCGTAAATACTACACTATGACTAATTCAATTAAATGCAATAAAAAAATAGAGACAAAGATCTATCTACAAAATTTTCTATTGTACATTTATAATTTAAACAATTCCTTTAAATAATTACTTAGTAAGTACTTACTTTGCGAAGATATAGCGAATACGAGCATGCAGGTATGTTAGAAATGCAGTGATTTTGGATGGCCATTTTTTCTTAAATCAACTATAAAACACGGAGTTGGAAAGAGTTGGAACAGATTTCTCTTGCATCTTGATCATAAAACTTCGTAGAACGCAATGGCACTAAAATGAACACCGAGACTCACCTATAACTATAACAAAATCGTTAACAAAGTTTTGGAACCATAAATAAAACTACTAAGTCGTTGGTTATCTTAAAATATTAACATCTGCAACAATATATATGGTACACAAGTAAATTTTGCTTAAGAGTATACCATAACCTGACTAAAAAAACTGTTATATAACAAAAATTTATTTAATTTATGTAAATAGGATAAGAATTACTAATAGGTGAATTCGCTGAGAAAGGAAGCGTGTCATTAAAATCTTAAACTTCCGACAAATCGCAGTGCTCTATGAATACATAAATGAGAAAACGAATATTGATAGATTGTTCCTCAGACATTTAACTAACTCAAGAAATAAAAATTTCACAATTTCTGTAAAATTTTTAAAATTCACTAATGACCGCACTTTCGGGGCAAATACCTCACTGTGCGACGTGCAGGAAGGATTTCGAATGAATTGCATCTGTAGGAAGTACAGGGAAATATGAAAAAGACAAAACCAGTCAAAATGACTGGTTCGTAATTTTTTTTTTCACAATTCTAGAAATTATAAAAGTATCTTCGTTGGAAAGCTTCGAATGAATTTCTTCATTGCAGCAGACATTGCACTAAAAATGGGACAAAGTCAGAATAGATGTAATCTTGTTATTATTACAAGACAGTATACATCAGTCGGTAGTGCATCGGTCACCGAAATGATAATTCACCGATCGCTACGATATCGACGTTAAATTGCAAAATCCTCGGTGAAAGGACCTTAGGAACGCGTTCCAAGAAACCCATTTCGAAGACGAAACCGTGGAAATTGGGGGGGGGGGGGGGGGCACAATCATTTTAAAACGGTCCCGCGTTTTCTCGGCTGGTGGCCGGTTAAAACGTTTCCCGATGCTTGCGCGCGGAATTTTGCAGCGAGCACTTTCATTAAAAGCCCTAGGACGATAACGACACCTCCTCCACACGGCTAGTTTTATTCGACCGTTGACAAAGGGACACGTGGACCGGCGAAATGCATTCCTCTTCCTGCACGCCCCCTCGCCCCGGTTGCGTTCTCTCTTTCTCTTTCTCGCGATACCAATTCACCGGCGGTGCAGAATTTGCTTTCATCCTGGTAGCTGCCGAAAGACATGCCTCGGTACGGGCACGGTGAAAAGTGCGCCGTGAGATATTCCCCTTCTCGTTCGTTCTTTCTTGCGGAGCAAATAAGCGAATGGGGTGTCTAGGTAGATAGCTACGTGTCTATCCACGCAATTACATTATACACGAAGCCTGGGCGTCAACTCTTTGTGCCGAGGAGCGCGCTGGATATCAAAGCTCGCAGTGGAAGGCGAGTGCCCCCCCCCCCATCTCGGCCCCCCTTCTGGCCCTCTTTCTCGTACCCCTCTCGCAATAGAGTCCCTCGGCTTTCCGCCACTCCAGCGCGCGGCGCGCTGCTTCTTCTGCCGGTTCAAAGTAGCCCCCTTCCCCGCACCTCTATTTTCTTCTCCTTCTGCACCATTCTGTTCCGTTCCTGCCAGTCCCCCTGCCTCCTCGAGTTTCCACCCCCTGTTGCCCGCCGTGCAACCTGCGAAACGAGAGGAAGACAATTTCTCGCGACGATACCCTCCGCCTACACCCGCAGCCGCACGCCAGCGATCCGAGCTGTTTTCTGTGTGACGAACACCTTGTCTACGCGAAACGCAAAATTGAAGATGCAAGAGAAGACTAATAACATTCTTTCTACGCGCTCGATTTTTATTTCGAAGCTCGAAACACTGAGCCTCGGACCAGTCTCGAGGGGTAATTGAACACGAAAGCGAACGTTTGCGCTCGCTTCATTGGAGACCTTGGCAGTCCGATGGAGATTCGTTTTTGTCAGGTTTTTAACTATTAGAGCTCCGATGTCGCCTCTATGACGACGCTAAAAATTCTTTTAGTATTATTTAACACTTTGAACGCCATCGCGTCGTTTAAGAATGATTGTCGTTAAATCAATGGTATTCAACATCGATTTATCATTGTGGAAGTTAACCGAATTGTAGTACGAGACGAGAGCTTCGTTATACAGTAACTAACAATTCTTTTCAATAATATTGATCACTTCTATGAATCAAATAAATGACACTTGTCTCAAGTACAGAAAATTCTCTCGGCTTTTAACGTGTTAAAACTGCTTTTACGTTGCTCTGTTTGCATTTAACCTTTTGTAATCGAAGCTGTTTTAACTCAAACCTCAAGGCATTTTTTCTGATCGAGAATATTTTCATTCTACACGATATATTTCATCTTATGCATGCGAAATTTGTTTACTGTTGAGGTATTTGTATTAAAGTGAAAAGTCTCGCGTAAGAAAGGAGTGAAAAATAACTATATATATATATATTTGAAAGAGAGAAGGTGGAATACAATATTGGCGTCTACTAGACGGACGTACGTTACGGACGGAACAGCACAGAACAGGACAACTAACTTTCCGCTGTTGCAGTACGCACATTTATACCTAAACGGTCATACCTGCGAATGCACGCAGGTATCCCTAAAGAAGAGCCACGTACAGATAGAACTGTATATGCTGTTTTCGGAGGTGTGGAGTTTTCCACGAATACAGGGATTCTCATTTCCTTAACATTTACTATCGTTACGATGGGAGCTGTCAATTGCGGAGATCGAGATGAAACGATCTTGATGGAATATCAAGTCGACTGCTGTCGATTGCGGAGATCGAGAGAAGTTGGCCATCGGATCGATATTGTGGTATCCGGCCAACGGGGTTGTTATTAACAAGAAGAAAGACGACAGAATCTCTCGAGCCGTTGAAACAAGAACGCGCGCTTTTATTATTCTTCAAGATATTGTCCGGGAATAAAGAGTTGTTTAAATATTAGAGTTTTGATATGTGTTCACCGGCGAGGCGGAGCCGAAGCCTTCGCAACACTATTATACAATTATTATTGTTGAGGCTTTCGGGTGTAAGCCATGTCCTACAGGAAGATATTACCCAACGTTTCGCAAGCACTGAAGACACACGAAAATCGCAAAAATGGTCAAAATGGGGTTGATAAAATGTAGCTTGCAGGGGTCCTCTGAAACACTAGCAGTAATGTGAAGGGTATTTCTTAAAGAGGAAGATTTGTGGAAGATTTTAACGTGTGAACCATGTCGATAGCTCTGATAGAACGGTCGGGGCACGTCTGCAAAGTTCGGCTAATTATGGTGGGACGTACCGCCCCCCTGTCGAAAATTGGGAAGAAAGTGGAAAAAATCCGTTTTATAATATAATAATATTTATAATATATAATATAATATAATATAATAAAAAGTAAATTCTGTTCTTAAAATAAAATTTATTGGAGCTTATTTAGAATATTTTACTTTACTTCCATATGCAATTACAAAATAATAGCCGGTGGCATAGCATAGTTTCTGTGTAAAATTGCCGGTCAGCAAAGTGTTAATAGGCTTCTGGTCAGTAAAGTAACGGAATCGATAAAAATTGAGTTTTTGCACGAACGAGTAATAGTAATAAACTTTATTTATTATTATTATATATAATAATTAAAATTGCTTGGATTACAAATGGTTAAGTTTCTGCGACGAGTATCGCGAGAGAGAAGAATCGTTTATCGTTTGGAACACGTTTCGCGCAGATCGAATTACAACCGAAGGATTTACACGGTAGATTAAACATTACTGAAAAACGCAGGCTGATTTTTGTACTGGCGTACAGTAAAGTCGCGGTAAGTGGTCTCATCTCGAGCCCCGAACGTTGCACTTATCCTGTATAGACACGAATCAAAATCCGCGGGTTTCGCACGACTTAATTTTTACCTCGTTTCTGTTCCATAGAATGGTGATGAAATCGTTCGTCAATTTTTACCACTAGAACCACCGAGTAAGAAATGCGACTGATCTGTGCACTGCTTTGTAATAACGACAAGACTCTATCTGTGTAGACTTGGTATTATTTTGATTATAAATGGTTTCGTTATAAATTACAGTGTAAAAGCAGTTTGCTAGGTTTCATTTCGTTACAGTGCAACTGTTGAAAGTCCTAATAATAGGCTTACGGTCGGTAAAGTGTTAAGGAAGTAGTTACAGGATGTTCATCGAAAAAGAAAGTAAAACAGCAACACAGAAAAGAGAAACACTTGCGTTCGAATGAGTTTCTCGGGCTACGATGCAATTGAAAAAGCGATTACAGGCTGCAACTGAAAAAAAAAGGGAAGTCGCGAAGACGAAGCACGAAGAACGTCGACATCGTAGCCGGTGGAGGAGTCGCAATTCGATGCGAACGATGCGCAATCTTTGCGAGCGATGCACTCTCATCAAAGCGGCCAGTTTTCCGGCAGTCGAGTAGCGGGATCTTCTCTCCTTCTTATTTGCCCGGCGAAAATTCGGCGGCGAATGAAAATAGGCGACAAAGCGTGTCCGAAGGCGGCGAGCGAGAGGAGGGAGAGAAATCAGCGCTTCGTAACATCGAGAGGAAACTGTACGCGCGGCGCGGGCGAGAAGCAGTTAGCTTTATTGCAGCGCGCGGCAGTTTTTAATATCGCTTTGGCGCGGCTGCGTCTGCCAACTGACAAAAGGAGGGGAAAAAGGAAGAAGAGGCGTTAATGGAGAACGTTTTCGCTCTAACGACCATGGAGAAAGGGAAAGGGGTGAAACGGGCCAAGACTGCACCGGGGTACGGGCTACGAAAGAGAGAGAGAGAAAAAGAATGCTGGAACGAGAAAGAGAGAGAAAGTGATAGAGCGGGGGTGCAGGCTGCGGGAAGGGATGGAGAGACCCTGGCGCCTACTCACTGCCCACCAGACATGCTCGCCAGACCGTATGGTTTTTGTGCGAACAGGAGCGGAAGAAGAAGGTACAATAAGAACGCGGGGACCGGTCCTACGACAGGAGAAGTTCGATAGAGGGCGAGGACACGGCCGTTTATCCTTTTCAACGGGGGAAGAATGCCGTGAGTCACGGCGTTAAGGGCAGTCTGGTCCTCGTGCGCCTTCCACGGGTCACCGAGCAACCATTCTTACTCTTCCTTTTTTGCCCTGACGTCTTCCTTTATTCCTCGATATAACGCTATCGTTCGTTACCAAACGTTACCTTCACCCATAAGTTTGTATCTTATCCTCAATTTCGTTTTGGAACACGATCATTCGAGATCGGGGATTTCTTAAGACTTCGTCTATTTCACCCTCTTTCGCTCGACGTCTGTCTTAACGTCTCGCTACATCGATATTTTCGTTATTTAGCATTGGATTCTCCTAAATGTTCATATCCTTATCAATTTTGCTTTCGTTTTCAAGCACAACCACTTTTAAGAAACGATTTCTTGACACTTCCCTCTTTCGCTCGATGTCTGTCTTAAATTCTCGCTACACCGATATCTTCGTCTCATCTAGCATTGGATTCTCCTAAATGTTCATATCCTTTTCAACTTTGCCATTGTTTTCAAGCACAACCATTTTTAAGGAAGGATTTCTTGATACTTCCCTTTTTCGCTCGACGTCTTCCTTGACTTTTTGCTACACTTCTATAATCGTCATCTAGCATTGGTTCTCCTAAATATTCATATCCTTTCAATTTTCCTTTCGTTTTCAAACAGAACCGTTTTGTGCGAGGATTTCTTAACACTTTATCCATCACGCATCCTTTTTCGTCTTTACGTCTGCTTTTATTCCTCGCTATACTGCTTTTTTCGTAATATAAGAAGTCTCTACATTAATTCAGTAAATTATATGGTTAAATATAAAGAGTAATAACTTCTTCTGAAATTGTTATTTAACACTTTCAGGGGTGACCTATTTTTGTTCGCCTTTCATTCAACCTATTTGATATTTTAATTAACCCCTTGCCTCAGGAACATCTTATGAATATCGACGACTATATATAAGTATTTTCAATACTTCACCATGAACCAAGGTAATAACAACATTTCACAGTGACTTTAAAACAATACAAATTAGTATATAATAAAATAAAATTAGTAAAAATTAAATTAAATTAAAATAAAATAATATGTTTTAATATCAAAACTTTGCAGTTAAATCGTAAGGTAAGGGTTTAAAAATTGATATATTATCACTATTTCTTATAATTGATAAGAAGCTTGTACGTACTACTTTTTAGATCATATTCCATTCTACCTCTGTTCGTGTTGAAATGTAACTTTTAATTCAGAACTTCCTGTAAAATTGTGTATGTTTTGAATACATACGTATACTATTCACAGCACATATGACATGAAATTAGAGCTTGAATACAGAATCTTCAAAAGGCGAAGGAATATAAGATCGCACGATACTCGATACAGTTTCATTTTATGTCTGTCTTATTGGAGGAAATATTTAGAATAATGTAGAGAAGATAATTTCGAAATTCATATCCGAAATAATTTTTCGGATAAAACGAACAATGTTAAATAATTTAATCGGTGTCGCATATTCTCCAGAATGCAACGGAATGATTGGTAAGACGAATTTCTTTAGCTCCGCCGCTTTCGAACGTGAAATCGCCGTCGAAGAAACGTTTCTCGCGAATATCGAGGAACGTGTCAGCCGAGAAATAAATTTCGTTTCGATGTCAGGGTGGGTTTTAGGTATAGCGGGGTAGGAGGCCGAGGTATATTTGAATACATCGCGGAGGATGGAAATGTATTTAGAGGACAGCTCTTCTGAAAGGAAAATAATTTGACATATTTTAAAAGTTGGAATACCGCTCGAACTTCTAAAGCCGCCCTCGAGCCGGCTTCTTCGCTGCTAGGGCTCAGCTGGGGGAGAGGGTAGGTGACGAGGTCGCGGCAGGGGGTGCTACAACTCGAAGACGATGGGCGCCAAGTAATTTTAAAGCGATTTTTACCGGGAAGAAGTTTACATTAATTGAGGGATTACCGAAACCGGTATTCTTTTGGTTAAACCTACAATGGCTACGATTCACTTTTCCGCATCTCGTTAGCGTAACGTGTAACAAATCGATTGTTTGCGCATATGTACCTCTCTAATATAAACGGTAATATCAGTTGAATTAATTAGTATTGTTTATACGAATGCTGCTGGCTAATGTTACCGTTAATGTTTCTGGGCATTTAGCGGAATCAATGTTATTGTTCATGCCTGGGGGGTGTAACTCGATAGTAATTGACGTTGCGTGTTTCCGGAGCCAATTTAAATTAATTTACAGAATATCGAACTCCCGATGCTCGTGGTAACCAGAGATTCGAAAAATTGTTGTCTACCGCCTGTGTCTACAAAATCAATACATTTGGTTAATAAATAGACGGCGGATCTGGTACATTTGCGACGGAAATGACCGAGTACAATTCAAATCGCTAGAAAAATCTCAAAAATTTCAAATATATCTTAGCTTACTAAAATTATCGCACTTGACACAGACAATTTTACATTTTGCACACGAATTCATAATTTAATCACTCTAACACCGAGCTCAAACAATTTCCTATTTACATTAAGTCCAAAAAGAAAATTATCAGCGATCTCAAAGGAGTAAGTCCAAAAATATATAAATGAAAATTCATACGTTTAGATTTGAATAAATTTATCTATGGCTAGCACAAAATCACTTTACGAAAGAATTACTTTAACTAACAGTAAGACCAATCGGTGGATGAATATTCGTCTCGAAGAAGTTTTAAGAACGTTTAAGCGAGCAGAAAAGAAAATTGATATAAGAAAGTACGGTAAATCTGGCTATGGTTACCCTAAAATGTTCTGCAATTATTGGTGCAGCAAGTGCAATTAAAATTCGCAAAACGTAAGAAGTCTGAAAACATAACTAAATTCTCCGATATTTATTTCATCGTACAGGTCACTTCGGCTTTTTGCAATTCCTAAGATTGCAAGATGAATCGTCATAGTCTTTAAGATTCCATACGACCTCTCGACTACTTCGTCCTGCGGACCAGAACAGGGTGCAACAGCAATTTCGATCGAAATTTCGGCACCACATGGGAAGGGTTGAATTCCTCGAGCAGGCTGGAAGAAAAAGGAATCCTCTGCAAAATTTGCATCGCGGGTGGCCGAGCAACAGCCGCCTCGCTTAGACGTCGGCTGGTGGGTAGGGTGTTCGGAGAAAGGGGGTGGCGCGGGGGTTGGTCCGAGGGTGGCGCGCGGTTAGCGTGGCTTTATCCTCATTCCGGCAGCAGCGTAAAAATAACGAACGAACTGTCTAGGTGAGCGTTTTCGCGGGTGCGCCCCCGGGGCTATGGGAATCGGTTGTGCAGCCGGAGAGAGCCGCCCCTGCACCCCGAGCCACCCCTCGTTGAAGCCGTGTACGCGGCCCGGCATGAATATTGCCAATTTACGGGTGGAGGAACGTACGGTTCTCACCTAACCTCGCCTCGTTCCCGTTCCGCGCGCTCTCCACGTACTCTCTCGTTCCATCTAGGCCGCCTCCAGCCTCCTTCTGCACCCCCTTTTTCTCGTTTCGTGCCTCCGCCGCGTTCCCTCTTCCTCCACG
Source organism: Agapostemon virescens (assembly GCA_028453745.1). Taxonomy (NCBI): domain Eukaryota; kingdom Metazoa; phylum Arthropoda; class Insecta; order Hymenoptera; family Halictidae; genus Agapostemon; species Agapostemon virescens. Next base: position 15,797,396 of record CM052093.1, on the reverse strand, counting down.
GGGGTGGGAAGAGAATCGGGAGAGAGACGGAGTGAGAGAGAAAGAGACAGAGAGCGAGAGAGAGAGAGAGAGAGAGAGAGAGAGAAAGAGAGATTGTGAGAGGAAGAGAGAGTCAGTAGAGAGGAGAAGAGAGGAGCAGCAGAGAGGAGCGCCGAACGAAACGAGGATAGTGGAAAGCAGGAAAGAGAGGACTTTGGTTGTGTGAGGGAGCAAGGTAGCTGCCGGCTAGGCGGCCGCTTGACGCGATATTGGAAAATGGCGTCGATGTGTGCGCGGAGGGTAGGTGGAGGAGGGTGGTTCACCCTCCGCCTACCCTCTTTCTTCCTCTCGTTCGCTCCCCACCCCACCGGGGAGTGGGGAAAAATAAAATAAATTGCTCAACATATCCAATAAGGTGGCAGAGCCGTTGCCCGGGCGACGCCGACTCACTACTTTCCTCTATGCTTTTCCAGAGAACCGAGAGATGTTCCTCCTCCCTCTCTTCCCCGACCCGCCAGCCTACCCTCTTTCTCCTTCGACAGTCGCGTTCTGGCTCTTCCTTTCGCCGTTCCAATCCTTTTTCCCTCCTCCTACGCGTTTCTTCCTCTTTCGCTGGTTCTTCATCGCCGGGACCCGTTCGTCTTCTTCTCTCGAGGACCCCAGGAGCTTGCCGCGCGGTTCGACGATGTCGTGGTACAGAGACAGAAACCGGGAGACGTTTCTCGTCCTCGTTCCTCTTTCTTTTTCTTGTTCCTCTTTCCTGCTCGTCCTGCCTCGCGCGTCGTCGTCTCCTCTTGCTCTCTCGAGCCGTTCGTCGATGTCGTTTGCTGCTTCTCTTCTTCCTCGTTCCCTTCTTCTGCTCGTTTTTTTCGGCGCCACCGCATAATACGCGCGCGATAGCGAGCTATTGGATCGCAGGGACCTCTCTTTCGATATTACCATACATATAGGGAGGCCTGTTACAACCCTCCCGCACACCTCCTCCCTCCCTCCTCCTCCTCCTCCTCCTCCATCTCCTCCTCCTCTGACAGCAGATTCGCCCCCGAGATTTATCTGGCTTACGTGCACGTACAGGTGGCTGCCTCGAACCGCTCCTTCGAGGCCGCCCTTTGAGAATAATCGATGCGTTTCGAGCCCCGAGCGGAAGAGATATCGGGAAATCGTTACGATGTGCCTTGCCTCGTCTCACCTCGCCGCGCCCCGGCTCGCCTTGCCTCGCCGTGCCTCGACTTGCCTCGTCTCGTCTCGCCTCGACGGCAAGACGATTACGTCGGGAACCGTTCGCGTTTTCGACTCGCTTTTTCCTTTACTCGGCTCTTGATGCCTCGACAATGTAGTCCCCGAGGATCCTATTGGAAATTTTCGGTCGGATAACCTGCGAACGTGTTCTGAAACCGTTCTCGAATCATTTCTCTTGGACCCCGCGACAGGAGGAATCGCGGACGATTCGGTTTAAACGATGCCGTGCTTTGTGAAGCTTTTCCCCGAATGGAAAATATTCGCGGAAATAGTACGTAGCTTTTTAAAGAATTCTTAACACTTTGCCGGCCGCTGTCACGTTCGCGTGACTTCGCTTTGCCAACCGTTACCGGCCGCTGTCACGTACGCGTGACTTATTTTCGTCAACGATGATGCTTCGTATCGAAGTTCGTATATGTAGATACGTTATTGCAGACCAACATTTGACGATTGGGGAACATTGACTGCAACTGTTTTCCCCTCCCAATTTACCAGATCGTCTTTTATTGAAATCTTTTCCCGCGGATGCTTCTGTTGTTAGTAGAACCTGTGTGAATCTCGCCGGCGGCAGCGTAATGGCGATGCGATAAATGAGCGGCCGGCAAAGCGTTAATAGTAGAAATTGCAATAGCAAAGTTCTATGATATTAGGGGGAGCGGAAAGTAATGTCGTTTCTAAGCATGTCGATATTAGTTTGTCATTTATCAAAGTAAACGAAACAATATAAAGAAACGACATTGCTTTTCGGTGCCTTGATAGATGCTTCGGCTCCCTCTCAGTAATTAACAATCAAATATTTTCGATTTTGTTTTCCAAGAAGAAAATGATTGATTTTGTAGAATTATATCTAGACCTAGACCTATAAAAGTTTGTCCCACTGATGGCATAAAAATGTTAACTTTGTGCACTATGATTTGATAGTCTCGCTCGTGATGATGATTTAAAAGAAAAGTTATAAAATATACATATTATTAATTTCCTTTAAACTGGAATAAAATTCTACTTTTTGCTGTGAGTATATAACCATTGGAGAATACACAAGCATACAATTGATATCGATTCTCTTGTTCTTCTTCTTTTTAGAAATTATGAGCTACAAAGAAATTTGAATCGCTGTAACCGTGAAATAAATCGTGATGCAAGGAATTAAAAGTTTTCAGGGTTAATACTCTGAACGAGTTAGGAACGAAATACTAATACTTTTAAATTCGATGAATCTTTCCCCTGTATTAACACTTTATCGACTGGAAGCCTATTAATAGGCTTTTCAATATTCGCGCTGTATCAAAATGAAGCTTAAAATTCTATTTTTACATTACAATTTGTAACAACATTATTAGATAATATTATTGGGGATGCATTGCTGATCCGCAATAAAAATTGCTGTCATCCTTGAAGGACTCATTAAAAAGTTTTCAGTCATGGATCATAGGCCTTACAAAAATGCTGAAATAATCGCCGGTCGATAAAGTGTTAACACATTCGTAGCCATTGTTTGATCCATCAACAGCCCTTATATTAGTAATGTTCTCTCAAATGCATGAAATCCTCTAATAAAACATGAAAAGAAATTTTTAGTATTATATTGCGGAAAAGTTAGAAATTCCTTAAATAAAGACATGCATAAATTAACACACGTCCGTTCGCGAGGCTGAAATTTATCATTTCTGTCTCGCGATAGATAGATAACTCTAATTGCTTTAAATTGAAACGAATTAAAATAATCCATAGATATTAACGAAAGATGAAATCGTAATTTAGCAGAAAATGTTAAAAAGGAAACGTAGAAACGCGAGCATAGAAGAAAACGTAACTAATGCGTGCAAATGACGAAGTACGAATAGCATCGCGCACATTTAATTCGAACTAATGATTTCGATCGTGAAAGTCGTAGATCCGTTAGTCTATTAACGACAGTCTAATTATTAGGCTGCGTGCGTGCCCGCCAAGAAAATAAATTTGAATCTCTCCGATGGTGAAAACGTGACGAGGATCCGAGAGACGATAATCAATCATCGCAGTTGAAAAGCTCCGCGTTTCAATAAGACAGGGAGAAAACGGATAAAAAGTCCAGTGGTTAACAAGGTGAACGCCCATCCATTCGAGAGTACCTTCTCATTCCGTGGTAATTTAAAACAATGAACGCTGCCCGAGCAAACGGTGGAAATAATTACACGCGCCTGGAGTCGCGGCGGAAACTGTAATGACGATGCGACCATAATTCCCGGTCATTGGTCGTCCGATACCCGGATAACTCAACGATCCTATTCTTCGCTTGATATCCTATCATTTGTCCCTGGTCGTTCGTTAATTATGTATCCAGCTGTCACTATAAAAGGAACGTTTTTTCTTTTAAACAACCTCATTGTCTTTTTTTAAATAACCGAAGGTACGCCGAGTGATCACGTTCACCGAATTGGATTTTATCCGTTTCTTATTATAGTATTTATATGAATCAATGGATATTTTATTAAATGAATTTTATGAATAAAATTGTTTAACTATCGCTTAATATAATACATGTAGGAATCAAGCGATATTCTACTCGATCGATAGCCTATCATTTGTTTCTGGTTGTTCGTTAATTATATATCCAGCTGTCGCTATAAAAGGAACGATTTTTCTTTTAAACAACCTCATTGTCTTTTTTTAAATAACCGAAGGTACGTCGAGTGAGTGAGGATTTTGTTGTATGAATTTCATGAATGGATTTGTTGAAATTTTGTCTGTTTCTTATTATAATATATGCATGATTCAGCCGATATTCTATTGGATCGATAGTCTATCGTTTGTATCAGCTGTCCGTTAATTATAAAATCAACAAGATTGTCGCCGGAGGATTTCTGTTATCGAGAAAGAGGCTTATCGGGTTATTCCGTAAGTAGTGCGACTTTTTGTACACATTTTTGGAAGGTAAAATATTAATAGATAATTACAAGCATTAATATTGATTCTCCGCAGCCGGAACTTTCTTTTTTCATTTACTCTTATTATAATTTTTTCCATTCACAAATATTTTTTTTCTTTTCTTTTTCTTTTTTTCATTCGCAAATCTTTAACTTATTGCAGGAAAAAATATAAAAACATAAATTATTATTAAACACAATTTATCTTTCACACATCTATTTATTTACAATTAACAGATAATAACTAACTATATAATTAACTCGTGAATTTCCAACAAATAAATATATATATATATATATTTTTTTTTTAAATTCTGCTGTCCTTTCGAAACCTAATAAAGAGTTATGCGTTAAAATTAATCAAACGAAAGAGTAATTTTGATCCCTCTGGTGGTATCAACGTTAATTAGAGCGGCCACGCGAAACAAAGGCCAGGAAAGAATGGCGGGCGTCGATCGAAAGCACAGTTAAAAGCACTAAAAGCGAACCTGTTGTTCTACCTAGGGATAGTTAAACTTAAAGCAATGTTGTTAGGTGGTGCACAGGTGCACGCACATGCCGCCACCAAATTGCCGACCGTTCCTTTTTGCCCGGCTGGAAAAATTGGCAAAGGCAGTCGGTACGCCTCCTCCTGCAATATGTAAAATAATGACGGCCGCCTGAAAGGAATGCATAATGAGAGATATCTCCCGACGTGCACCGGGTCCGAGGCGCCTCGAACCTTCACCCCTCCACCCACGTGTCTATCAGCATACGAGTATGCATTATCGTTACGCCATGCACACGCACTACCGTCGAAAAATTTCATGGAAATCACAAAATCGGCCTCGCCTCGTTCGTCTTGCGGCCGCCTTCGCCGCGAGTTAGGCGCATTACGGAGCAGGTGAAAATGTCTCGATCTTCATTTTTCTACCCTGCAGTTCCAATGCTCCGTCAATGTCATAATAAGTACTTCGTCATTGCGAACCATTCTGCACTGTGCCGAAAATTACTGTCATACTTCACACGTTAAATTCATTCGATGCTAGCATGCAATTGTCGTTAACGCTACAGGACGCGTCAAAATGACGCGTAATATTTTTAATTTGCAGTCATTTGATTGCAAAGACGAGTCTTTGAGAAATTAGTTAAGTTATGGACCGAATTTTTTTCTTAACACTCTGACTGCCATGCCACCTATATATGGGTGACGGAATTGTTTGTCCATATTTAAAAATAAATTTGTACGTTATCCCTAAACCCTCCACAGCAGGTCAAATGTCTCTTTTCAGATTATTTATTTTACAATTATTGAAGTTATAAAATGGCTTTCATAGGAATCGATTCAATAGATATTTTGTTCAATTATACTTTGTAATGAAAATCGTAAATAATCCACATAAATTAAATCTTGCCACTTTTATAAGTTAATATATACTAGTCCATTTTAATACTCGGTAGGTTTAGTGTTAATATATTCGTTGCAATTTAGTTGATATGTGGAGAATACAAAAAGGTTGATAGATAACTATATGCCATACATTTAACCCTTAGCACTCCAATGGCGCTTCTGAGGCGACACTAGATATTGCCATACTGTTAGCTAGAATAACTTTGACCTCACTGTGGTTGCGTTTAAAAAATCGGTAGAAATTAAAATATTGCGCGCACGAGTAATAGCAATAAATTTTATATGCACGAAAGGAAATGAAGCTTGTAAAATGGAAGTATTCTATGTAGAAACAAATATCTTTATCTTGGAATTAAAATTCCTCGGAGTGCAAAGAGTTCAAGTTTTCAATCGCTGCTTCCTTACATAAATTAATTTGATTTTATGGATTATTTTAAGCCTCGAGGATTTTTTTTATTGTTATTCGTTACCTCGAAGACATTTTATAATTTAGACGTACGCGTTATCTTGTAAAAAACAAAAATCATTTGGTAAAATGACGATATATTAACTGCAGAGTAATAAACGCGACTGATGTATATTGTCTTGTAGTAATGACAAGGCTGCATTTATTCAGTCCTTGTCCTAATGTTATTACAATGTCTGCTTCTGTGAAGATACTTTTATAATCTCTGGAATTGACACATTTATTTGAACCAGAAAATCACTAAAAATTTGGATAGGCACGTTCTTGTTATTTTGATGAAATAACGTCATATCGTCACTTTTAGTACTCTGTGAAAATAATATTGACCGTTTATTTTCATCGAATTGGATTTTGTTGTATGAATTTCAGGAATGGATTTGTTGAAATTTTATCTGTTTCTTGTTATAATATTTGCGTGAATCAATGGACATTTTATTATATACTTTTATTTCATGAATTTTATGGATGAAACTGTTTAAACGTTTCTATATTCCGTTAATCGTCTTGGAAAGCCAAAAATAATATAATAACTGGACTGCGTATGATTGTTATACAATATAAAAATTATTTGCACCAATTACAAGTAAGGGGAGCTACAAGAAAATTTTAACTAGCGATTCTACTAAAAATTATTCGAAAAATTACAGAAACTGTTTCTCTACACGTGTTAAAGAAGCCTGTCGTTTAAGGAATTTTTAAAAAGTCGCTTTCAAAGGATTTACTCAAAACCACCGTTTCTCACCTCGAAGAATGCGTAACTTATGGACAAAATAAATTCGACAGAAATTGTTTGAATAAACAGTGCGATTCAAACCGAGCTGCCACGTAAATTTGGTAATATTTCGTTACGGTGCGTTCGTGTACCAACGACGGGCAACGCGAAATCCATTGAAAATTCATTCGGAGACGTGTAATTCTAGTCGTGGAGAGTTTACGTGAAAGAATTCGAATTCAAGTACGTAGACCGAGTGTCCTCGCAGCTAGCTAGAACTCGGCGAAAGACCGCATACCTATATCAGTCGGACACCTGTGCAAATAGGACGTGCGAAGAACGCCGTAGTAAAATGTCATCTGACTGCAGGCAAACTGATAAGTGAAAATCTTGTTTTCTGCTTGCCGTATCTTTTTATACCTACATTTGGGACTGGCGCTTTTGTCGTTAGCCTTCCGAAAGTTGACGACACTGAACGTCGCATTCCTTTAATTAGTATTTTGTCATTAGGCTAGAAATACCAAACCAGTCATTTTGACTGGTTCCTAGTTTTTTCTTCCGCAATTATTGATTTTATAAAAATGTTTCCATCAGAAATTTTCGGATATACTTTTTGTTAATGACTTTCTTAATCTATTATACTTTAATGAATTTTTTTTAATCAGAATTGTATGAAGTTTTAATAGATGCAGTCTCGTTATTATTACAAAGCAATGCATATCGTTGGATTTATTGTTCGGTAGTTCTAATGTTAAAGTTTGTCACTTTACTAATAGGAAACGTACTAATACAATTTTTCTGCTTCCTTAACATGATTCGTGGCAAGCTACTTTTGCTTGATTTTTCACACAGACCATATAATGTGTAACTAAAAATTTCTATATTATTACATATTTATTTATCTTTATCTTTACTACATTTTTTAGAATGTCTCATTTCTGTGATTTGGTGTGTACACGCCTTAATTATAAACTTCCTATAAAATGTATATTTTTAGTGCATTAAATAAATATGTCATCGTATACCACCGTACCGATAGTGATTTCTGCGTGTATACATCATTAAAAAGAAAGGCTAAAAATTTGAACCGACACATTTTCGTTATTTCTATAAACTAATGTAAAATAGTCGCCTTTAGTGCTCCGCAAACCTAATGCTAATTTCAGTAGAATATGTAATAACACAGCAGTAATATTTATCTGACGTTCCTTCTACTCCGTCTTCCATCTATTCTTTTTTGCCATAACAACCACGGTCGAACTATAACACCCTTAAATTCTCTCAATGCCTTCCCAGTGTTCTACCCGGTTTATCCAATGTTATAAATTTCCAATCGAATCAAAATAAAAAGTAAAAAGAAAGCAATTCGTCAAGAAAGAATATTCGAACTACAGGTAAAGAATTTTGTTAACGAATAATCGAGGGTGGAAGCGTAAGACGGGACCAACCCCATAGGTGCAGGAGTTTCGTTGGCATCATTTTCGAAGGGAGAAGTTCGGCGATTATTTATTTCGAAGACAGTATGTGAAATGTTCTCCATCCTATCCATCTCAGACGATGATCACAAATTTCCAATCTAAAATAATAAAATAAAAACGAAAAAGAAAGCATTACCCTCAAGAAAGAGAATTCGAACTACAGGTAAAGAATTTTGTTAACGAATAATCGAGGGTGGAAGCGTAAGGCGGGACCAGCCCCGTATGTGCAGGAGTTTCGTTGGGAGAATTTTCGAAGGGAGAAGTTGTTCGGCGATTATTTATTTCGAAGACAGTAGGGGTGGCAACGGCTGGCCTGTGGCTAGTAGCTGCACCGAGGTTGAATTCAAGGCATTAGTATGGCGGTGGGTATGCTACGGGGGTTAGGAGGGAGGGGGGGGGAGAAGAGGACGCAAAACGCAACGCCCGTGAAAAAAGAAACCGTGGAGCGTTCGGGTAAGGGGTAGCCTCCAAACCACGCCTCGTACGTGAGGCATGCGTTCAAGATACTTGGTCGGATAAAGAATGCTTGCTTCCGATTGGTCTCTGCCCATCCACCCCCTCGTGCACACTCCGTACACGTGGCCCGTGTGTGCGGGTTCACCCATACACACGGGGCACAACCCGGTACGTCTGCCATAAAACTTATATGGTTTCCCGTAGCTTTTACTTAGCGATACATGGGATTTCCAGCGGGCAGGCGTCCATGTTGGTGAACACCAGTCGGACGCCGTTTTTTTTTTCTGGAAATCTAGTCGAATTCGGAGCACTCGCATTTTTATGGAGACCCCGGTAACTTGGAACAACCGCATTTTCTTGAAAGTTACGCGATATTCTAACAGTTGACGACAGTTTTCATCCTTTTAACTGGAAAACCAAAACGTTTCTTTTGATCTAGGATATTTTCATTTTACTTGAATTATTTCAACTTATATATGTGGGTTTTGTTACTGTTACTCGTCCTTGCAACCGTTGAATTTTTAGCAATTTCTTGGATACAAAGATAGCGAGGTTGAAATTTTTTTGAATAACAGGGTTCCAATTTTTCGTGGCACCTCAGAGTCGCCACTCGACTCGGATATCTTACCGTAGAGTCTGTTGTGATTCTAACGGAATTTTGTGTACATTGATTTTTGCTGTCGAGGCATCTGCGAGTATGAAAGTTTGAGCGAAACTTCTTTCGAATTTACAGAATGATATTTTTAAAATTAGGTAACATTCGGGGTCGAATGAATGGATTATAAGAACTTGTAAAAATTGTTGGAAATAGAAGTGTACGTTGTTAAAGGTTCCCCTTAATTAATTTTGCGGTTGCATCGGAAAGTTGAAAGAAGATTGCAGATACCGGGAACCTGTTATTAACGCAGGCCTTCGGCAAGAAAATTGCTACAATGCTTAAATAATTAATAGTGTCTTCATTCGCTTTTTATTACGATCAATCTTTCAAATATTTGTAGTTGAATTTTCTTACAACAATCTTCTAAATATCTAAAATTCATGGACCTATAAAAACTGTTAAGAACAAAAATAAAATTGACCAATACTTAATAAATTTGTTGATAGCAAGCAGCTATCGAGGGACCGCTCACCAAGCTGTCTACAAAAATTAAAAAATTGTCTTAATACAAAAAAATTGCTCTTTTGCGAACAAGAATTATTTAACACTTTGCCGACGGCTCATTTATCGCATAAGCAGTTGCAATAAAATAAAAAGGCATTAAATCAGGTGCGAAATCAACATCTGATCAATCATATGTCAAAGTCACTTTCAAAGTCACTAATCATCTGTCTTCCCTTATTTTTTAATCGTCTCACAACCATATTGCTCCCATTGTCCAAATCACTATCACTTTTGCAATCAGAACTACTATCCACGTCATCGGCATATATTTCTTTGTTCAAGAGGATTTTGAATGATATTTTATAACTTGTAATAAATCTAAGCTTTCGATATTCGAGGGCAGCATAAGACAATCTCAAACTAACAGAACAAGCTTAGAAGATTTAAACAAAAGACGATTTGGTAAATTGGGAGGGGAAAACATTAGAAACCACTGTTCTCTGTTTGTCGATTGTTGCTCTGCATCAATATGCCTAATTACGCAAACATTAGAATGAAGCATCATCCTTGCCGAAAAGAAGTCACGTGTACGTGACAGCGGCCGGCAGAGTAAGACATTTTCCCTAGTCGAGTAGATCGCGTATCGACTTCTTGAAATTCATAAAGTAAGATGAAAGATGTCTATTAATCCCGTATCATGTACCAAGTTAAATTATAATTCTTTGCAACTTCGAGAATAAGATGCATAATCCTCTAATGTCAACATTAAAAAGCGAGTAAAAGCGAGAAGACTCAATTTATTTAATGTATTAACCCTTTGCACTGGAATGGTGACTCCGAGGCACCACTAAAAATTGTCACACCATCATGTATAATAATAAATGATTCAACTGCTACAATTTTAATTGCAACAAAAATTTAATTGTTATAAGAACGAGTAATACTAAAAGAATCCATATCCATAAGATAAAATAGCTCAGGTAGAATGAAAATATTCTAGGTCAGAAATTCTTGGTTTTCGAGTTAAAACAGCTTCGAGCGCAAAGGGTTAACAATTTCACTCGATTATTCTTCACGGAAGCGTATTCCACTGTTTCGGTGATTGCAAAATAAAATGCCGGTCATCCGACCGTGATAAGATTAGTGTTAACAGAGTGTTTGCACAGAGTTCCTGCTATGCGAAATCGGCCAGTCATTGAAAATCTAATAATATCGTAGATGAAGATTGGAGTTAGGTACCTTCCGTTGGTGGAAGACATAAATGGTAGCTAGTTATAGCCCGTTCTATCTCTTTTACTCTCCCCTCCCCTTCACCGCCCCCTCTCTCGCCCGGTTGGAAACCATTCCGTGAAGCCAAACGAGTGCGGGGAAGAAGCGACCTCCTTTTTCTTCGCGGAATCTTGGTACTTCGGGCCCGTGGAAGTCGTACGTGTGTAATCTGCGCAAGTCAGCCACCCTCGTGTGTTAGACTCCACCCTGGCAATCAATCAAATCCCCCTTGCACCGCGGCACTTTGCCGTACAAGCTGGCACAGCCAACCGAAGCGACGTTCCATCGGTGAAAGATAAACCGTCGATGGGGGTGCACGGTGTGGGTGGCACTCAGCGGTGGAACAGAAAATTCAAACGCGCCCCGGGAATCTTCTTCCCTCTCCCACGCATTATGTTTATTCAGATCTTCCACCTTTCGCCTTGCCAACCCCTTCGCCGCGGAACGTCGAGTCTGACTCCGGAAGATTTCGGACGGAAACTACTGCACGCAATTATTATTCATTTCTTTTAACCCGTACGTCAATAATTACACGCCCAAGTACATCCTTTCGCTTCGCTTTAATCATTTCGTAGACGAACTGCAAAATTATTATAGATTTTCGTGCTCCCGCAGGATCATCTTTTTAGAATTTTAAACTTTTAGAAATTTTAACTGCTTTTTCAATCGGATCAAACGGTTTGCGGTTTCTTTAGGCGCGAGAAGAAGTTTGCTAGACAGCGTGCAAGAGATAAATGCGCCTATAAAGAAAATTTTTTAATAATTTTAAATAAGTTTTGAAATATTCGTCGACGTTGAAAAATGTCTGAATGGATTACTAGTATAAGTTATTCACGATTGTCACGAAGATAGCGTAAGGTCGTTAATAATAATCGTAAAATATTCTCAAGAACATGCTCTGAAATTATTTTTCGTCGAGCATTCAAAGTAAATTTGTTTCTACGATTCATAATAAGTATTACGATTTAAATGAAATTTATACCATTCAATAGATTCTGTTTAACACTAAACCTACCACATGGAGTTAAACGACTCTATTATACGAAGTTACAAAATTACCTGCATAGAAATACAATCCATACACTACCTCATTTAACCATATAGTTTAATAAAAATCGCACAAAATCTAAATAAATTGAATCTTGTCATTTTTACAAAGCCGTATTCTCCATTCAATTTTATACCTCGATAGGTTCGGTGTCAACTAACATCATCGCGTTATTATAACACTTTGACTGCCATGTCACCCGCATATGGGTGACAGAATTATTTGTCCATGTTTAAAAATAAATTTGTACATTAATACATTCGTTGCACTAAATTTAGTTGAAATCTGGAGAATACGAGAAGGATAAAGGATAAATATGTGTTATACGTTTGAAATTTTAAATTGTTGCTTCATTGAATAAATTACTTAGATTTTGTGGAATTATTGAGGTCAGGCAGTTAAAGTGATAATTCACGGCGTTAAGCGAACTTAGAAAACACAATGCGACTGCCACTAATTGTAAGTACAACTACTCCGAAATCGTTGATAAATGTGGTAGCAGACGATCCCATCCATTTGGAGGATCTGTGAGCGAAAGGAAGGAACCGAAGATTCAAAGTTCGCGAGTCGGAAAGACAGACCCAGGCAAAATTTCGGGCCGATCCCGTCGACTTCCTTGGACCCACGGCCTAGAAAGTTCCCGGTGGCATCGAGTTTTTCCCCCCGGTAACGACTGGCGATGTTTGAGCGCGGTAAAAGCCAACGGGAACGTGCAGACGAGGCAAGTTTCGACTAACAAGGGACTCTCTGAAAGAGTAGGCACCGGATAGGTATGTAAATCTCGTTTCAGCGAGGTCGCGCCGCTCGCCGCGCGCGCCTCTGCCTCTGCCTCTTCCTTTTTCTCTCCCCGGGCTCTCCACCTCCTTCCAGTCGAGTCAGTCCACCCCTGAGTCAGGTTCTTTCGCGGCCCACGCCGACAGGGGTGGATTTTAACCCTTTTTCCAGCTATCGATTTTCAGCTCGAGACGGATGAGAGCGGCCGAGCCCCGGTGTGCCTTCGGCCACTCGGCTCCCACACTCGACTCCACTCGACTACTTCAACGCCGAGACTCTACCTGGCCACTTGTGCCCTCTCTTCGTTCTACCCCCCATTCCAACCCCCTCCCCGCCCCTTGGAACCCCTCTAGGACCACCTCTACGACGTGCCCGGCTCGAGGGCTCACCCCCAGGTGAGACGGCGACTTTATATTCGCGATAACGATCGTCTTTGATTGGACCACTCGGAGAAACGCTTGCCCACGCGATCTTAACGGACCCGTCGACGTCTCCTATCAGCCGGAGAAATGTTTTCGCTCTTTGTTGTCGTCGAGGGTGGAGCTCGTCTCGGCGAATGTGCCGACCTTTCCAGCTACAGATGTCCCGAGCTATACCAGCCGCGGATTTTCAAAAGTGTCGCCAACATTCTACTATGATAGGCTTCGCTCGTACTTTTAACGCTACCAAACCAGTCAAACTGACTGGTCCCTGCTTATCTCTTTCGCAATTACCGAAGTTATAAAAATGTTTTCGTTAGTAATTTTCTGATGTACTTCTTTAACCTCTTAACCTGTTAACTGGTATGACGAAATATTTCGTCATACACGAACTACTACTAGAATGGTCATGACGACATTTTTCGTCATGGAAATTTGCCGTAATATTTTGAACACATTTCATTTTATGTAGTTCTTATTCAAGTAAATCCATTACATAAGTTTACAATTATATATAATCAATAAGTATTAAAAAAAGAAAAAAGTCCCCATTGTGAAACGAGTCGAACAAGAGTTTATACCCCGGTTAACAGGTTAAGCACGATGCGCCACTATAGTGACTTCTGCGGATGTCATCTTATATTACGATACGCCATTATAGTAGCTTGAGCACACTCAATTCTAGTATTAATTATTACAGTAAATTATTAATATTAAAGTATATGCATCATATCTTTTAGAAAAATTATAATTTTGTTATCAAAAACCTCTTTCCAAAATTAACTTTAATAATTAATATGTACTTCTTTAATGAACCACATGTTACAATAAGGATTGAATGAAGTTTGAGTAGATGCAGTCTTGTTATTATCACAAAACAATGCATATCGTTGGACTTATTGTTCGATAGTTCTAGCGTGAATCAATAAAGTATATGTATCATATCTTTAAGAAGAATTAGAATTTAGTTATCAAAAACTTCATTCCAATTTGCTCTGCTGTACAGAGAAACTTGCCTGCACAAAATTCAACCGTGTCTAAGAGATTAATGAATCACATGTTACCATAAGAATTGAATGAAGTTTGAGATTTATTGTTCGGTAGTTCTAGCGTGAATCATCGGTTCCAGAATTCTTATTTTACTGTCGTTGAAATTGTAAAGATGCATTCGCGAGAAACGTTGAGCAAAATATTTTCAGTAGACAATATTGGTATTGTGAAACTAAAAGTATATTATGGAAATAAATTCAATCTTCTCTGTTGTGCAAAGCAATATTGTACTGGGTTATCCAAAATAAACTATAGGAAGTCTCTTTTAATAAGAAATATACTATTTTTAAGTTTATTGGTTCTTTTATGTAGTTATCAGGAATCGTCTATGACAATTATGTGTGGAAGACGATATCTGTCAAATGACCACCACGATCACGTTTACAGATACAACATCAAAATTTCGATGACATTTTGACATATTTGCTTGTTTAATTCGCCAATTTCATTTTTAAGGTTGTTTTTCGAGTCAAGAATCGTTGCTGTAGCTGGACGGAATCGCGTCCACTTAGAAAATATTTGTGACTATAATCAGATGTCTGACACGAAACAGAATAAATTTTATTTGAACTATTGTCTGTAGCTTATTATAGTTTGGGAAATAATTGCACGCGAAACTCAAGTAGGATACTGTATATACTCTTTTCGCTGATATATTGCAAGCTAATTGCAAGTATGGAGATTCTTTTGGAGAATTTTGTAGTACTAAAATAGATATTTTGTAGTATCTCGGTAAATGTTCATCGATTTTTGTAGGAAGATTCTAGTGTGACAAAAGGAGTTTAAAGATTTAATTGTAAGATCAATTGAAGAATATAGTAAATGTGAGCATTAATGGGTAGCTCCAAATAAAAGTCATAAATTGCGTAACGTAAAAAAAAATGCATAAGAAATTAGAAGTAAATACCATGCATCTATTTATACCAAAATTATTTAAAGAAAATTGTAATAATACAAAGTTTATATATTTAACATAATATTTTAAGCACCTCAATCTTGAATCTTATGAAAAATTTTTCAAAGCACTGCATGTATGTCCTCAGAGATCTAAGTCGTACATCAAAGCCTTAAATATTGAGGACAGTCGACCAACATGACAGCCTAGCAGTAGCCTAATTTGGACTAGCTCGTACATTGAACATGACGTTGAATCATAGAAACTAAGAATTCGTTGAGTATTGTAAATGGCATTAATAGCCTTTAAATTTTGCTTTGAAGCTGCAGCTAATATTCCCGAGGAAATAATTCTTAAATATTAAATAATTGTTAGCATTATTAACCCTTTGCACTCCAAGGAATTTTAATTCCTAACTCGAGACATTTCTTTGTCCTAGAATAACTCCATTGTACGTGGTTCGTTTCCTTTCGTGAATACCAAATTTGTTAATCTTAATCATACGTGCAACACTTCAATTTTTACTAGCTTCTTAAATACAAACAGTGCAATGCAAACATTGTTTAATATTGTGCCAACTTTTAATGTCCCCTTAGATGAGCCATCGGAGTGCTAAGAGTTAAAGGAGTGAATTAATTATGAATTTTAAATTTATCTGCTCTCCACTACGCAGTGATCGTTTACTATATAATTAACAAAACTACATGTTTGTAGCTTCAAGAATCATGTAAACTCTCAACGTAAATAATAGTATCGTCCATTTACATCTGTCTACAAATACTTGAAAAAGTATAATTTATATAGCAAATTAACAGAGTAAATAAAAACTTCGTGAGGACCGACTGATCGGTTTCGAAATTGATTAAAAAATTGATTAGGCTTCTTGCAACTTTGATACCTGCTGGCGTGGCACTAAACGCGTTAACCTGTTAACCGGGGAATAAACTTTTGTTCGACTCGTTTCACAATGGGGACTTTTTTCTTGTTTTAATACTTATTGTTTATATATAATTGATTTACTTGAATAAGAACTACATAAAATGTAATGTGTTCAAAATATTACGGCAAATTTCCATGACGAAAAATATCGTTATGAGCATACTAGTAGTAGTTCGTGTATGACGAAATTTTTCGTCATACCCAGTTAACAGGTTAACAAATGATTTATCCAATAAAATAATCAGTGCCAAATAATATCAGTTCGAGAGACAACGGCTAAAGTCGAAATATTCGATTCCCACAGTCACGCGGGACGAATAGAGATTTTCTATCGGCGTAACAGGAAAATAGAAAACTAGAACAGGATTAGGGCGCAAGTTTTCGTGTGTACGCGCCGCGGAAGTTCGCGGAAAATAGGAAAATAATAAATTGCTAAACTACTTTAAAGAAATTAGCGAGGTCCGCCTGGATGTTCTCCGGTGGAATTTTTTTCCGGCGTAGCCCGTGTAAACTTCCGTTCTCGTTGATATTGATTAATTTGCTTAAAAAGTTCCTGGCTGCGCCGTCTCTCTCCGTCTTCCTCGTTTTACCCTTCTTTCGCTTCTCTCTCTCTCTCCCTTTCTCTCTCTCTCTTTCTCTCCCTCTCTGCTCTCTTTCTCTCTCTCTGTTCTATGCACGCCACACACATACATAAACTCGTGGATACACTCACCCTATTCGTCGTCCGTTCCTTCCACTTTCTCTTCTCGTTGTTATGTTCCTGTGCGTCTAGCTTGGGAATTTGTAGTTTACAGTTCAACGAATCGCCATACGATATGTAAAACAATATCTCCGAAGAATTATATTCCTTATTATAGTTCTTACACGCGTCGACAGCAATCACTCATTTGCACAGACAGGGTGAACCAGTATAATTACAAATTAGAACTTACGAGGAACACAAGTCAAGCTTAAACATATTTCTGTTCTTAATACTTTAGCGATCGACGATTGTTTCAGAATGTTTTAAGGTCCACAGTGTTCCATGATTGGAAACTTCTCAACCGATCTTTCAACGCTGACAGCAATTTTTATTGGGAATCAACGAGACATCCTCAGTAACGTTATCTAATAATTTCGTTAGAAACTACAATGTAAAAATAGTTTTTTTAAACTTCATTCTCGTAAGCGCAATTATTGGAAGTCCTATTAATAGGCTTCCGGTTGGCAAGTGTTAACATTGGAACGACGGAGGACTAAATTATGCTAATATACACTGCTTTGTAATCATGACGAGGATGCAATTATTCAAAGTTTGTATAACATTTTTGTTAATGTATGTTTTAATGAAAAAGTTGATGTAAGAAGTTTTCGTGGCAACATTCTTGTAATTTTAATAATTGTCAAATAAGAAGTCAGTAATGAGTCATTTTGACTTGTTCTATCGTTCTAATGTTAATAATTTCAGGAAATTGGTAGTAAAATTGTATTCTGAATTATGAGTGCATCAAATTCCGAATCTAATTGGAAACCATTAATAAACTCCGGGTTTTATACGTTTGTGACAAAAGTGAGTAGATGAAATTCAAGAAACGAAAATTTTTTAATGTAAGCAATATATTCTTATTTAACTTCTGTTTCTTATAAATTATTTGGTAAGCTTTCATTTTCAATGCAGTTATTCCATTGGAATTTCGCGGACGTTTCGCTAGAGAGATTTTGGAACTTCATTAACTTGTTGAACAGTTGTGCAATCAACGTCTCACGTATTTAAAGTGAGTATTATTATCGTGAGATCATTATCGTGAGTAATTCGTATTTTGAGTTGTTTCATTGATCCTGTGATAAACTTGTTCGCGCAATCATCATTTATTGGGGTATCACTATTCATTTATTACAAATTGATGTTCATTCACTGATCGTTCGGCTCATGTTCCATTCGATCCTTTGTGAGATTTTTAAAACTAGCTATAATCATCAAACATGGTTAGAATTGCATTCTAGAATTTAAGACTTCGATAATGAAAACTTACTATGAATGAAAGCATACTAATTTCATCAGACATGCAGCTTAGGTTTCCGTTCACTTAGCACAGGTTATCCCAGTATCAATATTAATATAAATATATTGCATTATGGCATATATGATGATTATGGTATATTATACATGATACATGGTATGATTATGGCATACCTTTTGTGATGTCAGCTTTAATTAAGATTATCAGATTGTGAATTTAACACTACACCTACCGAGCATTAAAATTGACAAGTGTACAGTGTCTTATAAAAAAGAGAAGATATAATTTATTTAAAATTTTTGCGATTTTTATCAAAATATATTATTGAATAAAGAGATTTATTGAATCAATTCCTACGAAGGCAATTTTATAACTTCGATAATAGTAAAATAGGAAATCTAAAAAGGATCGTTTGTCCCACTGTGGTAGATTCACTGTTAATAAATTTCCGTGAAGAATTAAAAAATGCTGTTGTATTACGTTCAATTTATCAGAATAATTAACACAGTCTGCTAATCATAATTGTAAAGCCTCTCAGTTAGAAGTTTCAAAATATGACGACTTTAGATTTTGTGCAACTTTTTATCGCGACAGATAAGTTGTCGCTGGAACTTCGACGTGTTCGCTCGCGAAGAAAACGGCGTTTTCAAAATCGCGATAAAACTATCTTCTCTTTTTTTATCGTCTCGTGTATTTCTAATTAGCGTGGAAATTGCACGTCATGCCGGACGAATTGAAAAAATGCGTTCGAACGTTGCAGTACAATGCAACGACGATGGTTACCGGCGCGTAGAAGAAATGAGAATTTCGAAAATAAATTGGGGAGCCGGACTAATTGTTTTCAGGAGCAATTACTGCGTTCGACGGTTCGAAACACGACGTGTCTTTTTCTTTTGCCTCATTAAAGGGAGGTTGGCGCGGCTGCGAGTGCGGGTGCGTCCGATGCACTCGACGATGCAAGTGCGCGCGCGCGCGCGCTCGTACGCACGCACACGTATTTTCACGCTCACCAAGCATACGTCATACGGATGCAACGAAGGTTCCGATTCATCGAGCACCGAGTGGTTTCCTCGCGTTGATCGTTTAACTGTTTAGGGTCGGTACAAATCGTTTGGGGGGGTTGACGTTAAGCGACGAAGCGTGCATTTAAAATGATCGCGAATGAAAGGCTGGCTCGAGCACCGTACGCCTCTAATCATCGAATAACTACTGACTTATAGCCTCGTTGTGGAACCACGCTACTTGACGTTTTCCTAAAGCGATTATATTTAATGCTCGCTACTTAAAACATTTTTTAACGAATATTTACCTATGAGGATAAGTGGATCGCAGATGTTTGTACTGAATAATATTTCACTTCATCAAGTTGCAATACACGGTAGACATATTGAAGTTTCTTTCTTTCATTAACGCTAAACCTACGAAGCCTTGAAAGTGAAATATGCTATCTTGTAAATGTGACGAGAAATAATTCAGTTAGACTTTGTGGAGGTATTATAACATGTGCTTCACCATTGATAGATATTCTGATGTTTCTTCTGTTCGGTTTCTGACCGGTCTGTTTAGAATTAACCCTTTGCACACGAGGCTGTTTTAACAAGAAAACCAAAACATTTCTCTCGAGGTAGGATATTTTCATTCTACAAGAATGCTTTCACTTTATGTATGTGGGTTTTTTTACTGTTACTCGTCCTTACACCCGTTAATTTTTCCTGAGTTTTTTAGATATAAAGATAGCGATGTTAAAGTTGTTTTAAATAATAGTGTGGTAATTTTTCGTGGCGCCTCAGAGTCGCCAGTCGAGTGCTAAAGATTAACCCCTTCGCCTACGACTTATTTTACAATAACAGTGACTAGACTTTCTTTGTCCTCCGCAGAACGACAAAAAAAAGGCAAATTTGTAGTTACTGCGTGACTAGCTATTCTCCAATTACCAATTACAATTATTCAATTCATTTTGTGTTCAATTGCTGTATTTCAATTCAGTATTAAGGATCAGTTTACGAAGAGCTTAATAATTTGGTATTGTAGCTGGAAACCGTCATTTGATCCGTAGGCTCTTTATTAAAAATCAGAAACCTATGTGCGCACTTTCAATTTCATTCGAAAACCTTTTCAATAATTCCGTTGACATTCCGTCAAAATACGCGTCATTGAATACCAGAGAAAATCACAGTAATCGACATAAAGTTTAGGAAAAGCTTAACACTTTACCAACCGGAAGTCTATTAACACTTTGACTGCCATGTCACCCGTATATGGGTGACAGAATTATTTGTCCATGTTTCAAAATAAATTTGTACGCTAATATATTTATTGCACTCAATTTAATTTATATCTGGAGATTACAAGAACGTTGAAGGATAACTATGTGTCAGACATTTTAAGTTTTCAATTGTTACTGCATTAAATAAATTACTTTGATTTTGTGGAATTTTTGAGGCTGTTGGTTGAGCAGTTAAAGTGTTAATAGGCCTTTCAATAATTGTCCCATAACAAAATGAGGCTTAAAAAACTGCTTTTACATTGTAATTTGTACAAAAATTATTAGATAACGCTGTTTAGGAGGCCTTGTTGATTCGCAATAAAAATTGCTGTCGGCGTTGAGGGATCCATTAAAAAATGTTCAGTGATAAATTAACAACTTAAAAGATTCTGAAATAATCGGCGGTCGTTAAAATGTTAATAATTTGGTAGACCAACCGAGCGAGTCCCGTTAATTAATTATCGGTCCCGAACGCAGAAACGCGGTCGGTTCGGAATTTTTCGTGCCGTTTGTGCGGGGCGCTTGCATCCAGTCTCCTATTTACTCGAGCAGTAAAATCGCTCGCCTTGAAGCACTGTAAAAGCCCCGGGACGTATTTTCTTTTCGTCGGGAACACGTGCGCGCACGTACGCGTCTCACCTGTGTGTGGGTACACGTGGACCGTGGAGCGCCTAGCCGGCGTTCGGGATCCTCTGTGTGTGCGTTCCTCCTGTGCGTGTGACAAAGGACAGAGAAAGGGTAGCGTGTGCAGCACCCGTATTGACGCCCACGTAGGCGCATGCGCACCGGATGCCACCCTCGCGGGACACACACCCGCAGAGGACACACACCGGGGCACACGCACACAAACTTGAACGGACCGGCACGCACCCTTTCACACGCGCCCCGAGATGTCGTGTGTGCTTTCCTCGCAGTTTCTTTCGCGGCGCGGACATTCCCCGCCCATCGAGCTTTCCCCGGCGTTTCCAAGTTTTTCATTTCACCCCCTCGCCCCTTCGCCACGCCAAAGCAGCGGCAGCCGAGTTTCTCCTTTTTTTGTTTTCGTTTACACACGGATGAAACATGGAGGAGACGTTCGATGTCCTCCGATCGGTACCCCCTACTGCACAGCCAGGTTTTTATACGGGGTGCGACCGAATGTATGCTTGGGAAAACAGTATTCCGCGATAGATCCTGCAAAAATTAATACGAGCCTCGATCCTCGAAATATAGAAGCTCGAAGACTCGCGCGCGATCGACTCGTCCATGACTCGCTGATTCTATTGGTTTGGCAACTAAGTGATTGCGGATTTTGACCTCTTAGGCACTATGCGCCACTATAGTGGCTTTCCTTTCTCGGACACTCGACTCCTTGCTGTATTAATGGTTAGTTTACTGATCGAATTCTTGTAGATTAACTTTTGGATATCGGGTTGTGTGATAATTACAAATTTCAAGTTTCTTCGTCTTCTTTAGGACAAATGTCATCTTTCTGTACGACGCGCCACTATAGTGGCTTTCGCGGATGCCATCTCTCTGAACGTACCATACTCAATTGTATTACTAACCCCTTGGCCTACGAGTTATTTTGCAATAACAGTGACTTGCTTTGTCCTCCGCAGAACGACAAAAAGAAAAGACAAATTTGTAGTTACCGCGTACCTAGCTACTTTCCAATAACCGTATACGATCAATAATTAAATAAAATGTTATTTCCGTTTAAAGAAAATTAAGAAAATATATGTTTCGGAGATTCAGTTCGAAATCTTGATCACGAGTCTGACTCGTTGTTGTAGGATAAGGGGTTAATGTCCCCTTAATTAAAAAATACAAACGTCAAATATTCGACGAGCATTGTCTAAAAATCTTAATTGCAAATTAACACCGAAGCAATGAAATTGTCCTATAAAACTGACAAGATTTAATTCGTTTATATTTTGTGCGATTTTTCGTACACTATATCGAATAAAAAAATATGTAATACAAAATCAGACAAAGGAGATTCGACAGGCTGAGGTAGGTTCACCGTTTAACATTTTCAATGACACGGTGGTCACCGGTAACCGGCGCCATCGCGTCGTTTAAAAATGATTGTCGTTAAATCAATGCGATTCAACATCGATTTATCATTGTGGAAGTCAACCGGATTGTAGTATGATATGAGAGCTTCATTACACAGTAACCAACAATTCTTTTTAATAACACTGATTACTTCTACGAATGAAATAAACGAAACTTGTCTCAAGTATACAAAATTCGGTCGACATTCAACGTGTTAAAAATTTTCAACTGATTGCAATTTGATGATCTAGAAGATAAACGCCTTAAATGGCCTACCTACCAGTGGTAGATGTAATTTTTTCGAACGTATTTAGCAATAAGTTTGAAGTGTAAATTCTAACTCTCAAACTCTCTGCTGTACGAGGCGAGAGCTTCGTTACACAGTAACTAACAATTCTCTTTAATAATATTGATCACTTCTTTGAATCAAATAAATGAGACTTGTCTGAAGTACAGAAAATTCCCTCGGCATTCAACGTGTTAAAAACAATATTTGTAATAAAGGGTGTCCCAAAATTAACGCAAGGTTTAAATTAAATAGAAAACACAGTTTCTAGTCTTTAGAGTGTTTATCTTTTCATTGAATCATAAAGTACATAGGATAGGGTTACTTATGGAATAACACATCGGGCAAATAGCCTCCACGGCATTGCTGGCACATACGAAGTCTTTTGTCGAAATTTTTCATGACCTTTCTGCATAATTGTGGCTGAATTTCGTTGATGCAGCGTTTAATTTCCTCTTACAGTACACGGGTGGTTGTGGGCTTGTTGACATAGACCTTTGACTTCAAATAACCCCATAAGAAGAAATCTAATGGTGTTAAATCACACGATCTAGGGGGCCAATTCTGATCACCGAAACGAGAGAGTACACGACCAGGAAATGTCTCATGCAGTAATTGAATTGTTTCACTGGCTGTATAGCATGTGGCACCGTCTTGTTGAAACCTCATATTGGCCACATCAATCGCATCCAATTTCAGCAGAAAGAACTGTGTTATCATGTCGCGATGTCGAGCACCAGTAACAGTTACTGCTTGACCAGACTCATTTTCAAAAAAGTATGGTCCAATGATGCCTCCAGCCCAAAATCCGCACCAAACAGTGACACGTTGTGGGTGCATTTGTTGTTCGACAATCACATGTGGATTCTCCGAACCCCAAACATGGCAATTTTGGCGATTAACAAAGCCATCAAGGTGAAAATGTGCTTCATCGCTTAGGATGATTTTGCTCGAAAAATCAGCATCCACTTGTTGATGTTCAATAATCCATTCCACGAACTCTCTTCGCTGTTTATCGTCATTAAGCTTCAGTTGTTGTGTTAATTGAATTTTGTAAGCATGGAGACACAGATCTTTTGTGAGTATACGCTGTAGAGAGCTTCTTGAAATTTGTAATTCTTGTCCACGACGCCGAATTGATGTTCCTGGGTTTTCACCAACACTCTCACGCACTGCTTCGGTATTGACATTTGAACGTCTTGTTTTTGGACGACCGGTGTGTTTAGCGTCTCCAACTGATCCAGTCTCCCTGAATTTTTCAATTAATCTTTTCACAGTTGACTAGGTTAAAACACTATTTTGACCATATTTTGTATAAAATTTTCGAACTGCGACCGCCAAACTTTCCTTATTTTTTAGATATTGTTTAATAATGAAAACACGTTGTTGTATCGTATAACGCTCCATTTTTACTAACCCTAGATTCTCAGCTGTCAAATTGTTCTTTTATCAGGGTTGCCAAAAATTTACTGCAAAAATGACAGCAAAATCAAATCTAGCGTTAATTTTGGGACACCCTTTACGATACTCGATACAGAGGGGAGCAGAATGTAGCAATTAGATGAGCATAGCACGCAAAGAAAAAAGAAAACTAATAAAGAAAGAGAATCTCTGGCAAAATCTCGAAGAGAACCGAAAAACTTTGGCAACAATGGCGGGGTAGGTCTGGTCGCCAGTGAAAGGCGTCAATTTCAGAGTTGTTCAGAGTCTGATCTTTCCTGCAGGAAGGATGAACAGCGTCGAGAGGGCCGGCAACGGGCGAGGGAACGCCGGGATGAAACGCCTCTCGCAATCTGCCAGGAGTTACTTTCATGTTTCTACAGAGTGGCGGTGGCGCGGTCGCATATAAAACAAATTAATCTCGTTAGCTGGAGCGTCTACCTTCGACCTTCTGCCTTTCAGAGGCACCAACCCCGGCACCGACTCCCGGACTCCCTTTCCCCCAACTATTTCACGGGGAATCCAGCGACTTTGCTCCTCTTTTATCTTAATTCGTCGTCTAAATGAGAACGGAGTCGCGGTTATCGCGGTTCCACGAGGGAAAGGGCAAGCGAGCGAGAGAGAGAGAGAGAGAGAGAGAGAGAGAGAGAGAAGGCTCCTTGAATCGGTCTGACTTTAAAAATCCTGTTCACTGGCCAACTCTCCGCTCGGGTTTCACTTTTCTCCACCACCTTTATCCCCCTTTTTTTCTCTCTTCGCCTCCACCGAGAGCTACTTCTCGCTTAAGTCGACGTCCTAGCCTCTTCCAGAGATCAGCTCTGCTCTCGCGGAAATGTATTCCCAATGCAATTAAAACGCACCGTCTGCGGGAATCGTCGGTTTATTTTGTTAATTCAGTTTTCGATTGCACCGAGGAAACTATTGAAACGTCTTATATCTTTGCGCGTCTTACATCAATTTAAGCCTTTCGCAGGCTGATCTTTCCAACGCCTTCCGATACTGGTTCTTTTTTAACCCCTTTGCCTACGATTTATTTTCTGATAACGGTGACTAGATTTTCTTTATCCTCCGCGAAACGACAAAGAGGAAAGTCAAATTTGTAGTTGCCGCGTGCGTAGATATTCTCCATCAATCATATGCGATCAGAGATTAAGCATTTGGCTGCGGACGGATTTTTTCAGACCTATGTCAAAATTGCGGCACTAATTGCGCGTGTATAGGAAAAAATGGAAAACACTTTTCATAAAATAAACTCACTTGTATTGTATTGCAACAACAACAATTTTTTAAAATGTCATTTATTTTATGTTATTTCGAATTTGTTCGAACCGTTCAAGTCGGTTGCGCCTGTACCGTCCGGGTTTATGGTCCGCTTGGGAACAGCTGTTTCCGAGGATGCGTGTGACCCTAGGCTTTCAACTGCTCGCTAATTTAGTTGCCTCCTTAACCTTCTCAACCCTTCATAGCAAATTGATGCGCTATAAGCTCGGAGTCTTTCAAAGGGCACCGTTATCGGGGCTGCGGAGTCGCAGATGGGGTATAGAAGGAATTTCTGATCGTTGGAGTCAAAGTCGGAGCTGGAAGAAAATGTGTCAGCTCTGACTGCATGTCGGTAAATTTTACGAAAGTTTGCTCAAAACAATTGGCTGTTGCAATAAAACATTAAACTATATTTGTGTATATTGCTTTATAGTAATGACAAATGCTGCATTTATTCAAAGTTTGTATAACTTTTGTGTTAATATGTGTTTTAATGAAAAAGATTATGTAAAAAGCTTTCAAGTGAGAAGTCAGTAACGAGCCATTTTGAATTATTCTAGTGTTAACCCTTTGCTGGCGAAGCAATTTCAATTCCAAATTTAAGACTCTTTTTCAATATTGAACGTTTTTCTTCTGTGGAATCCTCTTTACATTTGACGTTGAACTTTGTTTCTTGTTTAACAGTTGAATTTTTAGCAGTTTGTAGAATACACGGGAATTTGGTAAGACGAACGCTGTTTCGGAAAATGATGTTGCAATTTTTACTGGAGCCTCGCCATTCGAGTGCAAAGGGTTAAAATTACTACATTTGTATCAAAGTTCGAATAAATGTCGTACTGTTATTCCTTTCATATTAGGAAGGGAAATATCGTATTGTAGGTTGTTTTGTAAGATTTTGTAATAATAAACCTTTGCAGATTCATTTTATATTTGTTATGATTAGAGTAACATTATCGCTCAGCATCTTTCAAAAAGTTTATATTTATTGAATACATACAGATTTTCCAATGGTTATAATTATAATGTTTAATAATAATGATAAAATAGAATTTTAATTCAGTTTAAAGGCAATTGATAACATACACATTTATTAGTCTTTTTTCAGAATTTTCATCACGAGTCTGACTTGATGTTAGTCAGATAGTTGATACTAAATCTACCAACAATTACAATTGGTTAGTGCATATTGCCTTATAGAAATAACATGATTTCATTAATTTCAATTAACACAATTTTTATTACTATGTATTGAATCGATTCCTGTGAAGACAATTTTATAATTTCATTAACTGTGAAATAAAAAGTCTATAGAATGTGGGGATAATTCATCCATCTTCGAATTCGACTCTGATAATTTTAATTCGACCGATAATCGCATTTTTCTTTCGTTTGACTCGGGCAGAGGAGACATTGCAGTAAACGACGAAACGTGCTCGGAAGTACACGAAATCGTTATTTTTATTAAATAAAAATCTACAGGAAAGTCATTTGGCCCGCTGTGAGAAGTTTAGCGTTAACGAAGATATTTCTACAACAATTTCAAGGAATGCAATTTTCATTCTTTGTACTACGATGCTATCACCGCGACGATAAATTATACCTTTTCTGGTGTGTAGACAGTGTTCGTCAAACGCCGATAAAGTCGGAGTCGGAGTCGAAGTTGGAGTTGGAGTTGGAGTTGGAGTCGAAGTCGAAGTCGAAGTCGGGAATTTCGATTGCCGACACCGCAGCCCTCACCGTTATTGGTCAACAAGTATGTTGAAACGTCTTCAAACCGCGAACGACCTGGCCATACTTGGAGGAAATTCGCGTCATGCCGTTGTCAAACGTACAGCCCAGCGAGCCTTGCCTTCCTACCGAAGAAAGTCTGCCAGTCGACAAGGAGAAACGACGCACAGGGTATACAGTGTGTTCCACAAATAGTCGAATTTCTCGAAACGAGAAATTCAACAATTTTCACATCGATTGTCTACGCCAAATGAAAACCCATAACAAAATTATTTCGTTCAAGATTCGTTGGCAGAACTCGAGTTTCAGAGTTTGCTCGGCAGATGGGGGATCCCTTGGCAAGTTTTTTCATTTTTATACCTCCTGATGCTTTTCCCTCGCAATTTGTCAGTTTAACATTTGGCAAGTTGCTACGGTTCGTGTGGGTACCGCGTAGGAGCTTCCTCTGTAGTCCGCATCCTTTTTCTTGCATTTACGTCAACAAGTATTGGGTAGGCAACTATGTGATTGCGGATTTTGTCGATAGATCGATTCAACACTTTCTTTTGTTTCGTTAACGAGTTCAAAGTACCTAACTTGTTACATGTTACATTACATAACTTGTTAGGACATGTTTTCTGTTGGTGAAGATCGTTGGTTTACATGATTTTTATACTTAATTGTCACACTGTGCCTACCCGGGCAATATATTTAGTTTTCGAAGTTGTATACACGTTATTAAATATTGAGGAAAATGAGAAATGGATTTGGGTATTTCGTTGTTCTCAGCATTTTGAAAACTCCTTGTCCACGAAGGGTTAACGTAAGAGAAAAATCTTATAAGTACTTGTTCTTGTGTTAATAACTGTTTGTTGATTATTTGTGAATTAACAGCTTTATGATGCTCACAGGTTAAGGTAAATGGACCAATAGTTGACCGGTTCAGAAAAATTGTCTGCGTACACGATAGTAAATGTTTGCCACTTTATTGAATAGAGAGACATTGTGCTAGAAAATGCTATTTCAATTTCATATACGATGAAAGAAAGCTAAATTTTTAAAAAATTGTTGTTACCTGAATTTTATAGAAATTTTTGAAACTTTCATAATAACGACGGCAGTTCTTCAAAATGTTGAAAAAACGACTGTACATTAATGTTGACAAGAGTTATTAAATATAAAATGATGACAATTTAGTAAGAAAAGAATCACTCAAGAAAAGATAAAAGATGGCGACTTTCTTACCGTGAATTATTCACCGTTTTTCAATGACAGCATTAAACAAATTACGATACGATTGCGTTCAACCAACGTCACTGAAGTCATCCGTCTGTTGGTACAATAAACAATTATATTCAAAAGTGTTGCGGAGTTTGGCAGGTTGATGGTGCAGCCGATCTATCGGACATTTTTTCTAACTTTGTATTTTACATGAAAAATCGTACAAAATCTAAATCAATGAAATCTTGTCAATTTTATAAGCTAATTTCAGTACTTTCAAGATTGGTGTTAATTTGCACTTAATATTTTTACACAATGCTCGTCGAAGACTTTAACTTCTAAAAACCCGATTTTTCACGTTTCCCTGAAAAGCGACCACCACTGATGCGATGTTAATTAAATTATATGTATCTCTGTTTGAATTTATACATTTAATATTTGTAGAAAAACATAAGAAACCGTTAATGGAATTACAGTAGGTGGAGGTGTGGTACCCTTAAGAAAGGTTAAAGGTAAAGGGTAGCGTTGCATTTTCCCGAGCAAGTTGAAAAGCGACGAGATACAACTTTGCAAAGATTTCCGTTTGTATTCGGAGGTCGTGGGTGTTCGCGGGCGAAAGGGGTGGTTGGTTGACAGAGAGCGGGACATGCGGGGTGTCGTTGCCCCGAAAAAATCGTTTCCCTGGAACAAATCGGGAGGAAGGCAACTCGTTGAAATGCACGGCATTCGAAGCGTCAAAGGGAAGGCAGAGGCTGCCGAGCAATTCCGTCTCGAGTGCGTTTACACCGATGCATCTCCTCTCGTTCTGCCCCGCTCCGCCGCCCTTCCACCTTGGTACAGCCACAGCTATTATTTTTCATCGGTGTTGGTGACTATAGCTGCGATATAGAACGGACGAAAGAGAGCTCGCGGAAGAGGGAAAGGTGCGCTGGGAAGAGGGAACGGGAAATAGGGTAGAAGAGAGACCGAGAAAGAAAGCTGGAGAGAGAAAAAGAGAGTTCGCTTGCCGGAGTAGTGGAAGGGAGAAAGAGGTAGAGGAAAGCTAGGGGATAGAGGCCGAAAGGATAGGCGGGGGTGGCTCGTGGAGCTGTTCGTGTTTTATCTCCGGGTGAGTCCGCCGAAGTCGGGGTGGAAAAAAGGGGGTAAAGGGTTAGGGAACTAAAGAGCAGTAGACTCGGAAGGGTTGGGTCGGTTGGTTGGCTGGCTGGCTGGCTGGCTGGCTGGCTGGATAGCTGGCTGGCTGGCTTGGCTGGCTGACTGGCTGGCTGGCATTGATCTGCACTGCTCCCAGCCACCCCGTGTGTCGGCTTTTCTTAGTACAGTCTCCTCCATCCCCGTCCTCCTTCGCTGCCGCCCTTGCTTCCACAACCTCCACCTCTTTCCCTCTTCTTTTTCCCTCTGAGCTACTACCACCAATGTCGTTACCACCACCAGCGCTGCCTACACCGAGAAACCTAGCCAGCCAGCCAACCAGCCAGCTCGCAAGCCAGCCAGCAGCAGCAGCAGCTTCTCTCTACAATCTTTCATCGCTCTTTTCATCATGCCCTCTTCTCCGCGCTGGCTTCTTTCTTCTTTCACGCTTGGATCGCACACAGAACCGACCCCGGGATTCCTCTCAAGGGCGCAATTCCTCTCTCTTACCCTTTCCATCCTTTCCTCCTTCTCTCTCTCTCTCTTCATCTCCCCCTCTCTTTCTCTCTTTCTCCCCATCTGCCCCCCTCTCACTCTCTCTTCTTCTTCTCTTTTCCTCTTTCTATCTATCTTTCCCTCTTGTTATCGTTCTCGTTCGTCTTTGATTCCAACGTTCGTTTTCCGTCCCGATCTCGGCACGCTTATTCTTGTTCTTCAATTTCTTCCTCTCTTATTCCTACTCTTGTTCCGGCTCTTTCATTTATAAAGGAATCACGAACCCCTGTTCTCCGCGCAGCAGCTCTCTTTTTCTCTTGATTCTTCTTCTTCTTATCCTCCTTTCTTGTCGTCGTTGCTTTACCTAGAAAAACCCACTTTTGTTTGTTTCAATCGTGACGGAGTCTGATGAGCCACGCGATGCTACACGTATCTCTGGAGTGACGTATAATTAGAGCGTATCCTCCGATCGGTTCTGAAGGGAACTGCCGGAGAACTGATGCCTCGGTTTGCATTCGGCACGACATGCGATCGCGAAGGGGCTGCTAAAAGTTCGTTTAATTCGGGAGCGTTTCCAGGGGAATAAACCTTCGGGAACATTTAGTTCTTATTTCGGGAAGGAGATTTTTTTTACTGAGAACATGGTTATCTTTTTCGGGTTTCAATGGAAATAATGTAATTTGTAAGAGTTGACAAAGGTGCACTTGAAAATGAGTATTATATGAAAAGAATCGAGCGTTAATGTACGTAAACGTTTAATGTCGAAATCTGTCTAAACGGTATTCGATCAAATTAATCGATCGTCTACCATTAAAATTATCCTCTGGAATTATACCAATATAATTGGAAAACTTATGCTCCCTGAAACAACGTTCGCCTTTTTTTAGAAATTTTACTTGATCGTACAAGAATGAAAATAAAATTTAAAATTTGGTCCGTCTAAAACGTGTCCGTCTAAAAATTTAGTTTCTCCGATTCGTTTCAAACTCTGGCTACA
>CM052093.1:15685390-15756431 GCA_028453745.1 Agapostemon virescens | reverse complement strand
ATCAAAAATGTTACAGAAGAGAACAGACAAAATACATCTTTTACACTGCTACATGTACTGGAATATTTAAATATCGATTACAAAAGAATAAAATTTGATTTCGTTTAAAAAGAGAGGCATAAGACTTGTATTTATCAGACTTTCGTATAAATTCCTCACGAGTCTGTAATGATTCCAGTTACAAAGAAAACGATAAGGGGTTAAAACACGGTACGCTAAATTCCTCTTGTTGCGTTTTCTCTGGGACGCTAAGAATCGATGTTCGGAGCTTACGAACATCTCCTTTGCAGCGGAACAAATGAAAGTACTTACCGTTTCGCTAATCAGTTTCTGTTCAAGCCGAAGGTGAATGGTTTTCAATGATTGTGATCGTGGCTTTTCTAATAAGAAGTAAGATGCTTCCCTCCTCATTGTTCGCTCTGTTTAACCATCCTGTTCAAACGTTCCCCTGGACTGCTCAGAGCTTCAATAAGAGTCGGCAAACAGAGCACCGTAACAACTTCGATATCCAAGGGGTCAAGTGAGTGGTAGAAATAGTGATTACCGGCAAGAGACTGACCGGTAAGATAAGAAGCAGTAACGAGAGGGAGTCCGGTAATCTCTCCCTATTACGTTACATCACGGATTTATCGAACTTGAATGAAAATGGGGTCAGGAGCAAGCTCCTTAAGGGATAATGGCTTATCTCGATGTTGTCCCGAGACAAGAAAGGGTCTGAAAATTTATCGGACGGAAATCTGCTGTCTAATTTTTGTCCTTGCATGCTTGTCGGAGCCGGTTCGTTTCGTACGCAGCACGGATCCACTGGGTATTTTTAACGTTTGTTTCTCGTTGATAATGAGAGAACCAGTTTCCTCCCACGTTAACGCCGTTAAAATCCTGTTCGGCTCGACCGCATGTACGACAACTACATTATTTCTTTTGTTTTTTATTTTGAAACACGCTATTAGGAATATGTCTTTTACTTGCTTTAACACGCGTTTATTTGCATTTTAG
Organism: Agapostemon virescens; assembly: GCA_028453745.1. Lineage (NCBI taxonomy): Eukaryota > Metazoa > Arthropoda > Insecta > Hymenoptera > Halictidae > Agapostemon > Agapostemon virescens. The sequence goes on along the minus strand of CM052093.1, from coordinate 15,755,435 downwards.
AAAATGCCTTATCGACCATTTCATCGGTTATAACGACCGAAGATTATAGTGGATTATTTACGAAGGTATTTTTAAAACGACGGCTGTTCCAGGAATATCCCCTTGTAAATTGTCCGCGATATCAATTTTTGTATGATGGCTAATTAGAGTGAGTGTGTAGGGTTAATCATTGGCAATGTTTATTTCTGACTGAATCGGCAATTACACAAATGTAATTTTGCAAAATTGAAAGGTATCATTATTTTAATTATAATAGAGTAAATGCATGAAAAGTGATGGGGATTATTTTGAGGAGTTCTTTGTTCGTTTGGAAATAATGAAAAGTTTATGCAGAGTATGCTACGAATTAAAAATTATTTGATCAAATGCAAAATTATTTCAAGGATTTAAAAAAGCTGTATTTTCATACTGTTATTAAAAGAAATGAATGTCTATGCTGCTTCTATGGTTTAAAATCAGTGCGGATCATTTTGTATTTTGCATAAAAATCCGTAGCCCATTAATAACAGAAAAACTCGCAAGGTTTAAAAGATGCTAAAAATTAGGGTAAAAACATTCTCGTTATTTGTCCGTAAATTTTCTCCGTAAACGTAATGCTAAGTCACGGACTTAATTATTTCTTAAACGTTTATAAATATTTATTACCGTGGCTCAGAATATTTTTCTAATCTTGTTTGACTGTAACTCTTCAGTTCGATGCAACAAAATTGAAAAGTCTGAACGTGATGAAACGGCACGTGCTAGAAAAACGAAAATAAAACACGAAGCAAGGGTATCCTGCCGCGGTCACGAGAATTGCTTCGAGTGGCCTCCGAGTGGCTCCGAGTGCGTGGATTATTGGAAGCCGGCCCTAAATCCCGTAATTGCCGACAATACTTGCCCGTAATGCCTTCCCGCTACTCGCAGCAATTTGTTCACCGGTTTGAACTCTGACATGGGTGCGGCGCCCGAAGCCACCGCAAACTGTGACCAGGAAACAGCCGCCTATGGGAAACTGTTCGCCGTAGGAAATCGAGTGATCCTTGTCGCGACATTTCGCCTGCGAACTAGAACCCACCGATCATTCTCCAGAAACTCATAACTTCGTGGGTCAGCCAAATGCGAATAGGACTCTCTCTCCGATTTTCTACTCCAGCGAAATTATTTAAAAATATAAGTAAGTTGGATCTGGGTTCAGTTAAAATTAATAAAATGAAATAATTAAACCTACTATTCGCTGCAGAAATTCAAAATTCAGGTGATCCTTGTTGCGATATCTCACTTGTGAACTAGTGTTGCACATACGAGCTCTAGCAATAAACTTTCTGTGCATGACGGGAAATAAACCATGTACAATGGAACTATTGTACATTGGAAAGTATCACGATTTTTTAATTAAAATTGCTCGGAATGCAAAGGATTAAAATTATGGCAACTCAATTAGCTCTAAAATGGTACGAATGATTTTCGACAAGACGTTTGTCTTAATGCATCGCAAATGCTATTTCAATGTATTATTATTAAACAATATAAAATTGTGTAGAACTTCATCAATTATAATTTTTCTGAAAAATAAACCTCCGTAAATTAGGATTAAAAAACACTCAGGATTAAAAACTCAACCGGTTAACTAGACTTCTAATTATTTTGTTCTTCGATGTTTTCGAAGTTGCACATTGTTTCGAAAGTTTGCAGTTCTTTGAAACGATGTAATATGTCGAGTACACGTTGTGCGATGAATTTATAGGATCCGAAGCAAAGCAGAATTCAAGAGGATCGAGTTAATAAGACGCAAAGACTCGGCGTAGGTTCGTCATTGTCCTACTTTAGAAGAACGATGACAATCAAACTGAATATTTTCCGCGCGATCTAAACAGTAAAAGTTTCAGCCGTGAATGCCCTGACCTCTGACCGCGAAGGGTTAAGCATAATTTCCACCGCTCGTGAACACGAGTGGGTTAATTCCCATTTGAACTATATTGAGTCATCATGTCTAATTCACCCGTATCCTGCTCGCACCAGTCGCGATCGTGATCTTCTCTATTGATGAATTTTCTTCAATGTCAAGGAACTCGAGTCGCAGTCCTTTGATTATTGTTAACATTTTGTCCTGTGACAGAGATCGACAGCAACTTAAACGGTCCAGATAATAAAAGTCGAAAATATTGAAAATAAAATTTTGAAAATAGACCCGACGCGTCAATATGATATCGATCTAGATTTTGTACACATTTCGTTTTTCCTCGGTGTTGGATAACGGGCTTTAAATATTTGTTCGAATTACCCTAATTCCCTTACGCCCTAACTCCGTAACTCCCTAATTCCCTAATTTCTCCAAATTCTGCTCACACCAGTCGATATCGTGACCATTATCGACAAATTCTCTTGAATGTCAAGAATTTAGAAACATATTTCGTAGATTATTGTTAAAATTTTTCAATTGATTGCACTTTAGATGATCCAGAAGATAAACGACTTAAATAGTCTATTAGTGGCGGATGTAATTTTTCCAGCCTGTTTAGCAATATGTTTAAAGTATCGATTTATGTGCCCACAATTATGAAAGTGGTCCAAGTCAAAATTTAAAAACTAATGAGTTTATCAGTTATTTCGCACCACATTATTTTAAACTAAATTTATTATTCTTATTTCTATAAAATGGTATTCCCGTTTAAAGAAAATTAAGGAAACACATGTTTAGAAGATTCAGTTCGAAATCTTGATCACGAGTCAGACTCGTTGTTGTAGGGCAAGGGGTTAAATATCCTACCTAGATGTAATTTTTTCGACGTATTTAACAACAGGTTTAAAGTATAGATGTAAATTCTAATTCTTCAACTCTCTGATTCGCCGATTCCTCAATTTCTTCAAATTCTGCTCAAACCAGTTGAGACGCAATATTTATAAAAAAATACTTTTCAATGTCAACAAACTGTAGCCACAATTCTTGGTTATTCCAAAAAATGTTCAATTACAATTCGGAAGATCCAAGAGTTACAAGACATAGAAAAATGGTCGACGCTGACCCTAAACGTTTCAAAATAGTCTCGACACGTGAATATGGTTCCCGATCATGGTTTCGTGCGCATCTCATTTTTCCCCGGTGTTTGGCAAAGAGTTTTAAGTACCCGTGTAAATTTGTATTAGAAAAGGAAGAGAGGCCAGCATCGGACACGTGTGTACCTTGTCACATTTTCTAACGACGTTGCCTCACGTGTAAACGGACCTTCGGCAAACACGATCGTCAAACAGTCACAGGGCGGCACGAAACTGTTTTCCGATAGTCAAATAACGGCACAGTTTATCTATGTCTCGATCGCGGCACTCAAATTATTAATTTGCTCGACGAAACTCCTCACAGCAAAAATCATTGTTCCTCGCGCACCCTAAGTCGCTCCTACCACGGCGCACCGTCTCAGATCATCCCGATCATTGTACGAGATGCGCATAAGTAGTCGGGTTCGACGTCTTTCCCAGAACGTGGGAATCTAATCTTTTCGACTTATGTACACATCGTTGATAAATACAAAATCATTGAATCAGTCTCTGCGTTATCGTATTTTACATATTTATCTTACCAACGTTCGCCGGTTTATCTCGCGGCATTAGCAACATCGAAAGCCTTTTACATACCCACCGTTTAATGTCGTGGGAGACACGTCGATGCATTTTTCTCGGAGAAACCTGAAGTGCACGCGGCGAGGAATTCTTTTTCAACGATCCCAATTCCAGCAAGCCCCGTGGAAATGCTCGCGGCATAAATCTCGGTAACAATGAACCCTATCGTAAACCGAAACCTGGATCGTCGATGTATCGCTCGTGCGCGCGCGCGCGTACCCATATCCTCCCGTAGGTAAATCTTGGAAGATTTGAATATCGCGTGACTAACGTTCCCTCTCTCGGAATTTCCCGTGGCGCGCCAGGGTGAAGAGATTAGGTTTCCTCGGACGGATAGGCTCTGCCTGGTGTCCGCGAGATAGGGACATGGGAAAGCACTCCTCCTTTTCGTATGTAGATTTTATGGAATGCCCGAGGGACGAGAGGGATCTCGAACGCTCTCTCTCTCGTGCGCGCTCGCGCACCAAGGGAGACCGAAAGGGTTGAGCCACGAATAAGGGTTAAGATATACGCGTGGGAAGACGGTCGTCTGGCGTTTTCGAGTCATGCCACGTGTTCCGCTTCTTTCAGCCTCCGGATCAATCTGAAATGGGACTTTTTTCCGGGCCCACGTCACTTCCGTCTGTTCGATGTCGGTCACACCGTGCTCTGAAATCGAACGTTTTTGCGCCGCGCCGGTGCACCGTGATTCTCGAAATTGGACCGGACCCTTGCTTCTTCGGCCCGTCGAATACGTCCAGGATACCCTAAAACCATAAATCTTCTGAAGAGTTGTGAATTTTAACACTTGAGCGGTGTAACGTTTGCTCCGGGTACGAAGTATCGTACAGAGACCTTTCTAAAATCCCATAAAAATTTATTAACCAGGGATGATCCTGTTTACTCGATTAGAGGCATATCTGTTCACCTTGACACATGTCGCTGAGGTCGCCCTCCTGACCTCCAACAGATATTTCTATCGGTTTTTATTAAATAGTTATAAACAAAAAAATCTGTAAATTATGATTATTTCAAGCATAGAAGACTTTCAAAATTTCTAAAAATCGTACCGTACATGGATCCATAATAATCATAAGAATTGTTTACATATCTTTTTCTATAATATGTCTTTTGCATTATCATAACTTTTTTTCCACAAAAAAATCTTTATGCAGGGACTTCGGATTTTTCTACGGACGAAATAAAGAAAAATTCTTGTTTCGTTACTACTAATATTCGATCAGAAGATCACGCGTTCGCGACCCTACAGGGAATGGAGCATACAGTCGCGCGAGGCATTAATTCGTTCACGAGCAAGGACGGTTGGCTGTCGAAAAAAACCGTGAAGAAGAAAAAAGGGGAGAGGGGTGGAATCGTAAAAAAATTAGAGTGGATTCGACAAAGTCCCCGATGGCAACTGACTACGACATCTGCATGCAGATGCATCTCCCGATCGTTCTCACGTTACTCAGGTGGCAAGTGACTTTCCGAATAAATTACCGGTCGCTATGATCGAGAGTCCCTGAAACATTTATAGACACCCTGTTGTGTACACGGACACACACCGAGGATAATGGGCCTACCTGGTCCTTCAACCCCTTTTCCGCCTCTTTGGCTCTCGCCGCTACGCGCCGGCTGCACGAGCGGACCCCACTTTATGCTCGTTATGCCATTATTTCTCGAGTCAGTTTATTACCATCGACCTGTGTCATCCTTTATGCAGAATAATTTGATATCCCTGTGCTTCAAAGAACAGATATAACGCCTGCCTCCCTCTCCCCGTTCCTCCGCGCATCCCTTCTTTGCATTTTTGTCGTACCCCCGGCCATTTTGCCAGTCTCTGCTTACTTGATTAGTTGCACTTTCCACGTATTTCATAGACAGACACTCGACAATCGCGTGGAATTGGAACGGAGTTCCTGATTGTTCAACTATGCGAACGTTTCGAATGAAAATTCTCTTAATTAACCTCACGACGAGACTGTTAATTTTTATGCAACATCAAGATTGTCTGCATTCATGCAGAGTACAAAAGCTGTGCGAGCCATTCACGAGTCAACTTGATTAACTACCTCGGTTTTCTTACATTCTACGAACAAAGTACTCGATTCGTCCTTAACTTTTTACATTTAGAAAGAATTTCACTAACAATTGAACTTAGTGTGAAAATTTCTTTCGAAAATTCAAAGAAACTGTTTATGTGGTATGCTGTGATATATTTTTATTGTTTGTAGTAAATATTAAAATTGAACTAGTGTTTGAACATTTGTGTGACCGATGGTAAATACAAGTTTCTAATTTTTCATGAAACTAGTAGTGCTAACAATTTATACAAACCAATGAACTTTAATTGTCCTCTCTAGTAATTCTATTCTCCATAAGAATGTAACGATAAAAAACCATTATCGATAACCATATACAGTGGCTCACAAAAGTATTCGGACACTCTATATATGCAAGATGCATATTTTAAATTTCATTACGAGTTGAAATAAAAATGTTTTAAAAAATGTCTTTTCTACTTTCCCACGTAATTTCCTCCAATTAGAATTATTTCAAAATTATTTTTGCATATCATTTAGTAAATCAACGCTTCTAGTGGTTCCAGAAAAGTCAAGTCGTTTGACTCAATTTTAAAAAAGTTATTTAGATTTAAACAGTGTCCGAATACTTTCGTGAGCATACATACAGAACGTACATACATCGATTAAAATATGAAGTCGTTATCGATGATCACAAAGGGAAGAAACTTGAAATTTGCAATTATCACACAACATACTAATGAAAGTTAATCTACAAGAATTTTACCAGTAAACTAACCAGTAATAAAGCATGGATCAAGTGCTCGAGAAATGTGCAACAAGTATAATTTAAGACTAAAAAATTCAAATGTCTTAAAGAAGACGAAGAAACTTGAAATTTGTAATTATTGCACAACATGATATCTAAAAATTAATCTACAGGAATTCGACCAGTAAACTAACCGTTAATAAAGCAAGGAGTCGAGTGCCCGAGAAACGTGCAAAGCCAGCAGAAAAAAGATGGTTGTAGCACAGTTTGACCCACTCTAGTATAAATTAAGGGCAGCAGCAGTTGCGGCTGGTGTTTGTGAATGGCGTTTGACCGCGTTCGGAGGCCAGGGGGTAAAACGACTTGTTGTTGTTCGGCAAAACAGAAATTACCAGGCGGCGTCAGCGGCGGCAAGGAAGGACAGTGGAAAGATGAGGACACGAAGATTCCATTAAGGCGTAACCGGCGGTAATGAATGGAAGACACCCCCCAGCACCACCCCGAGACCTCCAACCCCTGGATTTCCCGTTCAGTTCCCTTTTCTTCTTTCTCTCTCGGCGTCTCTCTTCTCCTCTCTCTCTCTTTCTCTCCTTCCTTTTCTCTCCCAGCACGCCGACTCCCTTTCTCTCGCTCTGTCGTGGCCACGTGGCTGCGATCTATCGTCTTCGTTTCCCCGCTTTTACTACGACCGTAGAGAGAGGTCAGCGTAATTTTCCTCTCGGTAAAAAATACTCTCGTTTAACTTTTCCCTGCTCATTATTCCCTGCCGTCCTGACCTAACCCGACGTGACCCCGAAGGCGGCTTTCTTTAATAACCCAGAAAAGAAAGAGACCAACCGAAAGGAGCGAAAAAGCTAGCTGACGTTGCTTCTCCTCTTGCGACGAACGAGGAAAACCAGAAAGAGAAAGAGAACGGGATTCCCAGATGGGGAACGAGAGGGACGAGAGCAACGCCAAGGGCAATCCTAGGATGCTAATTTGTAACTGGGCTACTTCCGGGACAGTGGTTCCCCGTCACGCGAAACTTTATCCGCCTCGTGTCTTCGAAATTATTTACCCCTCGCGATTGATGAATTTCTACCATTCTGAATTATTCGCTGCACCGATCTCGCAGCAGAATGTTTCATATATTAGGGGTACCCATAAGTTATAAATTATTTAAAAATCTAAAACTAACTTTGTAGAAAAATCAAGTAGTCATCATCAAGTTCGCCATCTTTCCTGAAAATTTTCAATCCCCTTCTTATAGAAATCCAGCATCATAATCACCAGCAGCAACCTTCTGAATCAACTCTCTTGACACTCGTTCACCTTCGATAAATCTGCATAAATATCGCAAATTTTCTTTGTTATTACCGTTGCATTCAATCGCACATGCAAATGAAAAACTATGCAATGACGAATATGTAAAATAAATGTATACTTCTTAGAATATTTAGAACACAGGCTGCTTCACTGAAAACTGTAAAAGAGTACGTATTTCCAAGATCGGTACAGAACTAAATGCAACACACTTCTTTGCAAATAATTTATTACTTATGGACACCCCTAACAACATAGAAGCATCGTATTTCGCAGGTAGTACCACGTAAGTATCAAAATTCAAGGGATCTAATTAATTGTTTCATTGAACGTATAACTGGTAAATCAATATTTAGTTACGTCGGTAATATTTTAATTTCGAATCTAGAATTCGAACAGCTCATCTGGTCTGAAGTATTTCTGTTATTTATAGCATTTTTCATTTTGCCTGTATGCAATTGCGCGTCAACTAACCCCAGCACACTCAAAACAGATCTGCGATATATTTTTAGAAAAAGACAGAAATAAACTATAACTTGAAAAGGAAAGATCAAGTCACACACTCAAGTTCCTGAGGACGAAGGATCCAATACCAATGCGCGAAATAAATAAAAATGCAACGTACCGACATCAATCAACCACCTTATATTATCTTGTCCGAAACATAAGGCGCCACATGAAAAATTCGAAACAGGAAAGACACTGACAGGATAACCTTGAAGAAGATGAAATACAAGGCCTTCTGGAATGTATTCAAGAAACCGAAATCCAGAAAGCTATACCATAATGATACAGTTTCTCGCCGTTAATGACTACGCGGTTTGTGCGACGCACAACTTGCAATTTCAAACCGAAAATTGAGCGCATTAACTGATACAATGCTTCGGAGACTTAGGAACATATCGAACACGCGTACATTCAGTAATGTACTAGTTGCTTGAAATTATAATAGTTATTTTTAACGATATTTCGAAGGAGATAGTCGAGTGTAAGGGATTGATATTCTTCTAGTTCTCGGTTCTAATGAAATTTTGATTTAGTCCGTCTAGCTTCGTGCAAATTAACGGAGAAATATAGTCAGAAAATTATGTCAGTCATATATGACTGACGTGGCAGTTAACGTATTAATGTTTAAACTTCACGCACTAATTAAGGCACCGACTGATGAGGTCCCGCAATGGAGAGGAAGTAGATTAATGAGTAGTCGCGACGCAGACACGATATATAGATAATTATAATGATAGACGCTTAATTTATTTGATTGAGTACACGTTAGTGCTTTCGAACAAAAAGAAAGTTCATTTAAATTGTAGAAATTCCTAACCCTAGTTCAAGATCGTGCAACTTGGAAGAACATGAAATCACGATACACAGCGAAATCATTTTGTGATTTCCATGTCCTGTCGATGATAATATCATTTCTCAACTGATCGTTTTTTATTATTACTGCTCGGTTTAGTAACATTTCTACATCACGCTTTCTGCATTAAACTATAGATAATTAAATAATGAATTCGTGTTCGAATTTAAATAATTTCTTTCTATGTGTTTCATACAAAAAAATTTTTTCTTCCACAACGATTCATCAATTCGTTCAACGTGCCTAATTTGCAATTATTACGTCGCACAAAATAAACTGAAGTCACATAGCACAACTAAATTCGCCTAAATCCACTCCTAGAAAGTATGAATATAATTTCGATTTTTTAAAATCCCATTTCGTACGTCTCACAGAAAACGATTCGTTCGAAACGATTCATCATTTGCGTTAGCATTCCTCGTTGTCATTTATCGTGGCGAATGAAACAAATCCAAATCGCGCAACCCTGTTGCGTTAACCTAAACGCGGCGGTAGAACGTTGAACCATGTTCCCTTGAACCTCGCCTCGAGTTCTACGCGTCGAATCAACGATGAAATAACGACGTTTATACTGACTGAAACGATATCCGCTTCGTGGGGCGATCGGCTCCTTAAACTAGCTTCGAAGTGGATGTTTATTGTTCCAAACAAGTCCGACGAATAAACGGCAACAATTCTAGCAGGGCGACAGAGTCGACAAGGGAAGCAACCCCTTTAAGACGCAGACAACGGTACTAGCGGAGGTAGAACGCGACGAAGGTCGTTAATAATATGGCGATATAATCCCAAGGATGAGCACCTTGAAAGATCCCGGCGTAACACGGAGGGGGATGGTTTTCCTTGCATCGGCAATTAGCCCCATCCCTCCCCCGGATACCCTTCGCTCTATCCTACCGGTTATAGCAACCAACCCCATCCATGGCATTTAATTACCTTGCCAACCCCAGGCTAGCAGCCTCGGGGCCAAGGTCACGAGCCATTCAACTCTCCGTGTTCCTCGACCCACGGGGGCACACTGACCGAATTTACCCTTAAGCTCCACTTCCGAGTTTCGATTATTTCTAGCCGCCTTTATTACCCCGCTCCTTCGTTACCCGACCCAGTTACCGATTTCGCTCCAACTAACTTCGGGAAACGCTGCCTGCCACCCTGACGACCGTTCCATGGGAATTCGGCGCCATCGTACCACCCTATAACCCTTTCCCCGTTATTTTATATTCGTCTTTCTGTAAGCACAACTGTGAAGTCTATCGTTCGACTCCTAAAGAATTGGAGATTTTTCTTGAAATATTACAAATGTTTTCTTACAAACTCTTTGAAACTTTAGAAAAGAGACGAAGAGTTAATGCCAGCAATCTGACCACCTAAGATGAATCCCGAAAGGTTTTTACCAGATTTTTAGAATTAGTAACTTAATTTATCAACCGTGTAAGCGTAATATGTTTGTGAGGTATCGATGCACGCGTTGCTAGCAATATACGTTTTTAATGTTAAATAATATTTGATTGTTCGCTGTGTACAGTGTCATGAGGAACAATGACGCCTTTGTACGTGCAGAGGTTACGAGAAAGCTAAACGCACGCGCAAAGTGAACGTTAACACTGTATCTACTGCAGGGGGTCAAATAACCATTTTCAGATTCTTTATTTTACAATTATTGAAGTTCTAAAATTGCCTACGTTGGAATCGATTCAACAGATCTCTTTGTTTAGTTATACTTTCTAATGAAAACCGCAAATATTCCAAATAAATGAAATCTTGACATTTTTATAAAACATTATACATCAGCTAATTTTAATGCTCGGTAAATTTGGCATTAAATTAGCGATTTCGGGTAAAATTTACTTATCTCTAAGGATTCAGACATTTTATTTCAACAAACTTTGGTTATCCTCGTTGTTCAAAGTACACATTAAAAAATGTCTTAATTCAGCTAAATGAAATATATTTTAAAATCTTCTACATACCATTCGACAATGCGGTGCATTATATACGATAAAAATTATTAATCGACTGTACTCTCTAAATCCGCTCGGAGAGTCTGCACAAGGGTTAATACCTACAAACGAATTCTTATTGTCGGTCGCATTTCCTTGATGTTTGTCGCCGGGGAACCGTCCAGAACCATCAACTCGTCGAGAGCTCTATCAATGGCGAATCGATCGCGTTGATAGCATATCATGTCTCGAAACGAAATTGACAACGACGACGAAAAGACGCTCGAGTCTCTCGTGCCTTTGTCAGAGGGCTCGCGTGCGCCGCCCCCATAATCTATAAATCACCGGGAATCTCGATCATTCACGGGTCAGAAAGGAGTATAGCCCCGGCGTTTCCCCTTTAGCGGGCAGCGCGAGTGCGAGTTCGAGCCTCATGGACGTCTCCCGATCTCGTTTTTATTTATTCCTGCCGGGGCTAACGAACGAGATGCTGGCCATTGTACGAGGTTCCAGGCAGGCCGCCGCGACATCCTTTTCACGATCGATTTGCAGAGACGCCATTTTCGCTTATACCGGCAACCTGCAATTCCATAAATCAGCCGCCCTCCTTCCGCCACACCGTAACCCCGTCGATTCTTCGCGAACGATCCGGGACCAACCTATATCGCGCCGGTTATCCCCGCGTTCCTTTTTTCATTCGTCCTCTCTCTCTCTCCTGCCCCTCTCTCGATCACGTTCTTTCTACCCCCGCACATTCGCTCTCTCTTCCTCTCCCCTCCGCCCCGGTTCCCGTTTTACAGAAATATCTCTCTGTAGACGGCGATATTTCTTCGGGTTCGGGTGTTCGACCATCCCCTCTTCTCTGCCGGCACCACCGCGCACCGGTATCCCTTTCAGGGGTGAGTTTAAAATACTGGGCTCACGGAGCTTGCACAGGGAATGATCATCCGGAGTAACAGGGAAGGTAATTTATTCCACGGTATTGTTTTCGTCCGTGGTTCTACTTAGGACGATCCGATTTCACCGAGAAGTCTTATTAAGCTGAGAGCAGGAGAGTACATTGTCCTTGGTTCCGTTTGAAATTGCTTTAAACTCGATACCGCGGGACGAGAAAGATGGTCGCGGGACTGCTTAAACGCTTCTGCAACAATTTGTCATTCTACGAACAACCCGCTGCGCCGTTCGCGCAAAACGTTCGATCGGCTGATTAATAAAAGTCGGATTTAATCTTCGCGGGATTGGATATTCGACTGTATCCGTTGCTAGAGGGATTTGACGCTTTCTGTGACTGTTGAGGACGTTTCTGTATTTTTCGTATTTTTACATCTCGGTATTTATGGTTTACTTTATTTCTATGCTACCGTATTGTTGTAGTTTTTACGTTTTCGTGTTTCTATATACAGGGTGCTTGGTAACTGGTGGTACAAGCGAAAAGGGGGTAATTCTACATGAAAAAATAAGTCGAGAATATAGAATAAAAATTTTTACGTTTGAGGCTTTGTTTTCGAGAAAATCGACTTTGAATTTTCGCAAATGTGCAGTTGATCATGTCTCGTTATAACGGATCTCACTGTAGATCGTTGTCTCGATGGGACACGTAAATTACGAAGTAATCACAAAGTTTATTATTACAAAAATTGCTGAAAATGTTGCCCATTCTGCCGAACACATACTTCTGCTCTTCTAATTAAATTTCTATGAACACTTTCTAACGTATTCGATTGTTTTAAAGTATGAAAGTTTTAAATTCAAAGTCGATTTTCTCGAAAACAAAGCCTCAAATGAAAAATTTTTATTCTATATCTCGACTTATTTTTTCATGTAGAATCACCCCCTTTTCGCTTGTACCATCAGTTACCAACCACCCTGTATATGTGTATATCCTCGAAGCATTCCTGTTAATTTAATTTTAGTTTCCTGCGTTCCCATTGTTCTTCGTTTCCACAATTTTACATTCATATACTTCAATATTTCAATTTTCCTATACCTTTTACGTTCTCGCGTTCCTACATTTGCGCACCCCGATATTTTAAATTCTCTATACTTTTATGATCCTGCGCTCGGACGTGTTTACATTTCGGTATTGCTGTATATACTCGACGCACTTCTCTGTTAATTTATTATTATTCTCTCGAGGCTCCACGAGGTTCTGTATTTTTACAATTCTGATTTGGAACTATGAAAATATACGGATACGTGAATTTAAAAATCTAGGGAATAGATACGTTAGAGTATAGAGATAGAAGAACGTAGAAACGGAAACGCGTAAGTATGGAGTATAGAAATATGAAAATAATGAGGTATACGATGATGGAAATATTGAAGCAAAATGTAGGAAATATAGAATTGCAGAATCAGGGAACCTGAGGCAAACACAAAAATAAACATAAAGGATCGGAGGAACTTCTCGGATATATCTAGCAATGTAAAAACGCAGAAATGTAGGATTGCAAAATTATAGGAAAATAAAATCACAGAAATATAAAATGTAGAAACGCGAGGATATAAAAGTAGAGGGAAATAAAAGTATTGTGGGGTATAGAAATGTGGAAATAGAGAACTATGGAACCTTGAAAAAATAAATTAACATGTACGAACGTAGGATAATGAAAGCATAGAAAAATGGAAATATTGGTGTACAAAAATGTAGAAACACGACAATATAAAAATCTAATCTAATAAATCGTTGTGTATCTTCTTGCTTTCAACTTTCTTCTCGCAAACATTTACCCAGTTGCCTAAAAAGCCGGAAGTTCAATTCTGGAAGTCGACATCTAATTGAAATCTCTGCGATTCTTCAAAGTACCGCAGGGGGGTGGCAATTTCGAAACTGTTACAATTTCGTCCTGGAAGGGTGAAAGATCGTTGTTTGGGAACATGAGAAACAGGATGCTTGGTCGGTTCGGAAGACGCCATTTTTTCGTGGCGGTAGAAGAAGCCCACGCGAATGCCGGGGTCGTCGACGTACGTGCTCGCACTGACGCACGGCGGTCGTCACCCCCTGTGTGTGCCCGTCGGGGGGGTGGAAAGAAAAGAGGAGGTCTCGCGTCGCGGATGCCTGCTGCGGGGGTGGAATATGTGCGTCGGGCCGCGCACACATAGAGAGGGGGTGGCCCCGGGGGTGGTGCACCCCCGAGCTGCGCAGAAGTTCCTTCCTTCCGCTTGATCGACATCGATTCCAAGATGGCGGCAGAGAGAGTGGCAGCGATGCGGCCACGGCATACATATCGGCCCATTCTACGAGCCACCCCGCCCTTACGAGAGCCCTCTTCGCTTTCATGGCCCACCCACAGCCCGATCTGCTCGGGTCCACGAACCGTCGGGGAGGAGGGGGTGAAACAGAGAAAGCGAGAGAAAGGGGGACGAAGAGAAAGAGAAAGAGAGAAAGAGAGAGAAAGAGAGAGTTCCGGGGATGTGGCGTGGCGCGAGGGGTGGGGAAACAGGAGCCTGTAGTCGGCTCACGAGATGTCCGGGCCGATATCGGAATCGCATTAGGACGCCGCTCCACTTTCGCCCCCGGGAACACCGAACCAACCCTCTCGCTCTCTTTCTCTCGCTCTTTTTCTCCCCCTGACGCGCCAGCTCTCCTTTTTCCTTTTCTCTGTGCCTTTTCTCCCAGCCTCCGTGTTCCCCGTTTCTTCGCCGCTGGCTTTCAGCCTCTTTCCTCGTCCTCCTGCTCTTTTCTCCGGCTCCGGCTCCGGCTCCGGTCGCCGCGATCCCTTCCGCGCTACAGAAATACTCCAGCTAACTCCCGCGACCACGCCTGCACAGGTGAGAACGTTTTTCGGGACCTTTGAGCTCTGCGAAATGGAATTTTTTCATTAACCAACGTTTTTACATCGCGCTCGTTGCTTGCGAATAATTAACCCTTCGGCGAGAACGTCTGGCCACCGTATTGACTCGGAATCTGATTCCGATATTGATTACACTTGGTTGGATTATTATACGTGGTACGTAATCGTACTCTTTCATTCTTTATTAACCTCTTCACTGTCGAACGTTGTTATGATGATTTTTGCGTATGTTAACTTTTCGAACGGTACGTCGTTGTAGTGGCTTTCGTGGATATTGTTTTTTGAAGGTATGCCGCTGAAGTGGTTCGCTCTGTTTACAAATACGTTTAATGTGTTACGTGACTGCCCTCGTCATTTGTTTCGCGTAAACAACATTCCTTCGTAATGTACTTCCTTTATAACTCTATTTTGATGTAATGTCATTGTAAGAAGCGTCATGCTCAGTTTATACGCAGACTACGTCGAAGCTTGCCGCATAGAGATTCAGTATTGCGGAAAATCTAGTCGTAGCTAAAAGGTTAACAGATACCGGACTGTATGCATTTGTGACAAAATTATCGACGCTAGTAGAGAGAATACAATATTTAGATATTTTTTCTTGAACAACATTTTATAAAAATATCGTACTTCGTACTTTGTACTTGGTCGTTGATACGTTTCTTTGAAGTCACTAAATTTTTAATAATTTAAATATTTTTGTAACCATGTTTCGCATGCAAATGTGAATACTAAATTACTTTCATTACATTACATTACTTGCATTATTTTCCTTCATAACAAAAATAAGTAAGTTACTAAATAGTCTGTGGTATTTTATTTTCCATGTCTCTCATGATAACATAATCAACACCACCATGTTCGATGCGTCAACTGAAATGCTTACACTTATAGTTTACACGCTTATAATTTAAGAATATGGAATTTCGTTTATTATTTGGACGTGCTGTTCAATCGCATAACTTGCCATGGTGATTTGGCATTACTGACTAAATTACAAACAACAGATTTGACAGACGCCGCCAAAACAACATGGCCGCCGCGACTGTCAACATAGACATGTCCCTAATGGAAAACCCTATATTTTGAATTTTATGTTTTCCGTCTGCCTGTCTGTCTGCCTGACGTCCGCTGACCATTTTTCGATGCCGTATATAATAAGGGCTTTTTCCACGTTTTCACCTTTTTTGTATTTTCCTTATATCAATAAACAGTCTTTTCTCTGCAAGTCTTAATCTTAATCTGCAAGATTAAAAATTCTGGACAACTTCTGTTACGTCGTAACGACATTATTGTATATAAGGGCATATGAATTTTTCGACACTGTACAAGTTGAGCACCCGGTATATACCTACAAGTCAGTCTGCTGGAAATTCCCAGTAATAAACCACGTTACCAGTAATAAACGTTCAAACTAAACGATTTATTATTCCTGCGCTGAAACAACTTAACATCTTATGAAGATACCAAAAATTGGGTCGTTTCATGGATAGCGTCAAAAGACGAAGTGTTCTTCCGACGTGGTATCCGGATACTGTCGGAAAGATGGGAAAAAGTAGTGGCCAGGGATGGGCAATACTTTGAATAAAACATAAGGTACCAGTCTTTCGCAATAAATGGTCAATTTAACCCTTTGTGGTCGTATGTCTACTCTCAGTCACCACAGCAAGAAACCGTGCTAATCTTAAACTGAATTCATTCATGTATCAGTTTACAATTTATCTACAGAAATATAAATATCTTCTGGACCTATTCACGAACTAATGCGGCGCTCCTATCAGCAACATATACCAGCAATGATAAAAAAAACCAGCTGTAACAAAAAGTAATACTTTTGCTGCCTGTCGATCAGGTGATATTCTATTATTGGCGTGGAAAGATAAGAGAATAGTCACCATGTTAAGTAGCTTCTATACCTCGGGCACGACAACTACAGTATAGAAGAAAATGATTTATTATTATTCTATTAGTATACTGTATAGAAAGAAGATTGAAACAAGGTGGCATCGTTAACATAAAGAAACCCAATGTTATTATAAATTACAATATGAATATGGGAGGTGTTGACAGGGCTAACCAATTAGCAAGTTCATATTGTTTCATGAGAAAATCTTGCAAGCGGTGGAGAAAGATTTTTTTCTGGGGGTTAGAAGTTTGTGCAATCAATAATTACATATTATATAAGGAGACAGCTAGAAGAGATAACAGGACGCCCATGTCACATTTCATGTTCGTCCGAAAATTGGTGGACCAACTTGTAGGTGATTTTCGTGATGGAGCATTGTCAAACCCAGGAAGACCATCGACCTCGGATAAAGACGAAAGGCTGAACGGAAAACTGCACATATTGCGACGTTGCGAAGACGTAAAAAGTAAAGATTGTTCTGTGTGTTCCAATAGAAAGATTAAGGGCGGAAGACGTCAAACAAATTATTTTTACGATACATGCAGTCGAAAACCAGGACTGCATATTGGAGACTGTTTTGAAAAAATCCACACAATGAAGAACTATGAAATATAATTTTTACATAAAAACATGGCATTAAAACATATTATTGTATAAACATGTAAGTGAAATTGTCAAAAGAATTAATATATCTTGTTTATTCTTCATAATCTTGCATGTTATGTATCACTGCTATTTCAACGGAAATTAATTCCGACCACTGCGACACACATGTCCAAATTTAATACGTCCGAAAAGGGTTAATATGAAAAACGGCGGACCCTTAATCCAAAACTTATTCGATTCAGCTAGTCGGGAATTTTTAACTCCAACGGAGAAACACACGGAGGAGCGCCGGATGTATCCGGGAGATGGATCAGCCCCGGGGGAGAGGAATTTCGAATCTGCCGCGGGATCCTAATCGGCTTTACTTTCGAGAGTCAATCTCTTTCGCTTCTTGCCAGCCCCTCTCCGCCCTCTGGCTTTCTTCCTTCCCGTCTGGCTGCTCCTCCGAGCGTGAGCATACGAAATTCCGGCGAGACTCCTTAACGAGCCGCGTGGACCGCGTCGATAAGATTGTTTGCGGAACGGACGTTATTCCGTCGCGCGAGCACCAGATTTTCAAATTACTCGGCCAGGGTTGTAGCGGCGTTATCAGCGTGTACGGGCCGCTACGTGCTCGAACGTTTCGCCCTCCAACCACCCCCGAGCTTCGTGTAATAGTTTTAGCGCTCTCGGCTCGTTTGTTCTAGCGGCCAGATGGATCCGTTCTGACTAGGCTCCTACGGCCAATCCGGTGAATCGATGGTAATTAAAACTCTGGAGGGTTGGATTTAGATACCGATGCGCTGTTACCGATGTCGTGATCCCCTTTTAGCTTGCACGATAAAGTCGCGTTATATGCTATCATACAGAGTCCGATATTTTGCGCAGTAAAGACGTTTCAGCGGAATAACTTCCACGGTATTATCTCTAATACTGTGCGATAGTAGGTATCATATGAAAACAGCTATAAATTGAAAACATTGTCATTCGAGTTTATCTTATTTTGACATATTCAGTGCGTCCATGAAATTGTGTCTACGTGTTTGGAAGAACCCTGTACATCGATAGAGACTAAATAGAAGTTTATTTTGGTCTGGGCTAGGTCTGGGTTAAGATATTTTGCGCAGTAAAGACGTTTCAGCGGAATAACTTCCACGGTATTATCTCTAATACTGTGCGATAGTAGGTGTCATACGAAAACAGCTATAAATTGAAAACATTGTCATTTCGAGGTTATCTTAGTTTGTCATATTCAATGCGTCCATGAAATTATGTCTACGTGTTTGGAAGCACCCTGTACATCGATAGAGACTAAATAGAAGTTTATTTTGGTACAGCGGAAAATAATGATATACTTATCAAGTAGAACTTATTCCAAATCTTCATCACTAATTGCACTCCATGTTACAGTAACAGGGGAAAACAGTAAAGTCGAGTTAAATGCCACCATATTTTAGTTTTACACAATATTGCAAATAGTCACTCATAGTTCAAAATTTGGACTTCCACCGCTAAGATTCTCAGTTTGTCAATTGTGGAAAGATTTTTGTTGCTCATGTCTACGTAATTTTCTTAGCCGTCAAAGACAGATATACGAGACACCGAAGAGGGTTGCTAACAGTAATCCAGGAAGTAATGAGACTAGCCACGCTCGATAAATGCTCGCTGCTCGGGAGCTCCGTAGGAGGGACTTGTCGAACATATTAGGTAAATCGGAAAGTTCCGTCCGTTTTTTTACAAAAAGTATAGCTTTATTCATGAAAGAAAATGAAAAAGTACCTTAATCAAAATATTGTCCATCGTTAGCGATGACTTTTTCCCATCTTTTGGGCAGCAAGCGAATTCCGCGTCGAAAGAATGATTCATCTTTGGAGGTTATCCAGGCGGAGATCCATTTTTCGAGATCTTCGTACGAATTAAATCGTTCTTCAGCAAGTGCGTGTGCCATCGACCGAAACAAGTGATAGTCAGATGGGGCACAGTCTGGTGAATAAGCCGCATGTGGTAGCACTTCCCAGCGAAGTGCTTCTATCGTTTCCTTGACAATTTTTGAGACGTGAGGCCGAGCATTGTCATGCAGCAAAATCACCTTACGCTGTCTCGTTTCATATTGTGGTCGTTTTTCGTGCAATGCTCGGCTAAAACGGATAATTTGTTGTCGGTAGAGATCTCCTGTGACTGTTTGACCAGTTTTTAGCAGTTCATAGTATACCACACCTTCCTGATCCCACCAAATGCAGAGTAAAGCCTTTTTTCCGTGGATATTCCGCTTTGGCGTCGATGTTGAGGGTTGGCCAGGATCACAAATGGTTTTTCGACGTTTAGGATTGTCAAAATAAATCCATTTTTCATCCCCAGTGATGAGACGATGGAGAAACCCCTTTCTTTGTTGCCTAGCAAGCAAAATTTCGAAGATGGTTTTCCGCCTTTCAATGTCTCTTGGCTTGAGTTCATATGGGACCCACTTTCCTTCCTTGTAGAGCTTCCCTAAGGCTTTTAAACGGTCGGAAAGACAGATTGAGCACAATTTAACGCTTCTGCAATTTGTTTTTGCGTTTGACATGGATCTTCATCCACCAATGTCTGCAATTCTTCGTCTTCGAATACTCGTGGCCGTCCAGAACGCTCTTTGTCCTCCAAAGAAAAATCACCATTTTTAAAACGTCG
Organism: Agapostemon virescens; assembly: GCA_028453745.1. Taxonomy (NCBI): domain Eukaryota; kingdom Metazoa; phylum Arthropoda; class Insecta; order Hymenoptera; family Halictidae; genus Agapostemon; species Agapostemon virescens. The sequence goes on along the minus strand of CM052093.1, from coordinate 15,735,521 downwards.
AAACCACTCTCTACATGTTTTATCGGAAACAGCATTATCGCCATAAACGTCTACAATCATTCGATGAGCTTCAGCTGCCGTTTTCTTCCAATTGAAACAAAAGACTAACACTTCGCGCAAATGACGCTTATTCGGCTCAAATTCCGACATCTTCAATGTAGAAAAAAACGAAGTTATTGATGCAACCGTAAATTGTTGTGTACTGAGTTTTATTAACAGATGTTCAAACTAAAAAGTTAGCCTTACTTTAGAGGTTATAGTTACCCACAGTTCGAGCTACGGCTACTCGACGCTAGATGGACAGAACTTTCCGATTGAACTAATATCTTCCCGCGGATGATATGCATGTAATCATATGTTTGACGTGCATGGGATTCCGTCTTAACTCAAATGTCCAAAATGTTAATTTTAGCACTACTTGGTAACTCTCAGCCTGTCAAGTAAGAACAGTCTCTATTGTTGCTCGTCAGCTACGATTACAAGTCTTTTATATAAACCCCGACGGAGTCAAAAGATCGCCCAACTCCGGTCTACATAATTTTCTTGGCCGTCGAAGACGGATGTACGAGACAGAGAAAAATCGCCGGACCCAAGAGGGGATTGCAAAGTGCTCGATAAATGCTCGCTACTCGCAAGGCGCATAAGAGGGACTTGTCGAAAAATATTTTCCTCGGACTACATGCATGTAATCATATGTTTGACGTGCATGGGATTCCGTTTTAACTCAAATGTTCAAAATGTTGATTTTAGCATTACTTGGTAACTCTCAGCCTGTCAAGTAAGAACAGTCTCTATTGTTGCTCGTCAGCTACGATACAAGTCTTTTATATAAACACCGACAGAGTCAAAAGATTGTGCAACTCTAGTCTACATAATTTTCTTGGCCGTCGAAGACGGATGTACGAGACAGAGAAAAATCCCCGGACCCAGGAGGGGGTTGCTAACAGTAATCCAGGAAATAATGGGACTGGCCACGCTCGATAAATCCGGAAACGTAGCTTCCACTCGCGAGCTCCGTAGGAGGGACTTGCCGGATATATTTTCCTCCGGACGGCATACACGCGTGCGTATACTTGACGTGCACGGGCCTCCGTCTGCGTGGGAGAAGAAGAAGCTGGATGGCTGGCTGCGAAGGTGGAGGAGAATCGTGAGACAGGGGTGGGGTTCGCGCACATGCACACGCAAATGCACGCGCGCGTACACACGTATACCTACAGACGGGGAAAAAGAACACGGGGAAAGAAGCGAAGATTGATCTGCCAGCCCCGTACCTCTCTGCCGATGTACGCGTTTTATTCGTTTCGCTTCCTCTCTGTCTCGCCGTGCACCTTTCCCCTAGCGCGGATAGGGGTGGGAGTGTCCGTTAAGAAAGGGAGCCGGATGATCGTGTAAACTGGTGCACCTGTGGGCCCTCGGAACGTAAACATATTTGTAACAATCCTTTGTGGAGGATCGAGCTACAACAGAGCCCTCTTTTCAGAGGATCGCCGCTTTTCGGGTGTCATTAATATAATCCTACCGAGATTATTTCGTATCGTGTTTCCTAAGCGGGTGGCTCTCGCCGAAAACCATTGTCCGTTACTCGTTCTCGTTGTCCCGCCTCGCCTGATCGATTAAACTTCTATGAGCCCACGCGATTCTGAACACTTCGCCTAACGGAACCATGTTAATTCGTTGCACTTTTGCGGTCAGTGTTAAAAACTGTCCTACACTTTCTCAAAACGAATAATTGTTCAATGTTTGTATAGCTTTTATGTTAATGTATGTTTTAACCAAATTGTTTATGCAAAAATATTTCGTAAGAACATTATTCTAATTTCTTTAAACCCTTTAAGGGTTTGCCCGTGTAAACCCTTTGTAGTCGAAGCAATTTTTATTCCAAAATTAAAACATTTTTATTTTGAGGAATCCTTTTTATATTATGCATTTCACGTTCAACTTGTTTTCTTGTTCAACAGTTGAATTTTTAGCAATTTAGCAATTTCAAAAGACTTGCAGTGTTTTATAGTCTTTGTTTCTCTGTTTTTTTAATACTCTCTTTTAATTCTTTAATACATAATCTCTGCTTTTTAAAACTAAAACTACCGAACCAGTCAAAATGACTGGTTCCTGATTTTTTCGTTTACAATTACTGAAATTATAAAAACATTTTCACCAAAAAGTTTCGAATGAATTTCTTCATTGAAGCAGACATTAAGATAAAAATTGTACGAAATGTAAATGGATGCAATTTTGTCATTATAAAGCAATATACATCGGTCGGATTTATTATTCGGTAGTTTTAGTGTTAAACGTGGACCAGAAAGCATAGATTTTTTTAAGATTTTAGAATTACTTTACCAGTTAATGTGTAAATAATTTCTTTCAATTGTTAGCGATTACAATGTGTCACCCTAATAGTAAATGTTCCTTTGCTTAGAAAATGGAGATTCGTTTCGCCGGATCCGAGGATGCAAGCAATTAGCGCACTAGATTCCACGAGGAACGAAAAAGCGAATGTAAAACCTTTTCCCGTTTACTCCCCGTAAATTGTTTCATGGTAAGCGCCACGGAGAAAGGATCTCTTCTTTGACAGCCGGGGATCGTTACGGTAGCTGATTGCTGGGAATCTTGTTAGAGGTTTCGCTTGAATAATTGCCGCTCGCACCGGCGATTTTCATGACTGGATCATCGCGCAATGACGCGTGGAAATCGATCCGCAACCTCTCTTCCTTTTCTTGATTCGGGGACTGTCATTTTAGAGCTCCATTCCCCTCCAAGTTGAACAACGATTATTCTTTTTACGGTAAACTTTCCAGTTTTTGAAACTCTCAATGTTTTAACCCCTACAATTGAATTCCAAGACGTGAGATTAGAATATATTGTAACATTTCGTTTTAACCCGTTGCGCTCGAAGCAGTTCCATTCTAAAATTGAAACAATATTTTTATCTATAATAGCTCCATTGTATATAGTTTGTTTCCCTTCCTGCATATGAAATTAATTAGTATTAATCGTACTTACAACGCTGAAATTTGAAATTATTTCTTAACCTTCTTAACTTCTTTAAAATTCTTTAAAATCTTTCGATTTTCTTCGACGAAGGAGAAATTGTCTTCTTTCATTTTCGACTGCTTGCACAGGTGTTCATCGAAAAACTATTAACCCTTTGCGCTAGAAGCCGTTCCACTCCAAAATTGAAACAATATTTTTATCTATAATAGCTCCATTGGATATAGTTTGTTTCCTTTACTGTATACGAAATTAATTATTATTGCTCGTACTTACAACTCTGAAATTTTTAACGATTTCTTAACTGCGAACGTAGCAATGTAACAATCGCTTAAATAATATTATGGTAATTTTTGGTGGCGCCTTAGAGGCGCCATTCGAGTGCAAAGGGTTAAGCGTTCATTACTGGCAAATCAATGTAACTTGGTTTAGTTGCTATTACATTAATTAATATATAACGTATAGTTAAAAATAATCAAGTTTGTTGCCGAATAAAATATCTTCGAGACGTTATTTTGCAACAAAAAGTTGATATAAACGTTTCAAATAAATTTGTTTGCATGAACTTTTTATTACACACATTTTAAAATGCCTACCCAATGAAAATAGCTTGCGAAGTTTCGTAGGGTAAGAATTCTTTTCATAAATATTCCACAGGAATGTTATTAATTTTCGTGTACTCTTTTGAATAAAAATTCACGTGTTTCCATTATAAATGAAACACAATAGAACTCCATTTATATGAATCTGTCAGGACACAAATTGGTTCATGTAATAGGGGTTCACCTGTCTCGCACCACTACCTACGATTTTCATTGAACCCTCGGGCAGCTGACCATTCTTACAGAATATAATTGACAATGCTCAGAACCATAGGCAGCTTCAATTATTAACTTTAAAAAATGTATTTCTAGATGATGTCCCTAATGAAATACTTATTCACTTATTTTAATTATCAGATACATATCTAGAGCTGGCGTTCAATCAACAAGTCATCGTTAAAATTTAATTAATTCATTGACTTAACACGTTGGTGACCGATGACGAGTTAACTCGTCATTGCACTTGCATTATCCATTTAAATTTATGAAACCAGGGCGATATATAATATTGCAAAAGCTTTGCGCAATATTTTAAAAGTTATTGTTGAAATAAAGCAATGTATGCTCATTTATGCTTTCATTCACAAAAAATTGAGTCTCCTTTTGTCTTACAGAGAAACTTAATTTATTTCTTCTCCGATATATTTGCACAGTAGATGGAAACAAACAAAAAATTTACATCAATCTTGTATAGAGACTACGCACACGTGTTACTTATTTGACCGTTCGCGGAAGAAGAAGGAACAAACGGTACGGGACCCATTATATTTACGCTTAGTGCTAAACATAATGTAATTGAATTCAGTAGATGACGCAATCAGCCTGAATATCTCCCACAGTTATATAAAAAATATGTCGAAAGTTCAATTTCATTTAATTCAGTATAAATAAAATTTATTGGAGTTTATTTAAAATGTTTTACATTACTTCCAAAATTCGTGATATGGCATAGTTTCTATGTAAAATTGTCGGTCAATAAAGTGTTAACACTTTACCGAGTATTTCAGAATTTTCCAAGTTCCATTGTCCACGATTAACTTTTCAATGGACCGCCCAACGCTGACAGCAATTTTTATTGTAAATCAACGTGATATCCTCGGTAACATTATCTAATAATTTAATTACAAATTACAATGTGAAAGCAGGTCTAGATTTTTTTCTACGTTTGCAACCAGCGGCAGACGTTCAAGAAATGGACCGTCTATTTTGAAAGTGGTGCAAGTCCATTTTCTTCTGTTTCGATAAAATTAAATGTTAGCAGATCTGACAATTAAAAAATATAGGTTAATTATGTGAAGTCTGGGAATGTTTGTACTAATTTATCAATATGTAATTTGATTATATAAATTTCTTTTAGGCGAATTTAACTAAAATAATATATATTTCCAAGCTGCAAATGGACTTACACCACTTTCATAATTAGTCAACTGTAAATATCATTTAATTTCAATTTTGAAATAACAAATATCACTTAAAATATATTTCATATTAATCCAGTTTTGTTTATAAATAATAACAAGAAATAAAATAGAATTAGTATTTTTTATTTTGAACGTTAATTATATTTGTATATTGTTAAACTTTACACAAGATATTGATATTATTAATTATTTATGGTCTTCGTGTGGCAGTATTTTGAAATATTCATGATGCACAGGAGGTATATGCAAAATCTCATCCAACATATTTGCAACCAATTTACTTTTTCTCCATTAGTGTTTCTTCTTATCTGTTTTTTTATTGCGTTTTGTAGATTTTTTGTTGAAACGAAATTCTCTCGTTTCATTTCATGTAAAATAAATGTATTATGTTGTCTACATTGGTTTATAACGTCATAATAATCCTGTGGTGTGTACAGGAAATTTTTTTTTCGTAATGTCATTTTTTCTGTCTATGGAAATTGGACTTACACCACTTTTATAATCAATGGTTACGCAATTTCTTTTACTGGCCAATTTTAAATTTAACAAAGCATAAGCATTTTTTAAGATATTAAATACTAACTAGTTATAAACAAACAGTTTACACTAAATTAAGCATAAATTATGTCATATCTCATTTTTTTTTTTAAAGTACTTACATCACTTTCAAAATAAACGATTCATATCACAGGTATTTACATTTCGGCTCGTATTGCGACTATTCTCGAGCATCAGTCCTGTCCGTTTAGAGCTCGTTGACGCCTACCGCTTGGGCCCGAGTTTCATCAAGCTAAATGCCCCGGCAAGGGGTTAAAGGAAGCAGCCAAGTTCGAGTAGAATTTTTTAAATAACGGGGGACTGTATATTTCCGATGTATTGTTCGCGAGGGTATCGTGCAACAATTTCCGAGGGGGTCGGAAGGGTTAAGCCGGTTTGATTCATCGCGTCCCGTTGTCAGTAGGTCAGCGAAACACTAACCAACTTTCCCATTATCCCCTGGAAAGGTCACGGCGTCGGGCAAAGAGGATGGCCACGCGGTTTGCGGGGCTGGTTTTGGCGAGAGGGGGCGTTGTCGTTGGCGATGCGCGAGAGCAAAGAAATAATGAAACTCCGTGCCAGGAAAGTGCTCGCTTTATTGACAAGAGAGCCTCGGCGAGAGGAAGAGGAGGACCGGGTGAAAGAAAGAAAGAAAGAGAGAGAAAGAGAGAGGGGCGGGAGAGGAGAGAGAGAATGGCAGAGGAGGTGCGAGACGAGGGAAAATATAATGCTTCCATATCCGTGCGCGGCTGTCTATCGATTCTCGACGAGTATAAAGTACTGCGATTCCACCCGACGCCGTCGCCTACTCGACGGAATAAATTTGCGATCGCCCGGGTAAAACGGGGTGAGAGAGTCGCGAGGAAACCCATGGAAGGGGGCGAATGCCGGAGCACCAGGCAGGAATGGTGGAATGGTGGGGTTCTAGGGGGATATCGGGACTCTCCTACGGGGGTGGGGCTCGGGAAAGAAAAGGAGAAAAAAGGACGGGAGAGGAAATGGAAGAGGCGCCAGGAAAGACGAGCGTGCACCCTACGGACTACGATGGAATTTTCGAAATCCACCGTCTCGTCTTTCTTCCCGACAGCTTTTTCTTATTTCAGTTTGTCCGACCGTCCTCCCACGCTCGCTGCCTCCGACGATATTTGTTCCTCCGAGATATTACACGCCCTCCGTTCAACCGAACAATCTTATATTTCTTCACTGTCGGCTGAGATCGCTCTTGCCGACAGAAAATTCATTCTCTAAGTTAAGCATCGGACTGCAGATTTTATACGTTCGTCGCGTAAACAATTAGACGGAATACTTTGTCGTTCGTGGATCAGGATTTTTAGAAATGTAACAGTTTCTTTGTGGATGCTGCTTCTCTGCCAAGGATTTAAGCGATTCGAGGAAATTAACGGTACTGCTTAATTAACGGAAGTAGCTCCTCACTAATACGACGACGTTATGATTGATTTTCTGCATTTTTGTAAACGTGTAAGGGCTTTAGAATGTACGTACGAAAAGTTTTGTTGGAATTCGTAAAATTAATGAAATTATGGAAACCAGTTTATTTTGATGTTCCAGATGCTCTATCAATTTGAGATTTTTAGACAAACTAACGCACTATATAACTCATATAATTTTCATTGTTTCAACATTAATAAAAATTAATTGTATACTTTGAATATCCATAAACATGTATGTAAAATCCTAATACTAAAAGTTCCATAATGCTTCAGTAAAAATGTCTAAAAATTGAGAGAAAACAGCCTCGACGACGATAATACTTAATTAAAACAATCGCAGCAAATATGTATTTGTCTTTTGTGAATAGGACTTGCCAATCGAGAGAAATACTTTTAGTCGTTTCAACGATATACCAACACAGTTACACAATTTTAAAGTGATCGATTCATCAGGAACAATAAATTTCTAAAAATTCATACATTTCTACAATTGTATCAAACTTCACCCTTAAAATTACATATGACGTGTAATACTCTCTTCTGCTAATATCGTTTAAGAAGCAGAATATTCTCGAACATATTATACTACAATGTACTAGTATAATAAAAATATACACAAATACAGTATAACATCCCAGAATAAACTGACATATATTAGAATATACGAGAACATTCTGGTTAAACAAATTATTCGAGAACATTCTAAAAGGGGTACAGGACGTTCGGTAAAATATTCAAGCAATCAATGCTGACGGTGAAACAAACCGTATTAGCGTGCATCCTAATAAAAGAATTGTTTGCGAGGGGATTCTCGGACATGGGAACGGATTCATCGATACAGCCCGCGCGAGAGGTTTAATTAAAACGGCCGAAGTATGTATTTATAATAGATTGAATCCTACGGGGCGAGCATGCAGGTTCAACGCACTTCCGTCAGCCCCGTATTCGCCGATGAAAAGAAATTTCCTCGACGATACGAAAGTTTCGCCACACGCACAGCAAGTTGGACGCCTGCGTTGCACGCGTGTGGGTGAGCTACGCGGTCGCGTTCGCGCTCGGTGGCTTTGCCGCGGCTGGAAATTCGGAGTAATAGGAAAACTCCTGAGCGGAAAAGAAGTTCAATCTAGCCGGCCGAGGGAGAAGCCTGGAAAAGCTCTTTTGACTCCTTTGATTCCGACTCAGCCGTTCTCCCCGACCACCTTCAAAATCTTTCCGCCCTCTTCTCGTCGGCGTCGTCACCGCTGCCAAGCCACGCCGAGTCGCGTTTCACTAACGGAACGTTTCCCCAGCGATGCCGGGGAGGCTCCCGAAACTTGCCAATCTACCCTAAGGCCGTGCGTGTTGGGCCAGACTGGAAAAAATCTCCAGCCCCAAACCCCTGACCTTCTGCTTCAACCACCCGGGCGCGGTTACCAGCCCGTGGACCAAAGAAGATCCCATCTTCTATTGGTTTTTCGGCTGGCCCGCCGCGATACGCCCTCTCAACCCCATGGGGATCGCACGCCAGAATGGTTGACACTCTACCGGAACCCATAGTCACAAGTAGAAACCCATGCCGCGCCTTTCAACGCGTTCGATGCTGACTCGGCGATACGAATGTTGGACAACGTCGAAGAGATTCGTTTGACCTTTCGATAGGGGTGTCTAGTTTGATTCAGAGTATACCTAACCATTTTTCAGGTTTCTTAACCAGATAACTGTGGCGACCTCTTTTCAAAGCGCCAAAGTATACGGAGATGCATGAATCCATCTGAAATTATTTATACTTTTTATTTATTCGTTTTATTTAATCTTAACCTCCAAATATTCTAGACATATTCAAATTTACGAATGCAGTTTAGTTTTCGCTGAAATTACAATTTAAATAGTTAATGGTAACTACATTTTACGCATGACGAGTATACTCGCCATAACACAAAATACTGTAAATTCTCCAGGACGAGTATACTCGTCAAACACAGTTAACTGGTTAATATACGATCGCCGAAGTTTTAAAATTGCCTTCATGGGAAGCGATTCAATAGATTTCTTCATTTATTTATACGTTGCAAGAAAAATCACGTAAATTGCAAATAAATTAAATCTTGTCGTTTTTACGTGGCAATATACGCTAGTCAATTTTAATGCATGTTTAGTGCAAACGTCGTCATGCAAACCCTTAGCGTATAATTTTTTTCATGTTTGTAATTGTTAGAGCTTTTCTATCCTCGATAATTTCGCCAAACTGAAAAGGAAAATCGGTGTTTAGTGTATGAATTTAGTTTAACCTCTTAGGCACGGCTGAATTTGGCGCGGAGTTGTTTCTTTGTACGGCAGAGTTCAACGCAAATTACGTGTAAATGATACAGCACTGCAATGTGTGACGGATAATGCTGTTCTCTACACGAGTACATTGGAATGAAGTGTTTAATCATAAAATTGTAATTTTTCTTAGAGATATAATACACGTATGTTGACTTTAACAATTTACTTTAATATTAACCCTTTGCCCTTTGCGAGCAATTTGAATTCCTAACTCGAGAGACATTTTTGTCTTAGAATAATTCCATTGTACGTGCTTCATTTCCTTTCTTGCGTATCAAATTTCTTAATATTAATTGTACGCGCAACATTTCAATTTTTATCATCTTTTTAAGTACAATAAAATAGTCTGACAATTTGTGGTGTCGCCTCAGAGGAGCCATCGGAGTGCTAAGGGTTAGTAATACGTCGTTCAGAGAGATGGCATCCGCGAAAGCCACTATAGTGGCGCATAGCCTAAGAAGTTAATGCTTAAATATTATTCGTGAAAGAATAGAATTTGATTTCGTCATAGTCAATTGATCTTGCTTAACGCTAGAACTACCAAACCAGTCATTTTGACTGATCCCTAGTTTTTCTCTCACAATTATTGAAATTATAAAAATGTTTTCTTCAGAAATTTTCGGATGTACTTCTTTAATGACGTATACCTTACAATAAGTATTGTATGAAGTTTTAATAGATGCAGTCCCGTTATTATTACAAACCAATGTACATTGTTGGATTTATTGTTCGGTAGTTCTAGTGTTAAAATCTTCATCACAAGTCGGAATGATTATTATGCAAGGGATTAATAGAATATCAATCAATAAGAATTATATTATTGTATCACGTACTTACATAATTATACAGTTATAATAATAAGAATATATAATATTAGTTTTCTTTATGAACATATCTGTTTTCTGAGGTGTTTGCTTTTGTTTATTTCATTCGTGTAAACGATTAGATTAAAAACTACTCTTAATTATTTATTAATTAAGTTTGCACCTTGAACTATAATTTAGTTCGTTTCGCTGTTGACTGTGACCTTTGTACGAACCCGCTTTTAAATCAGAAACTGAAAGATTGTCAAATTGTTCCGTTTTAACACTTTGACTGCCATGTCACCCATATGTGGGTGACAGAATTATTTGTCCACGTTTAAAAGTCAATTTTTACGTTAATATATTTGTTGCATTCAATTTAGTTAATACCTGTAGAATACAAGAAGGTTGAAAGTGAACCATTCGTCACACATTTTAAATTTCCAATTGTTGTTTTATTAAATAAATTACTTTGATCTTGTGGAATTTTTGAGGTTGTTAGTTTGGACAGTTAAAGTGTTAAAAGAAAATTCACGTTTCTACAAGTTCATTCCTTCAAGTAGGTATTAATAAGAAGTATTGCAGTGCAAGATGAATTATTTTAACGATGTTAGACAAAAACAAGTATGCGTGTAAAAAGTCATACGCATCGTGGACAATTTAATTATGTCACGGGAATTAAATCTAATCGTACGAGCCGCCGAATGAAATAAAAAATCTGTTCTATCGCTTAATCGTAACGCATATGAACTATAGAAATTACACTAATTTATACATTATTATAGTTTCTACGCACGACGTTTAATTCAGAATCCATTCTGACGCAAAGACCATTGTCCAGAATTTCTAACGCTAATGGTACTATATAAATACCACAGTGGGCAATCGGTTTGCATGTGATTAAGAATAGTAATAAACGATCGCAACCAATGATTACGAAAGTGGTTTTCCATCATTAATGGGTTTTTGATATTTCCTTTAAATTTTAATAGTCGTCGGGTATATTGGGAACAAGAACCTTACAAATCAACTTTTATGCGCTGCACGCTGTTTCCCACAATTATTGTGCCATTTCTATCAGACATTAAGCGCTAATGATAATTGGATTGGTCTAGAAAAACAGGTTCGACATCGAGACAGAAATTACATGTTGTTGGACGGAAAATTGTCTACGAGGGTCCGGGGGTTGTGGCCAGTGGAAACGGACAAGACATTAAGTTTCGTTCGTCTCGCTAATCTCCTGTTTAATACGAATCTATGCACAGGAAACGCAAGTATCAATCAAATATTTTAAACGAACGAACTTGCGGTCTATCGATGCCTAAAGAAAAGCCGACGTTCATTCTCTTAATGACCATCATCGTGGAAATCGGAAATTGTTTATTTTGCGGTCGCACATGTCCGTGGACGGAGCGAACGCGAAAATCATGACGTCGGTCGATTATTTAAATCGATTTAACGTTCAAAGACTCGCCGGTACGAAATCCAGTGGAAAAGAGGAATTGAATGTCCCGTTAAAGGCATCTCATTAGTACCTCCACTTTAAAGCGACGTTTCATCACCCCCTTCGACCACCCTCACCCTTGACTCGGTCGCCTAAGTAAAAATCAATAATTCCTTTATCGTACAAATTAACGTTAAGCATATTCCACCCTCGTATACAGGGTCTACGACCAACGTTACACCGTTTCCTGCCTTCCTGTCCTGCATAATATCGCTGGTTGCGCTCCTGTCATCCTGTTAGGCCCTCACCTTCTTTCTCTAGACTTTCTTCTTCTATTCTTGGCCGCCACCGCTTCAGAATTTTTATTCGTTCATCATCGCGATTACCATTAAATTGTTACATACGAAGAATACGACTTTCATCGGTAATTTATTCGTCGAGGTAACCACCATTCTAATCGATATTAGACGATCCGTCTAACCAACGTACGCAATTGATATTAACACTTTAACTGCCCGACCAACAACCTCAAAAATTTCACAAAATCAAAGTAATTTATTTGATGAAACAACAATTGAAAATTTAAAATATATTACACATAGTTATCCTTCAACCTTCTCGTACTCCCAGATTTTAACTAAATTTAGTGCAACGATTATATTAATGTGCAAATTTATTTTTAAACATGGACAAATTATTCTGTCACCCATATAAGGTCATATTCACGTTGAAATTTCTAAAATAATTTTACTGTAAGTTAACAGACGTTTCCTTTGATGAGAGAAATCTTCGTTTTATCAGTTGTTGATCAACGGAAGAAGGAAAATCCTTATGCGAAGGAAAATGTGTCTGTATGGAAAATATATGTCTCTATTGCAAAAATCGTGAACCAATTATTTTTGTCTCTCTCTCTCTCTCTCTCTCTCTCTCTAACATACTTTCTAATATTTAAAATAATATTGCCGGACAATTGACCGGTTTCGGTTTAATTATCTCTTGCTTAATGATATCGCGTTTTCATGAAGCAACGCGTTTAGACTCGGCAGGTTTAGCGGCAAAACTTTGTACTCGTTCCGATCGTTTGCATTCCACCTACCCGGTTATCCCCAAGAAGTTCATAAACTAATATACTAATGTATAATAAAATATACTAGTGAAAACGTTCGTACTATTAGCAGATAGAGCATAGAATATCGGTTTTGAAATTATAGTTAAAATTATTCGTCCGCTGGGAACATTAAGTTGGCGAACCGCAGGAACTCTCGTTAACGAACTATTCAATTTCGTCCCGTTATATCTTAATCTTAGAATGCGGCTCGCACGAAACCGGTGTTTCTCTCCATACTAGAAAAATTGCAGGTCATGTTATCGGCTTGTTAATTCCGATAAACGTTCCTCTTCTTTATCGTCACCCATTCCGGGCGAACGATAGCAACGCATAGAGAAAGAGAAAAAGAGAGCGTGTGTGTGTGTATGTGTGTGTTTATGTGTATGTTTATGAGACAGATAGAGAGGAAGGAGGAGAGAGGAGACCGGAGAACGGGAAACGAAGCACTAGGGCGAGAGATTAACGAAATAAATATGACATCGTCTTGGCGGCATGCGCGCGTTGTTTCACGCTCGACGCGATAACAAAGCGTTCGCCATTAATTACGGCGGCCTGAAATTATTTAACGACCTTCCTGAACCGACGTCGGCACGCAAACTACCGACACCGCCGCGAATTGATCGGGCTAATTCTCCGGCGATGTATCAGTTTATGAAACTTCCGTGTGTTATAACGACGCTAAATAAGCGGGCCCCTCTAAACGCTTCCGAGAGATCAAATTTACTCCCTCTGTTACGAAATGCTGGCGAATTCCACGTTTCTCAATTTTTCCTGCACTTTACAGTCTCGCAGATAAGTTTAATCATTACGTAAATACCTGAATACCCGCACGCATATTTTCAATTTTTCTTTGAAACGTTTTCTCTACGTTCCCGTTGATAAATATCGAGATACACGTGAATTACTACATTCTTCGACAATTATAAATAAAATTTCTGTTCGAGGTATGAAAATACGCTGAAATTATAGGTTTGCCAGGTCTGCAAATATGAAACCAGAATTTGCCCATATTGACTACTAACGTAGTTATTTTGTTATCTCATAAAAATTTTCAACCAAACAAGTTTAATATCGTTGAACATGTCGAATTTAGTGCCTGGAAACTACGATTTGCGGATAGCATTGATTTTCTGGTTTCATTTGAAGATGATGATTTGAGGATGATGCTCAAACGCAACAACAATAGGTTGTGTCTTGGTGTAGCCTAGATAAACATAAACGACGAATCCAGCGACACACAGTGCGCCAGAGAGCCAAACTTCTGGCTAAAATTCCATATTTTTAAATTATAAATGGTACACTAAAATGTTTCCGAAAAAAACTGTATGAAAATTGACGAAAGTTCGACTAACTAATATGTATAATATCGCCGTGAAAACGTACATTTTCTCGTCTAAGACTTTCGACGCTTAGACAGCTTTCAAAGAACTTCGGCAAAAAAAATCGTGTCCACCATGTTAACATCTTAAAAATAATTTTCATTTGCACACTAATCGCTCTACAAAGAACGAAACATTTCTCGATGGTTATTCGCAGAATTAAATATACTCTTTGCGAGATTACAATGAAAAATTCATTGCTTCGTTCAAGACCATCGATGACCTTTAGCTTTTATAAACGACCTTGGGGTAAAACATTCTTTCGACCGTTTTAGCCTCTTGTAAGAATATATCGTCGTCGCAAAGGAATTCGTTCATGCGACCTACAGTAACGTAGTAATGAATTATGAGTTTATCTCGATGTACGATAGCATCGTCTGTTCGGCATCGGAAAAAGGCGGGAAAGAAACCGAGAAAAAGTGGAGGAATTCATTTGGGGGTTGAAGAACCCTTGACGACGACTTGGTGCGGGATCTTGCAACTTTGCTTTCGTTATCCTAATCTAGGGAACGTATGCATGCACGGTCAAGGGGACGGCGTCATACCTGAAGGGGGGAGGGGGCAGGGGGCAGGGGGAGTCATTCGTTTTCTTCGCGTCCAGAGCCGTAATGTCGACCGATAAGGCCCCGATAGTCCACGGCCACGTAGTGTGTTAGCCGGCAGTTAGAACGCTATCGTCCTGCATCTCGTGTTATTCGTCAGAGCGTGACGAGTGGGTGGAATTTTACGTCTGGACGTCTCCTCTTCATCCCTCTCCTCTCCTCGATGTCCAAATACGCTCGATAACACTATTTTTTTAATGTTCTTTTAACCCTGGCGTGGGCAACTGAACACCTGGCTACCCATCTCCGTGTTTATCTTAACTATTCTTTTAGGCTCTCCGGTGTTTGACCGTTCGCCACCCCCATTCTTTTATCGCCGTTAATCACATTAGAACGCTCGAAGGGAAACGAAATATTATAGTTTTTAGTTTGAAACTTTCTCGGCTGACAACTACAGTGGCTAACGAAAGTATTCGAACGGTTAGATTTCTTATCTTTAGCACATGAAATATGTATGTTAAGCCGAATTGTTTAAAACAATTTAGTGTCTATAGCAAGAGGGAAGTTATGTTAATACAAGTAGAAAATAATTCAATCTTAGATCAAAATTGAACGGTTGTAAGGACAAGTAACAGTAAAAAAATCCATATACATAAGGCGAAATAATTAATGTAGAATGAAAATTACCTAGGTCAGAAGAAATGTTTTGGTTTCCTAGTTAAAACAGCTTCGAGTACAAAGGGTTAATAATTTCTTGACACTGAACCTACCAAGTTTCAACCCTTTAGTATATTTTGACGAGTCAGACTCGTGTCGAAGACTTAAAATAAAGTTTAACAAGTATAAATATTGTGCCTTTCGTTTTAGACGAATTAAATGTCGTTAATTTGTAATCAATATATTAGTATTGAAGTAGAAATAACAATATAAACGATATAAATTGTCTTTTCTCTTCTGTAATATTTTTAGCGATGAAGATGTCGTAATAACTTTGGTTCCAAAGAAAATAGTACGGTAAGGGGTTAAAGGTATTGATTTTGTGTTGATTTGTGAAAATGATAAGATTCAATTTATTTGGAATCTGTGCGACTTATGCTAGAAAGTATTTTTGGTCACGAAAATATTTTTATAGTTTGTATGATTGTGATCTAAAAAATTTGAAAAATTTTGTTTTACTTTCTTATTATACTTCTGAAGTAGAGAAACGTTTAACTGAAAATTACTAGCGAGAACATTTAATTTTTAAATTAATAGTTGAACGCTTTACCAACTGGAGATTATTGAACAATCTTTTAAAGAGTGGCTTCTTAATCAATTTTTCAGTGACTATAACATTTTTATGCGTACATCTATAAATTTAATTAAATTGCCGGCTTGTGCATTCACAACAAGAATGAACGCATGCAATACAAAACTTGGAAGACATTCTACTAATTTAAATTTGTTATACTGTCTGCTTCACAAAATTAAAGCAACGGTGAATATAATTATATTTTTTACAATAATGCAGGAAAAGTATTCATGTTTTTAACTTTTCTAGTCTGCGTTTAATTCACAGAGAGACTCATCTTCTTTCAAACTCTTTCAAAATTCTACAATTCTAAAATTTAAATGAATCGTGCATCGATACGAGGATTAAATTCAATTTCTCGTGTCTATGATAAATGCTTAAAATTTTTACCCCAGTTATCAATTTAGACATGTTTTATCAGTACCAATTAATGTGCTTAATAAATTTTATAACTGACCTTTCCGGAACGCTTTCTGTTTCAGGTAAGAAATCGTTTGAGACTGTCGATGGAGTTGGCCAATCGATGCTTCAACTTCTTGCATCTCGGTGACCTTGACACGGGGGGACACTAAGAGGTTTACCTTGGCGAACCTGGATATCTCGGGATAGCGCTCGGGGTCTCGGTCGAGGGATTAAGACGGGGTTGACGAGCGGGACGACAGAGGGCTGCTGGGATCGAAGGAGTAGGAGCGAGCGAGAAGTTAACCCTGGCGAAAGGGAAAAGAGACTATAAACCGTACGCCTGTATAATTGATTGAGTGTAATGAGTTAAAGGGGATGCCGCGGTATCAAGGGTGGAAATTATAGAGTTCTGGGTCATGAAAGCGACAACCCCCGGCTGGGAGAAAGTGCGGAAACTTAGGTGCCTCCACCTCCCCTCCGGCTTCAAGACCCCTTCCACCGTTCACGAACCGACCACGGGGGCGCTGATTGTAAATTAGTTAAAGGAGATGCTTCATTAGGATCAGCTGATTCATGGGTTTTATCCTTGCAGGGTGCCTGATCCTCGGAATACGGGGTGCAGAGTTCACGAATTACTACACCCTCCGATCAACGTATGTTGACCCCTTGCATCCAATTTCACTTTGTTCTTAACAATCTAATACATCACATGAATATTTATATTCATCAAAGATTTATGTAAACTGTTTGCACTCGGATGATGATTCTGAAATTATTATCAACATATTAAATTGGGGAAAAAAGAAATCCATTATTTTTATGTTTATTTCAAGACTTAAAAATGGTGGATTTCTTTCTCCCCAACCTTATAATATCGTTTTTATATTATGAAATTTATCTTTATTCCAGAAATTTTCTAAAATTCAACTCTCGTGAGACAACAGATTTAATTTAAAAGGGTTTAATATTTAATACTTTACATGCGGAAAACTGCGGTTACAGTCTGGAACAGAAAAAAAAAGTTGGAGGCGCATTTCATTTTTACGATTTTCACATCTGAATATGTTTCCGTGTCAGTCCCAAAGCAGTTCACGCAAGCCTTCTTCTCTCTTCGCCTTCTTTGCAGACGAGCTTCGTCCCGAGCGGACACGCAACAAAATCCGTCAATCCGCGTCGATAATTTTTTTATCACCGCCGACGCAGGTTGTTCCAATTTTCACGGTGGCCAGAAATAATCGAGGACCGTACGTTCGCCTCGTTAGTCCCGGTAAAAAATCTGTTGGTCGGTGCAGGGAACGTATCAAATCAACTTTGGCCCCCGAGAAGGTGGGACAAGCGACGTAAGGCGGAGGAGTATAGGCGGAGAAGAAGGAGGCGCGAAGGAAACAAAAGAGTGCAGGATTACGCGAGAAGAAGCGCAAGAAGGTGACGTCTCGGTAGAAGGAGGTCGTTGGCGAAGGGTGTTGAGGGGGGCCGACGTGGTATTTACGACGTCATTTCCTCGCTGACTGTCAATAATTTCCCTGGGGGATGTGGAAGGCGCATCGGCTCTCTTTCTTCCTCTCTCTCTCTCTCTCTCTCTCTCTCTGTCTCCACTCTCGCGTGCTCTCCTCTCCCGGCCTGGGCTCTCTCCGAGCTCGCTTTCTTCGTTTCGCCACACCTCTTTCTTTTCCTAGACGCTTCCCTCCACCTTCGCGGCGTTGTTCCACGGGCAAATTGAAAAGCTACCGACGCCGAGACGTCCTCGAGATACTGTTCCGCGGCGACCGAAAAGTAATATCGCGCTGGTGTAATGAGATTGCGCCGCGCCACGACAGCCGGAATACATTTTTGATAATTTGTTTCTCACGTTCAGCCGACTTGTCGCGCACAGACACCGACGAATCTGCCGAATACATCCCCTTCTCTCCCCTTTCCTCTCTGCCCGTCAACGTGATTCGAGAACGAAATACGCTTTTTTTCGGTCGGCTCTCGCCGCAACAATGTTGTTCAGGTGAAAGAGCGATTCTCGTGAACCTGTCACGTGACGTTTATAGCTGATACAGGTGGATGTGCGACACCGCTCGTAATTGTCGAACGGCTCCATATGTTTGGAAATTAAATTATTTCGCTGTGCAAAGTCACGAATGGTAGTCTACAAAATGACAGTAGCTCGGTAACCGTTACTGTTTCTTTTTAACACTTTAACTGCCCAACCAACGACCTAAAAAACTCCACAAAATCAAAGTAATTTATTTAATGCAGCAACAATTGGAAACTTGAAATATCTGACACATAGCTATCCTTCGATCTACTTGTAGTCTCCAGATATGAACTAAATTGAGTACAACGAATATATTAGTGTACAAATTTATTTTTAAACATGAACAAATAATTTTGTCACCCATATATGGGTGACATGGCAGTCAAAGTGTTAACTCTGATTTCATTTCCTTACAATTTGTCAGGTTAACCCTTTGCGCTCGAATAGCGACTCTGAAGCACAATTAAACACAGCCACACCAACAATTCAAAATTGAAAAACAATTTTTATATTACTTTAATTACTTTACTGGACGCGACTTACAGGTTATCCGTACTGTATGTTGTTGTATTCCGTAGGTCCATATGGATTTTATTATAGTTTTATGCATTAATCATTTATTTTCCAGGCCAGTACATATCTTTCCTTTTTGCTCTAATTTGTTTAATTTTTTTACGATTTGTTTCCAGGTAAGTTTTGTGTCTAGGTGGAGTCCTAGATACCTTTTATGCTAGTGAACGTAGTATTGCCTTTCCTTCATAATTAACCCCATGCTATGGTAAAACGGGTCGGAGATGGGTTGAAGATTTGCAAGAATGCCTGACAAATATAAATGTGACGTTTGTTTTTCTTTAGACAAAATCGAATTTTATTCTTTCATATTATTTAAACGTTCGAGTAAAAAATATATTTTATTTTCTTTTTTGTAAGATTATTGCTGACGAAAATGTGGTAATAATTGTAGTTGTAAAGAAAATGGTAGGGCAAGGGGTTAAAGAGGTTATGTGAAAAGTTATCTGTCGAAAGATTTAGGGTGAAGTTGATATGTAAGTGTTTCTCTACGCAGGATTTAGATGTTCGTAAATTTTCAGCAATATCTTGTGTAACGTTATAAGGATTATTTTTAATTAGACTGAAGATTGATCGTTTCTATAGTAGAACTTAGGGTTGGCCAACGGTATTGACCTGTTTGGAGTTAGTTACAGTATAGTTAGTGGTTTTGCCTCTTAATTCCCAAAATAGAGTTTACGACGAAAAAGTCATGACAATTGGCCAACGAATAGAGGAAACATTTTTTAAACTACACGTTTAAACTGTTACATTATTTACAGGAAATCCGGATGTTAGTTTTAGCATATTAAAATGATTAAAAACAGAAATTTATTACAAAGCGTCCTAATGTAAGAAAATGTTTCAACTCTGTTAAGTCAAAAAAGAATTACGATTGAAGAAGAAACTATAAAAAGTTATGTTGTATAAACGATATATTAACATTTTATTTTAAAAAATTGTGAAAGGTGAATTGAGCGATGAAAAGCTTGCAGCGGAAAACGCTAAAGCATCTGTCGGGTTCGTCCACGAGAAATTGCAACGCGATTTTAACGAAGGAACGCATTACAAGTTGGTGGAACGAAGGTATTTCAACAGCTGAGATCCCGTGTTCCATGTTTTGCAGCGTTTAAACGAGGATTCGCCCGGAGAAACAAACAATAAAGACCTTTCCCATCCCCCGGTTTCTCATAGCGGTTCATTGTTATGAGCGTTTCGTCTCTTTTTGTCGTCCCGTTCCGTGTTGGTTGGCTCTGTCCCGTTGCATTCGTGAAAAGTTTCAACTTTCACGAGACGCGAAACCATTTTGTGGAAGTATGTTATTGAAATAATTAACGGTAGTCGGACTCCCGGGCAAGAAACTATTCGGACCATTTTCGGCCATCGAGGTAGCCCCGACAATAACTCAAGAACCGACGACCATTACCGAATCGAGCACCTTTGTTCCGTCCAACGATAAAATATACGAAAATATACTACACCGTGCTGGAGTGAAGTAGACTGTATTAAAGTATACCAGAATATACAAAAATATAGAACAATATACTACGATATACTAGAATATACTAGAATATTCGAGAATATACGAAATTATATCAGAATATATTATAATATACTCTAATATACTAAATTATACTACAACATGCTAAAATATATCACATTATACTGCAATATACTATAATATAATAGAATATACGATAATCTACTACAATATACGCTAATCTAGTACGATATACAAGGATATAGTAGAATATACCAGAATATTGTAGACTGTGTTAGGGTACATTAAAATATACTAAAATACACTAAAATATACTAATATATATTATAATATATAATAATATACTATCGCATGCTATAATATATTAGAGTATATCAAAATACACTAAAATATACTACAATATGCTAGAGTATACTAGAATGTATTAACATATTCTAAAATATACTAAAATATATTAGTATGTACAAGAATATACAATAATATATTATAGCATGCTACAATATATTAAAGTATATCAGAACATACTAAAATATACTACAATATGCTAGAGTATACTAGAATGTACTAAAATATTCTAAAGTATACTACAATATACCAATATATTCTAAAACATTCTAGAACATACTAGATTATATTCGATTATATTAAAATATACTAGAATATATTAGTATGTACTAGAATATATAATACCATATTATAGCATGTTACAATCTACTAGAGTATATCAGAACATACTAAAATATACTACAATACGCTAGAATATACTAAAATGAATAAAAATGTTTTAAAATAAACTCCACTATATCAATATATTCTAAATGTTCTGATATACTCTAGTACATTGTAGTATACTGTAATATATTATTGTATATTCTTGTACGTACTAATATATTCTAGTATATTTTAATGTAGTCGAATACAATCTAGTATATTCTAGTATGTGTTGGAATATATTGGTATAGTATAGTTTATTTTAAAATATTTTAATTCGTTTCAGTTCTAGTAGTTAGTAGTATACTGTAATATATTATTGTATATTCTTGTACATAGTAATATATTCTATTATATTTTAATATAGTCGAATACAATCTAGTATATTCTAGTATGTTTTAGAATATATAGTGGTATAGTCCAGTTTATTTTAAAATATTTTTATTCATTTTAGTATATTCTAGCATATTGTAGTATATTTTAGTAACATTCTAGAACATACTAGATTATATTTGACCACATTAAAATATACTAGAGTAAACTAGAATATATTAGTATATACGATAATATTCTAAAATGTACTGTAATATACTATAATACTGAATTGCGCAAGTTTCGAGTGTAGACCTCGAACCACTGATTAGCCGAGATTGAAACCAATGAATTTCAATCAGGGTGTCTCAGTTCATACGGTGTCGCATAAAAATGTGCAGTTTTGCGGGGTCACGTGGCGCGAGCGTAATCCGCGAAAAGAACGAGCGTCTTCGTGGCGCAAAACAACGAGCCGCGGCGCTGTTAGAACAGGCGCGCGTAAAAAGGCCGAAACTCGTTGTCGTAATGTTTTCACCGGGAATATTGCAACTGATGCTGCCCCTCCCTCCCACCCCCCTCCCATCTGCCATCTCCCGGTTCCCGGTTTTCCCCGTTATCCAGGAGTTTCACCGCCGCGTGGCGAGGAACGAACACATTACTCGCGGAAACGATCCTCCCTTTCGCCTCGCGGCCACGAAGAAAAGGGGACTCCTCTCGCTCCAGTAAAAAACGAGCCAGAAGAAGACGCGATGGAAGAAAATGGGGAGAAGATTATGGTCGCGACGGTGGTGGAACGAAGACGGTTAGTGTTTCTCTCGGCGGCGATGAAAGCCGTGGAAGCGGAGGAGGCGAAACAGAGAGAGAGATACGGGAAAACAGAAGGGAAGAGAGCGAGAAAGAGAGAGAGAAAAAGAACAGGAGAGAGAGAGAGAGAGGAGGAGAGAAAGAGAGAAAGAGGAGGAAAACAAAACGAACCAGAAGAACGGAGGAAAAAGAGAAAGAGTGAGAGAGATCCGCCCCCGCTAAGGGTAGTTATTATAATAAATTTGTCGGGGGTTTAAGAAGCGGAAACAATTCAGAACTGCGAGTGACTCTAAGGATGTGCTTATCGTTGCTTTTATTCAAATGAGAGTGGAAGGCGACGAGCTGCGCCGGATGCGACCTGTATCTCGGACGCTTTTTCTACTCCACCTTCCTGCTGCCTCTCTGTTTTCACTTATTTCTGTTGGACCCCTTGCTACCGGTGATAATCGGGATGGCGAAAAATGCTCCCTTGAAAACCAAACCAAAATTCAACGCT
The DNA here is from genome assembly GCA_028453745.1 of Agapostemon virescens. NCBI lineage: Eukaryota > Metazoa > Arthropoda > Insecta > Hymenoptera > Halictidae > Agapostemon > Agapostemon virescens. Next base: position 15,712,850 of record CM052093.1, on the reverse strand, counting down.
ATCGACAAATTACCTTTACAATTCCTGTTTCGTAGTTCAGCAAAGACAACGGAGTTACAATGATATCCTTCCGGGGGTCTTAGCTCATGCCCGCCCTCCGATGGTTGAATTTGTTCCATCTTCAGTTAACCTCCAGTTTCCATCTAGGAGTCAGCTCGAGTCATTCGCTGTTCGAAGCAGAACCAATTAGAATATTTGGCGCAAACGAATTCTATTATTTCTTCGAAATATTTATTTTTTAGTTCTATCGAATTAGCGACAAAATTAGTAGAATCGTAGTATGAAATTATATTTCTTATCCACGCAACGAACAATATTGGTGAAAAATAAATCCATTGGTAAAGTCTTGAAATAAACGTAAAAACAATGCAGATGATATTATTATATATTATTATTTTGGTATTGAGGATATTATTATTTATTTTATTATATAATTATATATTAATATTATTTATTATATATATTATATTTATTATAATATATTATTATATATAATAATATTATATATTATTATATATTATTAGGTTGGGGAAAAAGAAATCCAGTAATAAAATCTTGAAATAAACGTAAAAATAATTATCTGCACTATACTTGAATATATGTATATTCTTCCTAAGCACCGACATTTCGTAAAAGGCCAGTAAGAATTCAATGCGACAACGGTTTCATTCAACAATTGACAGTGTCGTGTCGTGTCTGTAACAATCCAATCGCCCGCTATAATACACGCGAGAGGTATCCTGAACGTCTCAGTCCACGAAGAAGAGGTTTCCGCGTCCTCGGCGCAAGTTATCGCAAAGTTCCCGGAGTCCGCGTTTAATTATCGCGGGACAATTAGCGTAACGGTCGTTCCTACGAAAAGAAATTAGTCCGGGAAGCGTCAAGAGTTTAGCGCGTCGTACGCGATATGCTCCGGGGTTGTATTTTTTTTTATTGTCAGGTTAACGACGGCCGCGCGTGAGAATGATAGCCAATGAAACGCAGAACGTTAAAGTTTAAATGCGCTGACACCGTGGCCCGTGGAGGAAGGACCGTGATCCCGTGAGACCACCCTGATCACGACCCTGTTTATGACTTTCTTCGTTCATTAACGAGGCCTGGTGGGAGGGAGAGGGTGGGGTAACCGCGAGTTCCGCGAGGGTGGCTGCGCGAGATAAAAACGGACCGTTTTGCCGAAAAGGAAACGGGAGAGCAAAAATCGTAACGAGGGAACGGGTTAGCGGCGTATTCGGCCCGGTCCGGCCCGAAATTCCGCCCCCTGTCCCTTTTATCTTTTTCGGTGAAGCTGATATAGTTTAGGGTCGCAATAAAACCGGGGCCCCCTGACCACTTCGATTTACGGCTTAATTAAACGCACCACGTCCCCGGGACACCACGAAAAATCGTCGAAATGCCGGTGGTTTCTTAAAGTTCCTTAAATACGAGCCTACGGTTGCCGGCCACGGGGACCGTTTATGGCCCCTTTCGGGCCGGGGCCCGCTTCCTTTTTTCGCCTGCCCGATAAACGTTTCTTTCGTTCTGGATACCCGCCGCCGGAAGAGATTTCTCTTCCACGTTTTTCGGGACCGTTTCTTTTTTTCGATTCTTTTACTAACGAACCAGGCGATCCTGTTCTCCGCGGATTGTCGGACAACGCCAGCGGCCTTGATCGTTGGATTCTTTGATTACTCGAAGATCGTGGCCTCCATCGGAGAGGGATACGGAGGATGAGATGCCCTGACCTCGCAAACAATCATTTCATCGGGAAACATTTCATCGACAGCGTTTACCCGTCGACACCTTTAGATCGCCGACACGGTGGTCGATATCAACCGCCTATAATAAAAATAGTGTCGACGAACGGTTACATGTAGTGCTAGGTAAAATACTATTTCAAATAATTAATAATCTATTTTATTTGAAATCGTACGTGCACTGCTAAAAATTACATATTTTATTTGTTCGAACGAAGCCTTTAACACTAGAACGACCGAACTATTATTATTATTATTGCAACTATTATTGCATCTATTAAAACTTCATACAATTCTTATTGTAACATGTACGTCATTAACCTCTTTGCAAATGTAAATATGTTCTAATTTGAACAATTGTGTATTTTGTCTATTTACTTTTGCTGTAGCTGCAGAAAATTCGTAGTTTAATAATAAGGCAAGGGATTAAAATTTGCTAAAAGTTGTAAAAGGCAATGAAATCTGTGAAATTAGTAAAGATGGAATTTAACCTCTTAGGCACGTTTGAATTTTGTGCAGGGCAATTTCTCTGTACGACACAGAACATTGGAATGAAGTTTTTGATAACTAAATTATAATTTTTCTAAAAGATATGATGCATATACTTTAACTTTAATAATTTTGGAATGAGGTTTTTGATAACTAAATTGTAATTTTTCTAAAAGATATGATGGATGTACTTTAATATTAACACTTTGACTGCCATGTCACCTACAATGGGTGACAGAGCAATTTGTACATATTTAAAAATAAATTTGTACATTAATATAATTGTTACACTACATTTAGTTGAAATCTGGAGAATACGAGAAGGTCGAAGGATAACTATGTATCGTAAATTTTAAATTATAAATTGTTGTTCCATCAAATAAATTACTTTGATTTTGTGGAATTTTTGAGATTGTTGTTCTGGCAGTTAAAGTGTTAATAATTTACTGTATTAATTAATAATAGAATTGAGTGTGTTCAAGCCACTATAATGGCGCATCGTAATATAAGATGACATCCGCGGAAGCCACCATTGTGGTGCATCGTGCTTAAGAGGTTAATGAAATACATCCGAAAATTTCTGATGAAAACATTTTTATAACTTAAAAATCAAAGTGACTGGTTTGGTAGTTCTAGTGCTAAAATTGTACTCTGTTCGAAGGATAATCGAAATAGTGTGGATATTGTTCGAAAGGGTGATTTCACAGAAGAAAATAAATTGAAAGTATGGAATGAATTGGTATCATTCGAGCCTCGTTTTCGAGAAAATTTCGAGTCACGATTTCTTGCAGTGTAATATTACGTGTTTCCTCAATCGATTTTTTCTTGAAAAGAAATCAATTAGTAAGAAGAAATAATCAAGAAATAATTTATTTTGTTGTAGATTATCCAAATGAAGATTTTATTTGCAGACATTCTACTGTTTATTTTAAATGGCATTTTATTTGAATTGTGGAACAATGGCTATTTGAAATAGCGATTGAAATACTTTTTCTCGAAAATGTTATCTTGCTGTGATCTCAAGATGTCGATGAGACTGTCAGTGAAATTCGGTGTCGATGAATTCGTATCGGTGAAAAATATTCGAATGAAATGATTGCTCTTAGTGGCTCTTGCATGTTTGCATGTTGTTTTATATAAAAATTCTTTTGCATGTTGTTTCGCATCAAAATCTGCAAGCTAATCATCGTTATAAAAATCATGCAAAGACACTGTGCATCTGTCATTAATTGAAATCTCATTCATTTATCTTCATAATTTGATTGGTATTCGATACTTACATCACTTTTCTTGAATCATGTATACTGTGTTGAATTTCAGTCATTATTTCACCGCAGATGCTATCAATTGCCAAAAACGCAAGTCCAATTAAAATTGACCTCTTCCCTTTAATGGTTTTGGTATATTGATAATGTGAATGTGATTAGTAGACCGCAGGTTTTATGCATTTATGGCAAAAAATGAGTAGGGGAAACGCAAAACGCTTAAAAAATATAACAGACATTTAAGAGAATCTATAAATCAATCTCTTATCAAGTTATTAAAATCATTAATAGAAAAATTAAATTTTGTGTAGTCTAGTATCATGTAATTATTCACAGAAAATTTAATTCTTCTTACTTATTCTATTAGTATTGCAATTCACACGTTACATTAAATTATTGTTTTTTATTAATCTTCTTTAATTATGCATTCGATATGTTAGGTGTTCAGACTGATCAAGTATCGATAAAATTATAATTGAGAATATTCCATACGTTTATATAATTATCGATAAAGTGCTGTTTAATTAAATCACAAATGAAATCACGTACTTCATACCTATAACGTATTCTAATATCTTTTACAGTTTCAAATAGCGTCTAACCAATTTTGTTAGAAATACACGATAGTTATTGCGGACTAAGATCTCCAAAGTTAACAAATACATAATTACGATTGCAAGAACGATGCACTTAAATCTGCTTTATGATGATTACATTTTCTTGTTCGTAAACTTGATTAACGAAAAACTGACTAATTACGTCCACGTTCTTGTAGTTTGCAGTTCGAACAGTTTTATTTCTAGAAAAGGTATTTGCATTCGCAGTTAGGAATTTCATGATTTCCCAGGGTTATATTTTAGCTTGGAAATCTCTGATATCGAAATTTGTGTTTTCGGTACCCGGGTAGGATCAGCTGTTCGCTCCCATCCCGTTGGTTGGCTGTCTTCGGCCAGTCCGGCCCGATTTTTTATTGCCGACGGTTTACGAGAGCCGCGTATCTCGGCAACGGCTGTAAAATAAATTACTAATGCAGCGAAATTGCACGCGAAATTATTGCCGCGATTACCGTGCCTCGCGCGAATCGTTTGAGCCTTCGGCTGATTAACCGCACGCTGTAAATTAACCGGCGCAATCGCGTTTTTGTTTTCAGATTACGGGTACGGTTTTTGAAATCAATTTAGGATTATGCGAGCTACGTACGACCATCCGCTTCCTTTTTTCGTTGGCTCCTTCCATGGGATCTCGTCGTTGCCGCGGTCTGTTATAATTCCAGAAAAAGTACTCAAAGACACAGACTAATTAAAAGCAAGTTCGCGAAAATAATTAAATGAACGGACGACGTCGAAATGTACGCAGGCACAAAACGTAAAAGTGAAAAATATCGTAGAATATTTATTTAAAAAACATTGCAAAAAACGAAGTCAGAGTTAGACTGTTAATACTTTAACTGCCGAACCAACAACCTCAAAAATTCCACAAAATCAAATTAATTTATACAATGAAGCAACGATTAAAAATCTAGAACGTATGACTCAAAATTATCCTTGAACCTTTTTATATTCTCCACATATCAACTAAGTTGAGTGTAACGAATATATTAACGAACAAATTTATTTTTAAACATGGACAAACAATTCTGTCACCCATATATGGGTGACGTGGCAGTCAAAGTGTTAAAGAAAGAAGACTAACATGTTATTTAAATTTTGAATGTTATTCCATAAAATTTAAATTCGTGTACAGCGTACGTGTTTGGCAAAGGTTTCACGATTGTTCCTAGCTGCTATAATGAATAGTCTACTTCTAAATAATGTAAATGTTAAAAATGTTGAAAATTATCATTTGGGACACTATAGTAGCCACTGTGACACGTTTTGGGTTAATATTTTTACTATTTTCTCTCTTTTTGAGTGAAGAAACTGCTCAGAAAAACATGAAATAATTAAAAGAAATGAAGTAATAATTGCACATATATGAAATATTTAAAGAAAAGAATAAGAATAAATAAATGACGCTAAACAAGTCTGTCGCCGGATTATTAACACGTTGAACGCTGTGGTGATCACCTGTGACCAACATCGTTGCATTGCTTAAAAATGATTGTCATAAAATTAATTGCATTGAGGTTCAATTTATTAGTGTCGAAATTAACTAGACTATAGTGTCGACGGAAAACTTCATTATCCAGTAAAAAGCAATCTTCCCTCATAACACGAATTATCTCTACGAATGAAATAAATGGAACTCGTATGGAACACAAAATTCGCGCAGTATTCAACGTGTTGAGATAGACTAGACTATGAATCGTCGTTCAAAATACAAATTTTCTAATTAAATTGTGAAAAATAATAATTACATGAAAATATATTTTTTCTTTTAACCCTTAGCGCTCCAATGACTAAAAATTTCGTCACTATTAGTTAAAACAACTTTTACATTGCTTCGTTTGCATTTAAGGAGTTGGTCAAAATTTCAATGTTGCACATACGAGAAATAATAATAAACTTTACAATTCACGAAAGGAAATGAACCATGTACAGTGAAATTATTTTATGTAAAAAAATGTTTCGGTTTTAGAATTAAAATTGCTTGGAGAGCTAAGGGTTAACAATGAATTAAAAATAATGTAACAATATCCTCCAATTCTTCTAATACGCCATAAATGCATAAAGCATTCTCATCCACAGTCCAAGGGCGAATTTCTAAACCCCCGTGATCCAAACGTGATCTTACTACCCCTGGAATTTCCAGTCCCATTACGATCCACTATGGCTCAAGAATCAGTACAGGGACGTACAAAGTAATGGAAAAGAAATTCGTAATAGCGGCGAAACAAATGAAGATCAATGGAAAATAGGAAAAGGGTGAAAATGTAAATGAGATGAGCATGGATTTGTCATTTTTAAGGAACTAGTGCTAGAAGAGTCTGTCGCAGGATTATTAAGGGAGAGTTTCTAGATTCCCTTAGCCGGGCAACGAACTTAATACGTAATCCGGAGTTAGTGTCTTTTCAGTCGGAAACACCCTGTATACACGGCCGTTTATACACGTACACGGTGGACCACATCTCGTAGTGGTTTTTCGTATTATCCCGGGCGACATAATATGGGGGTTTATCTCGTGGAATCATGGTAGCTTAGCGGGGTGGTTTCTTCCCTCGCGCAGACCGTAGCCTCCTCGAAGGCAAATCCTCCCAGCGGAAGACAACGTCGCAGCCCCTTGGACCTTCGGGCCATGTATATTTTCATGGTGTATATACACGTCTCCAATTTCTCTTTACCCACCCACTCTTCAAGGTCTGAAGAATCCTGCGACAGAATGACGCTGTCGTATCTTGTGCGTCTTGTCAGGATTATCTTGAAGGGCAGCAACAAGTATTGCAGTTCCTAATTTTCCTATTGCATTTTCTGAAATTGTTCAACCACGTACGCATAACATTTGAAGAAAGATCGAGTTATCTGATCAATCGTAGCTAGTAATTAAACATAATTGAGAAGAGAAGTATAAAGAAGAGTAATTGTAAGAGAGCTAGAATAGATGAAGAAATTAATAAAGTCTGAAACAGAAGAATAGATGAATAAATGTATAAATGCATACATTGTGCAATACTTAAGTTCATTTGGTGTGGAATCCAAATTTGAACTGCAGGATTGAGAAAGTGTGCGTGGAAGGGCATGGTACGAATATTTTAATGTAAGAAAAAATTATTGTAAAATAATTTTAGTTTAGTTTCGAAGTAAATTTATGTAAAATTAAATTGGCAGTTATGTGTGTGGACACCCAACATTTTTTTATTTAATTTCTTTGTTGGTATCGACTTATTTCAATGGACAAAATAGTATTTATATATTATATAGGTCAGATTTATGACGAAGAATTCAAGCAGAGTATACTAAATATTAATGGTATCCATTTATTTTAATCCAGTTATCAACGTTGAAGCAGCAATGTACCTGTGGACATATAATAAAGAGATTTCCTTTTTCTACTAGGAAATTATCAAGGACAAGAAGGTTCAATGAGTACAGTCGAGGAGGAAATAAAAGGTATTGATGCGAGAGAAACCATTTCAGAATTTAATATAACTGAAAATATTATCTATTAAGTTCATTCTAAACATTGTCCATATTTCCGAGAGTGTTATTAATGTAATTGTCATAAAGCTGCGACGGAACATCTTCGTTAACCAACCCCGTGTGCCCAAACCTGTAAATTTACTAGGGGAAAGTGTCCCCTATCTTTCACCGACTGGAGAAGGACAGAGGAAAGTTTGGTTGCGCTTCCGAAGCAAAGCACAATAGCCTTGAGTGACAGTGCTATCGTAGAAAGTCTTCGAAAGGAAATATTGGGGGATAGAATTGCGAGCTGGGAGGGACGAGTACGGGGGTGGATGATGCTCGGTGTTATTGATTCTAATGATATATTCGCGCCGGGGGCGGTGGCAGAATGTAATTGATATCTCGTGTGACGCGAAACGTATTTATGACTTGGCGTTTCCTTCGATTATTCTTTCTCCATCGAGATTAAAGTCCGTTTCTCTTTATACTCGGCTTACGTTCCAATCCATTCTAATATCTGATCGAATGTAAATTTAATTCTCCCACTTCGAAAACGGTTTCAAACTGTCAATTACCCTAAAAATGAACCAACAAAAAGTTACCGAGAAAAATTTCTTAGACTAACTTCAGGAATTACCCCTTTCAAGGAATATTTCTGGAACACCCCGTATATTTTCCGGTATCATTAAGAACATAGAAGATATTTTAATTGAAAGTCTTAAATAACTGGACTATCAACCCCCTGTCTTACGATTTATTTACGGTCGCAGTGATTGGAATTTCTCTGTAATAGAAATAAAAATTGTATAAATATTGCATGTCTATATGTTCTCCAATGGATATACATTCAGAACAACCGAGTACAATATTGTTTCGATGTAAGGGAAGTGAACCTTCTATGGGCCCCTGTAACTTTCAGGTCACATTTTAATTTATCAACATTTTACCAAATAATTATAGCTTTTTTCATAAGATGGCGCATATATCTTAATTCTATAACGTTTCCAAGACAACCAATATTAATATTTATGACCGTTGCTAGGCTCATCAACCTGAAATAACAAAGTAAATGCTGTGCAATCTGTCTGCAGTAAAAATAAGTGAAACCATTTGATCCAATTGATATTATTTGTGCTTTTGTCAGTGATTACCAAACTAAAAATAGTGCACATAATAGCTCTGGGTTCGTATATCAATAACAACCTATTTGTTTGCATTTCAATTTTCAATTTGTTACTGTTCTTTTATGATACAGTTTTGTAACTTTGAGGTTACAGTGGGCTATTATGGCAGATTTCGGTACATTTAGGATAAAGCTTGTGCTTCCTCCTGTTTTCAGATTTATACATCATATACCCAAAATATTAATACAAAATCAAATAGAAATAACAGAGGAATTAGAATTAGACGCATTGGCGGTAATAGATCCGATGATTCCTTATTAGATTCCGAGTCCGATGAAGATGTAATAGTATTTCCCCGACGACGGATAAATGTCATTGACAGTGACGAAGAATTTAGTACTCGATCCTCGTCAGATGAGGAAGATGTAGGACCACAAAGAATTGTTTGCCAATCACTATCCTAGACGAATAATAATAGTTGTTATCATTCTTGGAAAGGAGATTGCCCTTATGTCCCCGAAGCACCCCATTCTCCTGTGACCTATTTTCGAAAACTATTTGACAAGGAAATTATAAGCAATATAGTTGACTATACCAATATGTATGCACTGCAATGTGGTCCAACAAAGAGATTTCAAAAATGAAATGTTTAACGTCAAGTGCAAATTGTTTTATGGAATTTCACGCTTAAGCTTTTATGCACAGAAGTGCAAACTTTATAGGCCGTTGTTACCTGAAAGTCACATAGTGACTTTCTTTCATATTGCAATAAAATTGTTTAAACGAAAAAAGTTTTTTTCATTTGCATATATAAGTTTATAATTTCTGATTTCTCGTTTCCCCAATTCTTTTTTATTAAAAACAAAAATTCGGCCCACAGAGGGTTAATAACATGTATATTTATTAGAGTCATTGGACAATTTGTATATTTCCCCGGTGCAGGATTGAATCAACGCGGTACGAAGCTGCGGATATAATAAAACGTTCTTAGAAGTTCGAAGGCAGACTAAGCGTTCTTTTCGATTCAGCTTAAAATACAGCATTGATTAAAGTTAAAGCGATGCAGTTATTTAATACTTAGATTCCATGATCCCAACAGAGTCCGTTCAGAATTTACGTCACAACATTACAAGGCAAAAATGGTTAAATATATTTTCCTTGCTCAACTGTACGATTAAAATAAAATAATACATCAAAGATTTACAATAATAACCACAATAGACTTTGAATTATTTACAATGTTACTTTCATTCCCTGGTTACTTCTGACCGCGGTCCTCTATGCTGGTAAAAATTCTGCAAGAGATAGTCCGACTATTTTCGAAAGCTCGCCAAGCGACGCGCGCATAAAATTCCCCGGTCTAATAACAAGTTTCTTCGACGTGGCAAATTGTGCCTCCAGTTTCAGCACGGGAAACAACGCCATACGTCTTCATAGTCCCGGTAATGGGGTAATGGTATACACATAACGAACACAGCACGCCAAGCTCACCGGGATAAAGAGCCGCGGCGTATCCGAACGGATTATCTGTTTCTCTTCGCGAAATAAAGAATTTCCGCGTTGTCGGGTAACGGCCACGGGGAAATTTCAATGTCTCCGGTCTATTTAATGGCCGTAATTCAATTGTCCGACCCCCGCTCGAATAAACAAGCCTACCGAGCATTAAATAACCGGCCCTATTCGGCGCTGCGAATTGTCGCTGCCAACTTGGGAACGATACACAAGGCTGCGCCGCACCGCCTCGCGCGTTCACCACCGCGGATAAAGAATTTCGCCACGTTCTCCAAAGGATTCGCGATTTAGCTCTCTCGTCTCTCGGAACCGCTATCCGCCAGTTATCAACCACTCTCCAAACGATCCTAATGTTTCACCGATTTTTGACTGAGCTATCCATACTTTTTTCCACTCGCTTTTTACTGGAACGTATTCCTGCTCCTTTCTCTCGCAGTGCGGTATATTTTACGGTTACAGTGATTAGAATTCCTTTGAAGCTCTTAATACCAGGTTTACTAACATTTTTCTCTGGCGATTATTAAGGTTGCAGAGATGCATTCACAGGGAATGAGTCGACAGATTTATTTCTTTGGGGATGTGTTATAGAGAATGGATAAAAATATGCATACGGATATTCTTGATATTTCTATGAAGAAATGTAAAACAGGTGCTTTTTAGTACTCTGTGAACCTAGTGTTAATTTAAGTAGAAGAAGAAGAAATTACTAACATTTTTTACTTGCGATTATTAAGATTGTAGATATCCAATCACAGGGACTGAGTCAATAGATTTATTTCTTTGGGTATGTACCATAAAATATGGATAAAAATTTGGATAGACGCATTCTCGTTAGTTTTATAAAGCGCTTTTAAGCCGCCTGAGAGGAGCCATTGCAGTGCAAGGGTTAAATAATTATGCTAATCGTCAAGAATCATCTTCAAATCATACATGTGCGATCAGAACATTTGCAACTTATTACTGGAAAAACGGCATTATGCAATTCATAATGCAAGTACAAGTTTTAAATGCTCAAACATTTAGTTTGAAACCGGTTAAATATTTTCGTGCTCCTAATATCGTCGATATTTCCCATTAATATTTTACAACTGTTTTTACCATTATTGAATCCCCTTCGAATTGTACATGTACAATCAGAACACCTGCAACTTATTACTAAAACAACGGCTCTATGCAATTCATAATGCAAATACATGTTTTAAATGCTCAATCATGTAATTTGAAACTGTTTGAATACTTTCAGGATCCTTGTATCGTCGATACTTCGAAGAAATATTTTACAACTGTTATTGCCGTTGATGAATCCTTTTCAAATTATACGTATAGAATCAGAATACCTGCAACTTATTACTGAAATAACAACCTCATGGAATTCGTAATGCGAGTACATTTTTTAAATGCTCAATCATGCAATATGAATCTGTTTAACTACTTTTAAATGGTCCTTGTGTATCGTCGATATTTCGAAGAAATATTTTATAACTATTGTTACCATTGATGAATCCTTTTTAAATCATACATGCATACTCAAGACACTTGCAACTTATTACTGGAACAACGGCATTATGGAATTCGTAATGCAAGTACATTTTTTACATGCTCAAACATGTCACTTGAAACTATTTGAATACTTTCAGGGTCCTTGTATCATCGATATTTCGAAGAAATATTTTACAACTGTTGTTACCATCGATGAATCCTTTTCAAATTATACATGCATAATCAGGACACTTGCAACTTATTACTGGAACAACTGCCCTATGCAATTCATAATGCAAATACTTGTATAAAATGCTCTTAATTTGAAACCCTTTCGAATACTTTCGTGGTTCGACAGCGTACCGACGAATGTGTAAAAAGCAGTATCGTCTTCGGAGCGCTTTCGATCGTGGAGTGAGCTGTCGTTGCTGGTGAACCTGGCAGAGGCGTGTAGCAACTTTGCAGAGGTAAACTGTCGCGTAGCATTTAATCTATTCGGCGGGGCCCGATTAGCCGCGGCTTCATACGCGTCTCCGGTCGGCATTCCTTGTAAATTTAATCCCGTTTGCTTGGCAGGGCCGATGTGTGCTCGAACAGGCGCGCGATTCGATTGTCACGCGACGCCGGCAGAAATACCAAATAAATCGGCGAGGGGCTCGTTAAATGAGCCGCCCTATTTGGCGTTGCAAATTGTCAGCGTCCACGTAGGAATGGGATACAAGGTTCGATTACGCGGGTATACGAGGTGCAAGGAACGGTATCTCGGCCTAAAGGAGAAGTACAAGGGCTATTAATCCGGGTCCCGAAGCGGGTACATAAACGGCCGCTGCTATCCGCCGACATTTCTATGGACGTATATGTATGTGGCGTCATAGTCGTCGTCCTCCTCGTCGTCGTCCTTGTCGTACCGTTCCGTTCTGTTCGGCTCTGTTCCGTTCTGTTCCGTTCTGTTCCGTTCTGTTCCTCCGTCGGAGAGCTTTTATTTTCTCAAATCGATGCCCTGCCTGCATGCCGGCATTGTCGCGCAGAAACTACGGCTTTGTATGCATATGTAAACGCGGTTTACTCGTAGAAATTGCCGGGCATTGTACGCGGACCAGTTGGACGCCGGGGCCCCGCCATTCTTCTGGCTTAGGAAATACCGAGGACCCTATTTCACGCACATGACCGTCCCCGGCATACAACGCGTACAAATTCTGCAACCAAAATTTCGATTTCACCAACAAACGTTGTTCGCCTACCGGAAGTTCGACGAGTTCAAACGGAAACAAACGCGAACAGCTTGTTTGCTGCGCGTTCTTTCGAAAGTCGCCGATCCGAGGCTAATATCGAAAGTAGATGTAGTTTTGTCAAATTTGTACAAAATTTTATTGTCCCTAAATCATTCAGGATTTGAATGTATTGCGGGAGATGTTAGGGATTAGTTCTTGTTACATAGTTTCATACACGTAGTCATTTAGCCTTGTTATATAATTTCGTTTTTAGCTATAGTTATCATAATCGATCTTATGCTATCTTATGCTACCTTAAGCTATAGTTATCTTCACCTTCGAAAATGTTACAAAAGAAAATCGATAAATTATATTTTTTATCAGGATACATTGTCTTCAATGCTTACTTAATGATCATAAAAGAATAAAATTCGAGTTTGTCTAAAAAGAATGGTTATTTATGTTTGTTAGACTTCGTTTAACCCTTTCAGGAGGAGCGTAGTCATATTGGCGACATCGGGTGTATATATTTTGTCCCTTAATGTTGCAAAAAAGTAACTGCATTATTTTAGGATTTTGGATTTCTAAAAATCCTCGTCCGCGAAGGGTTAAAATTTTCAACAGGAGTCTGACTCATTATGGCAACGGGTTAAAAGATTATCTAATATTTTGAAGGTTTATTTCTTTGTTAATTTAAATGTAAATTAATTTGCGTTTAAAATGCAATGAGGGTGGCAAAAGAAGTCGTCTTCTCCTTTTCGAGATAAAAAGAGTTCAGTTGATCATGGCAATAAGGTTTTAATCCTTCAGGGCATTAATTTTAAATATCTTCTCCTAGACATACGAATATTGCAGAGAAAACCCTCAGAAAGATGGTACTACTTTTAAACATGTGCGGACCCTTCCGAGGATTTTAAATCGAAAGCTAAATTTTCTGGATTAAAATAAGAATAACTCGGCTGACTATGGCAGAGTATTATAATATTTTTTAAAAATTGTGAGCCCTGAGTTTTCGAGTACTTTGAATTATTACCCGAGCTCCTCCGGATCGAAGCGAGAGGGAAACAGCAGAATATGGCAAATAGGTTTCGAACCCGCGGCGTTTAGGGAAACGCGTCGTGATCGCTATTAATCTCGGCGATACCGTCGCTGTCTAATCCGAGAAAGTGGTCGTCCGCCCTCAGCGGACAAGGGGATCCGTTGATTGTGAGAAATCGCAGGATTAGTGAAAGCACGAGGTTCGCGTAAAACCCGAGTGGAGTATGTGGTCGTCGTCTTCTTCATCCGAGGGTTTCGCTGATTCTAAAAAAGCGATGATTGAATGGTCCCGCGACTTCCGAGGGGATATTAATTTTCATATTGAAGTGCCGGCGCATTGTGTTGGTACGGGACTCGCGCGTAGAACGTCCACAAAGAACCGTTGCTTTCGAACAACCCGAAAAACTTTCTACGTTCTCTAGCGAGAAACAGAAACGTCGCCGCCGCCGTTCGTTATCCAGCTAATTCCTCGGTCGCTTCCGTTCCAGTTGGAATTATGGAATCGCGGTTGGAATCGACACGCGGAATTGATCGAGGTGTTGAAACGACTTATGACGCATCGAGCCATTAAAGACAGCAGCCGTAAAAATAAGAGCTGCCAGATGACGATGATGATGACGATGGTGAAAGCTCGGGATGATAGCACCGCGGCACCACGCCGTGCCCCGCAGGATACCACCACGATATCCCGGCGAGAGCAAACCGTTCGAATAACTCGTCGGCTTTTCGACGTAATCAATTCTACGCGAGGGCGTACCAACACCTTTCACTTACACATGTCGATCGGGCCGAGTCGTAAAAATTCTCCAGTCTCGTCTTAATCCGCCGGAAATCGGCCAGGTGATACGATTACGGCGGAAGCCTACCAAATTTTCATTATCGTTCGATCCTTCACCCTCGTACGGTTCTCGAAGACTGTTGTGCCTGTGGTAGATACAATGAGTAACTTTAATATTCGGACATTATAAAATTTTCACATTGTCGCATTTTAATTTTGTTCACGATGCAGGAAGAATAGTTAATTCTAAGTCCATTGTCCATGATTGAAAACTCTTCGATGGATCTCTCAACGCTGACAGCAATTTTTTTATTGTAAATCAGCGTGAAATTCTCGATAACGTTGTCTAATAACCTGGTTACAAATTATAATGTAAAAGCAGTTTTTTCGGCCTCATTCTGTTGCAGTGCAACTATTGAAAGTCCTAATAATAATAGGGTTCCGGTCGGTAAAGTGTTAATTCTCGAGAAGCGAACGCTTTCGATTGTTTCACGATATTTGTAGTTCGATCCGTTTAGATTCAATCAATTTTCTTGTATATTGTTTTGAAAGTTTTTCTTTGAATTCGATGATGAATCTCTTGTTGGAATTTATACAGCTCATAATTGAGACTAAATGCTAGGAAATTCGATACGAGATGAAACGCTTTCATTTCTGCGACAAAATGGACCACCATTTTGACGAATTCCTATCGTACGAGGGTTAAATTAATTTAAGTAGCTAACCATTTGAAGTGACTACTAGAAAATTAGATTTTGGACGGAACGTTGAACAAATGTCTCCTTTATGAAATACTAAAACAAATTGTAGCAAAGAAACGTTGTAAAATATTCTATCCAGATATTTCACTTCCTCCACAAATATTATATTAATTAATAATATTAATTACAAAGTATATAAAATTGATTTGATTAATTTCTCTTAAATCGCATGATCACGGGCGTCACCTGTCCTTAATAGACAGCGAATGTGTTAATTTAAAGCTATAATGTAAAGATAAAAATGTAAACCTCATTCGGACGGTTTTGTGGTTTGTTTTTTTTAAAGAATTAGGACAACTTTCGGTATTGCCTAGACACCTTCTTGTAATAGATCGACGATCTCATATAACTTGTTATTACATTATTATATCAGTAATAAGTTTTAACTCTGCAGAATTTATTACAGTCACTAAATTACTTTAATTTGTTGAATATGGTCGTTCGCCAGTAATCGTATTAAAAGGGCTGTCTCGCGTAAACCAATAAAAAAATCGATCTTCTCATTACAGTTTTCTAAGATTTTTAAAATTTACAAAAACCATCCTATATTATTATGATTAAATTCATTAAAATGTTATGACACTTTCCGAAACATTGTTTTCTTGCAATCGTCGTAAGCTTGTCATTTCAATGAATTTCAGTTTAAAATTGTGGGAAAACATTTTTCCATCGTTTCATAAAATACAATAACAAATCGATTTCCCGTACCAGTTACACGAGAATCTCTCCTTAAAGACCACTGTACGCATTCTTTTTTTAAACTTGCGGCGACCGTACGACAACGAAATTGCGGTCTGAAGTACCATACATAAAATTACGCAATGCACTACTTGTTTTAAACGTAACTGCAGCAACTCATATAATAATTCAGACCGCAATTACGTTGCCGCACGGTCGCCGCATGTTAAAACAAAAAAAAAATAAAAAAGACGGATGTGTATAGCGTGCGGCTGTACTGCGATATGACCCGCGTAAACTTATGAGCCGAGATTTTGAGGAGCGGCCTGGAGGGGGAAAGGGATCCTGAATATAAAATTTCAATTGCGAATTTTTATTAGTTTCTAAGATACGAATGAAAATCTCCATCAAATTCTGTTTCTATAGTTTCTATACTTAAATAAAATTCATTTTGAATAAAAGAAACATTTAATTGAAAAATGATAAAATGAATGTTTTCAAGAATACTATACATTAAAAAATATTAGAGTAAATAAAATTACTATATAAGAAACTGACTAATAAAATATTCCTAAACATTAATACGCTTTTCTCTTACTAGATGAACTCTTAAAACTTTCAAAAATTAACAATTATCGTTTGGTCCATGTTATACATTAAATGAAATAATAGAAAACTAAATTAAAAATTTTATTTTTTTTTAAATTTCATCTATATCTTTGAAATACTATGTGATACCTATTTTCCAAATTTCATTGAAATCCTACTATTAGTTTTGAAGATATTACATGTTTTCTAAAAAGTGCACTTTTTTCATACTTCGCTAATTTTCGCTCGCTAGACGTGCGAGCCAAGCTCATGGTGTTACTCGCCGATAGTGTAACACTTTACCGATCGGAGATTATTTCAGAATTTTATAAAATTCACTTTTTAATGGGTCATTCAACGCTAACAGCAATTTTTATTTTAAACCAACAAGGCATCCTTGGTAATGTTATTTAATAATTGCGTTACAAATTGCAATGTTAAAGTACCTTTTAAGCTTCGTTTTGATACATTACAATTATTGAAAGTCCTATTAACACTTTGACTGCCACGTCACCCATATATGGGTGACAGAATGTTTAGTCCATGTTTAAAAATAAATTTGTACGTTAATATATTCGTTGCACTCAATTTAGTTGATATCTGGAGAATACAAAAAGCTTGAAGATTAACTATGTGTCGTACGCTTTAGATTTTCAATCGTTGCTTCATTATATAAATTACTTTGATTTTGTAGAATTTTTCAGGTTGTTAGTTCGGCAGTTAAAGTGTTAATAGGCTTCCGGTTGGTAAAGTGTTAATACTTGTCCAACGATCCAATATTTCAAGAATTGTATATTCAGGATTCCCTCTTCTCCAGTTTCTCTATCCCGAACATTTCATCTCGTAACTTTGTCCGGGTCGTGCCGCAGCATGCTCCCAGCGTGCCTTAGAATCGGACTTTCGTTTCAGCGTTGAAACTGCAAGCTTGCGATGTTTCGTTTGACGATTGTGTAGGAATCACAGAGAAGAAGAAATCGATTGGAGAATTCAGTAACGGTGTGCGAGGAACGGAACACACGCGTGTCAATAAAAGAGGATCGCCGGATTCACCGTTATTGCCGCCCCGAACGGTTTCCCCTCGGGCCCCTCTAAAACACCTTTCTCCCTTCTTTCGAAACAGAAACTGACCTGAATCGCGGTGCATCTATCACGAGGAAGAATCGCGACAAGACACGTATACATCTCGAGGGAACAGAGCGCACAGGTACCGGCGGTGTGGCGGCCGCTGTGTGTTCTCTTGCTGGCGTGCCGGTGTTATTGCATGGCGCAAGTCGAAGAGCTGCAGCCGGCTGCAGGTGCACCGCTTCTCCACGCTCGATCCGAAGACGTTTCGGTGTGCATTGTGATCGAATGATATAATAAAGGCTGAAGTCCGTGGGAAACGGAGAGCAGAGCCACCTGACGCACCGTCAGCAACGTCGTAGAAAGCCCTCATATACAGGGTGATCCTATCAAACTGTGTCACCGGATCGTATCGAACCTCGAACCTACGGGAACACGGTGCCCCGTACAGTGCAGCAATTATGAGCAGTCTTCTTTTTGACGTTTCGTTTATTATTACTTTATATCCACCGGCAGCTGTTCGATCGAATGGCGCGAAAGCCAATCAGTGCAACACGAATTTTATTATATCAGCTCGACGCATGTGAAACGTCCGATTCGTAACAGTAACTTTAACAGTTAACCTACCACAGCGGGTCGAATGACCCTTTTCACATTTTTTTATTTTACAATTATTCACGTTATAGAATTGCCTTTAACGCTGAACCGACCGTAGTGGATCAAATGACTCTTTTCAAATTTTTTATTCTTAAATTATTGAAGTTATATGATTATCTTTAACGCTAGACCTACCATAGTTAATTCTAGTATATTCTGGTATGTACTAGTATATTCGTCTATATTCGGGTATATTATGGTACATTCAAGTATATTCTTGTATATTCTGGTATATTGTGGTATATTCTAGTACGTTCTAGTGAATTCTGGTATATTCTGGTACATTCTAGTATAATCTAATATATTCTGGCATATTATGGTATATTCTCGTATATTCTTGTATATTCTGGTATATTGTGGTATATTCTAGTACATTCTAGTGAATTCTAGTATATCCTGGTACATTCTAGTATAATCTGATATATTCTGGCATATTATGATATATTCTAGTATATTCTTGTATATTTTGGTATATTGTGGTATATTCCAGTACATTCTAGTGAATTCTTAGTCTAGTGAACTAAAAATCTAGTGAAATAGTCATTAATTTCATACGATAGATTGGGTGAAGTATTCGATCGTATATCGTAAGTAAAAATCACAGAAAATCTAAATGAATTAAATCTTGTAAACTTTACAAGTCAGTGTACACTAGTCGATTTTAATGCTCGTTAGGTTTAGCGTTGGAGCCTAGCAGTTGGTGGACGATTGTATAGTTCGCACGCATAATTAGACGCAACGGTTTTGCGATGAACGCCAGCGAACGGGGCCGGGTACCGAGAAAGGAAAATCGTCCGACTAGCAAGACAAATTACATTCTCTTAACAAGACATTGGCATTAATTGACTCTTCCATTTTACCTATTGCAGCGTAATTCCTGCAATCATAATTCTCACTTGTCTCGCGCTCGCGGCAATCGCGGAACCGACGTTTCAATTAATTTATAGATTACGAAAGAATCTAATGTTGAGGCACACTGCGTGTATGTGTGTTTCTCACTTTCTTGGTTCCAATTACTATAATTGGAAGGGTATACGTATTACTGGACCGGCCACGAATTTAATTTTCCGATGTTTGCGCCAACGACCGCGATAGCTGTCCCGATTTTCAAATGCTTTGATGCTCGTGCTTCGAACAAATGTTCCTTCTGATGAATTTCTTTTTAATACGATCTAATCATTTCCGTTCGATGGATAATTAATAATTCTATTCGGGAAGAGAGACTGAACGTTGATGTACCTAGCATAGTCGTTCCGAGGATTATTGACGCTTTAATTGAGAAACTTATTATTGAGTCCTATGAATATGCTAAAAGAAGTTTAACACAACTAACGGAGCCATAAAACCAGCTGGTATATGTTGTCTTGTAAAAATGATAAGAATTTATTTATTTAGACTGTGCACGGTTCTTATTATACGTGCTCCACTAAAGATATTCATTCAATGATTAATAAGATAAAATAAGAACGGTCAACTTTCGACAGAATTATTGAATTTTCAAAAATGTCTACAAAACTGAAATCATATATAGTAATAAAAATTGTACAAAATATAAATAAATTAAATTTTGTCATTTGTATGATACAATGTACACTAGTTAATTTTAATGCTCGATAGGTTTAATTTTAATAAAGGAGCAAACCGTTTCTTCAATTTCTATTTACATCTTCTATTTTAATTTTAAGGAAAGTTTCTTTCCAATATCAGCGGGGATGAATACGATGCATACACGTGCAAGTGTATAATACCATAGGTAATCTTTCAAACCGCTGTCAAATTACGGTAAACGTATCTTTATCTTTCCAATAACCGAGTGCGCATAAATTTTCAATAATTTTACGAATCAATGATTACGCTCTAACGGGAAGATACGCGGAGAAGGGAACTAGAAACGAATGAAAATTTCGAGTAATCTCACAGACCTGCCAGAGTAGCCGAGGGTTAATTTGTCCGTGGTAAAGGCAGGTGGAAAACGCGGCTCGAAGCATGCAACGGAATGATCAAATTCCGTAGCGAGCGACTGGAAAGCGGATCGGAATCGAGAACGAATTTTGCAGGAATTATGGTTTCCTCGCGGTGTCGATAAGTGCCGGCAATCACGAAGAAAGTGTGTACGACACGCCTTTTACGGGGCCAATTTGTCACGCAATAACGTTCCGCGAGGACTGCCGAAAGGCCTGGCACAAGGGAAAAGCTGTGGAACGACAATTCAATAGTCCTCGCATGTTTCATTAATCAAAACATACAAATCGTGACGTCGACAACCACCGCTCGTCACGCGAAGATCCACCGCAAAACTTTTCGTAACACGCCGAGCCACCGCCGCCGCCGCCGCCGCCGAGGTGAAATCGTCACTTGTGCGAATGTGCCGAAGATGACAGGCCGAGGGGCCGTTCATGGTCGGGCCCCTCTCTTCGCCTCTGCTGCCGCCGCCGAACCCGATACATCCAGCCTAACCGACCACCGGAACTAGGTCGTGTCTGTGCGACCGCGAGAAATTTCAATAATAACCGTGCGTGGTCATTCCCCGGTGGCAATTTCGCGTTACGCAAACGACCGAGAGAGCGGACGTTGTATCTCACGGCTGCCCAGGCCAAAAACCGTGTTTTTCTGGACGCTTAACATTCGATTTACACGGCACCGAAAACCTCCGCACGAACCTCCATCGATACGCCCGCCAGCTTCCGGACCTGCAAATCATAACCCATAAATTATCGTACAACCCTCCTTTGAGCGAACTGCACACTTTTCTTCGGATGCGTGCTCCTTCTTCGACGCTGCTTCCCCTTCTCGAGTACCATTTCCTTTATCTGTTTTAGGTGCGGGCATAAATTCTTTCGTTACCTTGTCCACGATCTTCACAGTTTTCAATTTAGGTATGTACAGTGGCTAACGAAAGTATTCGAACGGTCAGATTTCTTATCTTTAGCACATGAAATGTGTATGTTAATCCGAAATGTATAAACAATTTAGTGTCTATAGCAAAAGAGAAGTCCTAAGATTATGTTAATAAAATTGAAAAATAATCCAATCATACGTACAATATTTATAACATATTTACTTAATACACGCACCAGGAATGGGTAACAAAAGTATTCGAACGCTTCAAAGTTATTGGTGTTTCTACTTATGTATATCGCAATGCTGAATGTAAACAAAGGAACACTTAGTTGATCATAAAATATCGTTCGACTAAGAACAAAATACAGTTGTATTAACGAATATGAATAGGAAAATGTCAGAAACATAAAACTGTGAACGAGAAATAATATTAAACCTGCGTAGAGATGGAAAATCTTATAACGAGACTGCAAATATTGTAAAGAGGAGTAAATCTACAGTGCGCTATATAATAAAGAAGTTTGAAAATCAAGAAACTGTTGTTAATAAAGCTCGTTCCGGTCGTCCGAAAAAATTGACAAACAGAGAAGAGAAAACTATAATTCGCGAAATAAAAAGAGATCCTGCAACTTCTACTCCCAAATTGGCAAATATGGTTGAAGAAATGTTTGGTAAACAGGTCCATCCTCGATTGTGTCGACGATTACTGTGGGACAATAATTATCACGGCAGAGTTTCAAGAAAAGAGCCTTAAATTAATAAAGTAAATCAACGAAAGAGGTTGCGGTTCGCAAAAAATTATATTACTAAAAATAATTGCTTCTGGAACAAAGTAATATTCTAAGACGAATCGAAATTTAATATCTTCGGTTCAGATGGTCGGAATTATGTTTGGCGAGAACCAAACACAGAGTTGCAAGCAAAACATTTAAAACAAACAGTCAAACATGAAGGTGGCAATATCATGGTATGGGACTGCATGGCAGCTAATGGGACTGTGAAATTAGTGTTTATCGATGGTACACTCGATAAATGTAAATTCCTAAATATTTTGAAAAATAATTAGAAAATAGTGTCAAAAAACTGGGATTACTAGAAGACTTTTGCTTCCAACAAGATAACGATCCCAAGCACACAGCTTGGATCGTGAAAGAATCGATCATTTATAATACATCACGCATGTTGAACACTCCCCTACGAAGCCCAGAGCTCGGTCCGATTGAGCACCTGTGGGCAGAAATCGGAAAAAGACTAAATAAATATCATAATACAATAGCCACTGTAAATGTGTACACGGAATTTTCGTGTAGGAAATACAAGTTTATTGTACGAAAATGATGAAGTATTGCCCATCAGTAGCTATACATATTTCCTATCTCTTTGATAATTTGTGGATGTCACAGCCAAAAGTACAGTTCCTCCTCCTGTCCTCCTCCTTAATTAAAATGTGACGTAAAAGCTAGACAAAATAGCTCCGCGTTCAACGTGTTAACGTTATTTCTTTGCGACATGAAAAACCCAAAGATGGACGAACAATGTTTTACGATCGAGGGAGATACGTATGTCTAGGAAAAGAACGCTTCGTCAGTAATGAATGCACGAAGAATATTTTCGCTCGACACTAAAAGGGTTAAAATAGCGTGAATATCTGTCAATATCGTATAAATTGTTTATAACATATTAATTTCTAAATTTAATACCGTCAGTCCCCAAGGACTGACCATAGCGTTTAACGTGTTAACTATCTTAGAAGATAAAAATCTTTCACTTCAAACATCTCGAGATCACAGTTCGACTAGTTTTTCAAAGTTTTTCGGGCCAAATATCCCACTGCGCACCGTGTAGATCGCGAGGACTACTTCTCTCGCGCCATATGGCTCGGCCCGGGCATTCCCACACTTAGCATCCCGTGGTCATTCTTCTTCTTCTTCTTCTTCTTCTTCGTTTCTTTCCGTCGTTGCTCGCCGACTTTTCAACCCTGCAATCTTTCGCCTGGCCCCCACGCCGGGTCGAGCTAATTCTAGGGCGTCGAAATGCATCCTCGCGGAATCGTACGAACGGAGAAACTGGCCCGAAAGAACAACGGAAAGAGCAACAGAAGCGGCGCGTCTGCAGAGGTAAACAATTAAAATACACAAGCTTGTTCGGTGCGCTGGCAGGCTTTCGTTTCCGAAGATGAAGATGCAGTGGGCCGGGTAAGAAACAAAAGCGCCGATGGAAATAACTGTACACCGACGTACACGCGGCCGTGGAACCGGAGCTGTCTCGTAAATCGTCCACACCGCGTTTATGCCACTTTGCCACTTCTAATGTCGGTTCTCCAGACCCTTCGGTGATCGTTTCGATTTTTTAATCGTCACTGCCCGCGGGAAATCGAAAAATCGACATTTCGTGACTGAACTACGCTGCTGCATCGCGTATGAACATTTTCAATGCTAGAACGACGAGAAGCGTTAACGCTTTGACTGTCATGTTAGCCATATATGGGTGACAGAATTGTTTGTCCAAGTTTAAAAATAAATTTTTATTATTTTTTACCATTTTATTCTGCCATACCATTTTCTTTGCAACTAAAGTTATTATAACATCTTCGTCGCTAAAAATGTTACAGAAAAGACAATTTACAACTTTTATACTGCTACATTTATTTCAATAGTTAAATATTGACTACTTTATTTAACCCTTAGCGCTCCAATGGCGCCTCTAAAGCGACACTAAAAATGGCAATACTATTATTTAAAACAACTATTACACTACTATGTTTCCATTTAAGAAATCGACAAAAATTTAATTATTATACGTACGAGTAATAGTAAAAGATTTTATATGTACGAAGGGACATGAATCATGTGCAATGGAACTATCATAGGTCAAAAAACGCCTCGATTTTGGAATTAAAATTGCTTGGAGTGCAAAGGGTTAAAATTTTCAACACGAGTCTGACTCCTAATATGGCAAGGAGTTAATATATTCATTGTACTAAACTTAGTTGAGATCTGGAAAATAGAAGAAGGTTGATGATTTTGTGTCGTACATTTTAAGTTTTCAATTGTTGCTTGGTTAAATAAATTACTTTGATTTGGTCGAATTGTTGAGGTCGTTGGTTGGGCAGTTAAAGTGTTAAAATGACTCGTTAATGACTTCTTCTTCGACAGTTATTGAAATTATAAGGATGTTCCCACGAAAACTTTTCACATAAACTTTTTCATTAATATTTTCATATACGAACGTAAAGGTTATACAAACTTTGAATAAATGCAATCTTGTCATTATTATAAAACAGTGTATATTGGTATGGTTTAGTGCATCGTCGTTCTAGTGTTAACACTTTATATCATGGTGGTCATCGATGACTGGCGCGGTAGAATTACTTAACCTCTTGCATCTTCATCGTTAAAATTGTTACAGACGCGAATAGACAATTTATATCTTTTATACTGCTTCATTTACTTCAATGCTTAAATATCGATTACAAAAGAATAAAATTTAATTTCGTTTAAAAAATAAAGGTACAGCATTCTTACATTTATTAGACTTTGTTTAAAATCTATATCGCGATTCTGACTCGTTATAACATGGCAAGGGGTTAAGTCTTCTTTCTGTGACTAGCTAATGCGCAAAGACATCGTTTACAAGCTGTTTTACTTAAAACTGACACTCGCACACATGTGCATAGGATTCTAACGGTGAAATTGGATGTCGTTATTGCGTACGTGTCAATCAGGATGACAGAGAAAAAGTGGGTTATTCCACGACGATAAGTGAAGTTAATAATAATTGAGTGCAAACGAATTTGCGATACCGACGTGCTTGATTCTTTGTGCTTTTTGGCGGAGGAAGTATAGTATAAATCGACACGGAAAGGAGGCTTTGATAAATAGCAAGTACAATGGACGGTGAACTTCCTTTCGGGAAGAAAGCAGGAGGTGGTTCATTGTAGGAAGGAGGTGATGCGTGGAGGACGCTGCCACGAGCAACGTTATGAGAGTAAATGGTCACAAAATGGGGGGGGGGGGGGTCAATGTCGAGGCCCTTTCATTTTGGGACCCGTTCGTGTGGAACCGCTAAGTGGACTCTGCGGCTCTGTTGACCGACATAAGTTGTCATTTAAATGCGACGTGGGTGCCCGTTCCGGGGAAAGAAACGAGCACGAGAACCCTCGGCTGTGAAATCGTATATCCGCCGAAACTACTTCAGAATTATGGACATTTCTTCTTGATAATTCAACGGATAACTTAGGCTAATGTTTAACGCTAAACCAACCAACCACTAGAAGCGAGTTATTTAATCTCCCGATGACGGTGCCTGAGTCTATTTTAACCCAAAAATCAAGATAGTCATTTTGATACTCAAATGGATGATTGCGCTGAACGAACAATAACCACATTGCGAATAACATGCAGAAATATATTTAAAACGTTAATAATTAACCCTTTGCACTCAAATGGCACCTACTACTGTTTAAACAATTTTTACATTGCCTGGTTTGCAGTTAAGAAATCGATAAAAATATTAACGTTTTAAGTATTAATGATAGCAATTAATTTCATGTGTAGGAGAAGAAACAAAGTATGTACAATGGAGCTATTATAGGTAGGAATATTGTTTCGACTTTAGAATGGAATTGCTTCGAGTGCAAAGGATTAACACCGAAGCTATCATAACTATATGGTGAACCAACATTTCTCAGGTTTTTTATTTTACAGTTATTGAAGTTATAAACTTGCCTTCCTTATTCAAACGTGTATTGTTATAGGAAATGCAAAAAGTCTGAATGAATTAAACTATGTTATCTGTACAATACAATAAACACCAGTAAATTTTAATGCTCATTAGGTTTAACCCTTTGCAATTCATGCAATTTTAATTTCAAAATCCAGCCTTTTTTGACCTGGCATAGTTCATGATTTATTTACTGTCATAGGAAGCTATTATTATCATATTATATCATATTATATATAATTATATTATTATCATATGTCATACTGCTATTATTCACACGTGCAACGTTTCAATTTTTTAATTATTAAATGCAAATATAATTACGTAACAGTTGTTTTGAATAATAGTATTTAAATTTTTAGCGTTTCCTCAGAGGCACCATTGGCTATTTGGTTTGTCACGAAATTAATGGAAATAATCGAAGAGCAATAAATGAAGATGAAATCATAATTTATATAAAAAAAAATCGGAAAGAGTAGAAAAACGAACAGAGCAAAAACATAGAAACGGATATGTGTTAATTTAACGTAAAAACCATCGAGCTCTAAAACTGACCGATGTGCGCTACCTTATACGACAAGATTGAGCCTATTTAGATTTTACACGTTTTTTATTATGTTATAAGCTCGAATAAAGAAATTCGTTTAACGATTTCTCATGGATAGATCAATACAATTTAAATAATTGCGAAATCACGCGTACAAAACCGGTTATTTGTCCGGCAATGATAGGCTTAGCATTGAAAAGGGAACAAGTAGTTTATTCTTTAAATACTTTTTAATTGCCGAATATTTATTTTATATTTTTGATACGGTTGTTCGGATCCACCACTCAATTAGCATCGATCGTGAAAAGTGTTTCGATCCAACGAAAGATTATCGAACGATCGGCAACTGCGAATCTGTATGTATCGTTCTCGATCTCATTCAAACTCTCGTGTCTCGTTTCCGTTATCTTTCACTCTGAGCGACTTCCAGCTGTAACTTCTCTTAATGATCGTCGATCAGGATCTATTCAGATGCAAATGAGGTAGCCGTTAAACGGGGAGGACAATTAAAAGAATATTAAATCACCTCAGGTTGGAACGACTCATTGTATTGCATTTTCTATCGTGACGAGCAGTTTCCGTTGACTGTAATTAATGGACACGAATTACCATTTTGTTCATTATATTTTACACATTGTGTAACCCTTCCGCAAGTTTAAAAATTAATTTCTATATAATACAACATTTTATGATGCAGGATTTTGTTGCGTACGTCGACCTCAAATGATCGACACATTGTGTAAAATCGTTCACCGGTTTGACGTTCCTTTGGCTTTGTATAATGAACAGGTATTACTATGTTATCGATTTTACAATTTGTACAATCCTATCGCTGGTGTAGAAATTAATTTCTATATAATCAAAAAATTTGTGGTAGAGGATTTTGTTACATACATCGACCTCAAATGATCGACACG
>CM052093.1:15668199-15685380 GCA_028453745.1 Agapostemon virescens | reverse complement strand
TGTAACATCTTTCATCGGTTCGTCGTTTCTTTGGCTTTGTATGATGAACAGGTACTACTACGTTGTCAATTGTATTTTACAATTTGTACAATCCTATCGCTGGTGTACAAATTAGTTTCTATATAATCAAAAAATTTGTGGTAGAGGATTTTGTTACATACGTCGACCTCAAATGATCGACACTTGTAACATCTTTCATCGGTTCGTCGTTTCTTTGGCTTTGTATGATGAACAGGTACTACTATGTTGTCGATTGTATTTTACAATTTGTACAATCCTGTCGCTGGTTTACAAATTAATTTCTATATAATCAAAAAATTTGTGGTAGAGGATTTAAGTGTCTATATTGATCTCAAGAATTGACTCACGGTGTAGTTCTTTATATCAGTTTAAGTTTCCTCTGATCGTAATTAACGTAACCCATTCGCAAGCGAATAAATCGATTTCTGTATTGTCTGAAAAGCAACGACAGAGTTATTTTATTAACTACGTTGATCTTAATCGATCTGCGTATAGCTTCTTCTTTCGGTTTCACGTTCCTTTGGCTAGCGAACACGAATAATCTTTTCATCAAATTCTATTACTCTCACAGAAGCGTATAAATCACTGTACGACCTAAAAAGATGATTCGTTGACAACGTCGCTCTGTCGAGGTCCATGTGAAACCGAAAACCGGTCACCCCAGGACATCTAATTCGTCCCCCTTCGTCTCCCACGTTCTAGTAAAATAATATTCGGGTACACGTGTTGTGTGAACACTATCCAGATGCGACCTCATGAAAATCTAGTAGCTGGTATTAGATTCCTCGGTAACTAGGTGCTGATGAGATTTCAAAAAAGTCTCCACCACCGCAGAAACGACATCGTCTTCCTGTCTAGGAAATTTCGTCCGGCGAAAGACAAAGGGCTAGATCTTGTTTCCCGTGGTCACCGGTACTATCGTACTCAAACTACGCGTCGACGAAAAAAAAAGAGTACTAACAATCCGGTACCGGCGAATAACAAATATTTTTCATCGAAAATTCAATTTTTCCAGAACGCGTTCGTGCAACTAACAACTCCCTCGTGTGCAGCGTAGAATGCAGAACAGTGCGGCTGGAACGAACGGGTAGCTGTTCGATTAAACTTTCAAAATTTCGGACAATTCGTGCTCGAATTTTGGCTGGCGTTTCACAATGAATGGCGTGACATAGAGCGGCTCGCGTGGCTTTCATCCTGCCCCGTGATTGATAGCGGCGCGTCTCAAGCTCTCTCTCCCTCCCTTGTCATTGTTTTTCACCCACGCTGCTTGCCAGTAATCAACGGCAATCCGACCACTCCATTGCGGATCGCACAAAGACACTGCCGGATCATTGTCCTTTGAAATGGATACGAAGGAGGAGGGCTCCTCCTTCGAGGACCGGAATGCTCCTTGTTCTGGTAGACGCTATCTCCTCGGGACAGTCTTATCGAGACGATAAACGAAGAGCAGCGAGACGGGGGTGGGAACACTCGGTGCAAATGTTCTTTCCATAAAATTCTTGGATCCGGCGAATTGATCCCTCCGGCTAAACGTCTCCATTCAGATATCGCATAAAATACAATAAAACTTGCCTCTCCTTTTTATTAACATTAGCTCCACCTAATATTATTATTTACGATTATTCGCATTGTAAAGATGCATCCAAGTATGCGGTTGGCTATGCATTATTTTAAAAGCGGCTGACAATTTGGATAGGCGTATTCTGGTAATTTTTACAAAGTAATTAATATTGGAACACGTCTGAAAAGACGATAACATTTTTAATAGTGGATTATACATTTTTGACTCTTTTTGAGGAGTTAGAACAATTAGTTTATTGCTTAGCAAGGAAAATGTTTAAAAAATGTTTCCCTCCGACTGAACGTCTCCATTCAGATATCGCATAAAATACAATAAAACTTGCCTCTCCTTTTTATTAACATTAGCTCCACATAATATTATAATTTATGATTATTCGCATTGTAAAGATGCATCCAAGTATGCGGTTGGCTATGCATTATTTTAAGAGTGACTCACAATTTGGATAGGCGTATTCTGGTAATTTTTACAAAGTAATTAATATTGGAACACGTTTGAAAAGACGATAACATTTTTAATAGTGGATTATACAATTTTGACTCTTTTTGAGAAGTTAGAACAATTAGTTTACTATTTGGAAGGAAAAAAAATGTTGAAAAAATTGCCATTGGTCAGAAATGCAGAGAAATATACTCGAAGTTGTTTTTTGCAATTTTTTTTGAGACTTATACCAAAAATTAAAAGAAAACTTGTTTTGCAGATTTACAACAGTCACACACACTTTAAAGTTTCAGCAAGATCGACCAACGTTGTAATAGGCTATAAATATTTAAAAACAGTGAAGATCATTGTTTTACAAGAATTCTTTTTACAGTGTACATAATTCATACAGGTCTACAAGACGTATTGTTGAAATTTTCAATATAGGCCCACACGAAAAGTTGTAAAAGATAATGAAATCTGTCAAATTGGTAAAGATGAAATTTAACTTGATCGTAGCATAAATTCCTTCAGTTGCAAATGTATATATGTTCTAATTTGAACAACTCTGTATTTTGTCTATTTACTTTTGCTGTAACCGCAGAAAATCTATAGTTTAATAATAAGGCAAGAGGTTAAAATTTGCTAAACGTTGTAAAAGGCAATGAAATCTGTGAAATTAGTAAAAATGGAATTTAATTTGGTCGTAGCATGAATTCCTTCAGTTGCAAATGTAAATACGTTCCAATTTGAACAATTTTGTATTTTGTCTATTTATTTCTGCTGTAGCTGCAGAAAATCCGTAGTTTAATAATAAGGCGGGGGGATAAAATTTGCGTTTCAAATGGCAGAGATTTCACGGCGTTAGACAAGTATTCTTAAGTTCGAATATCTCAGACACTCGAAAACGCCTAAGTCCGAAGGTTCAAGGAACGACTCCTGCTGGTTGTCCTGCAGCCGACCGACCGTTGGTTTGTTCCACTGTTTATCCACGTGCGAGTGAACGCCGCGCTGAAGTATCATAAGCCGGGGGTTAAAATAATGTTTGCTTACAGAAAAATTGTCGGTTGACTACGAGGAGGCGGGAACACATTTTTAGCTGACGTAACGCACGCGGAAGGTGTCCGACTATTTTTATAACTGCGCGAGGGAGAGAACCAATCACTTCTGTCTTTGCTTCTGTAGACATTCTACTAAATCTCTACACTCTAATGAAAATAATTGTTTAAAACATTGTAAGCAAGATTCATTGCGCAACGCACAATCAAATATCAACACGTTACCGTCCGGAGACATAAAAGTATGTTTTTCTTTGACGTTAAACGCATTGAATGCCGGCGACTTACATACTTTGAATAAATAAATACTAAGTCTAAAATAGTTACTATATAAAAAGCCTTCGCTTGAATTTCCATAGAAAACTATTTGATATTTTAAAAGTTATATCAATTTTCGTGCAAGAACAAAAAGTTTGATGCAAACAGCCCGGACCGTTAATTGGATTTTTCATTGCACAATTTTAGAGCCATCTTCATTTACACGAAATCAAACGACTGCCAGTATATATAAATTAATTTCATCTTTTCCATGTTTTTCATAAATATTAACAAATTTTGAAATGTGACTGCCAATGGACGATGGCGTTTCGTAATCAACGCGTTCGCTGTCGGACAATAAAACCAAAAAATCGCAAACAATTAAATTAATTGATTTCACTGTAATCAAAACTGTAAAATCAAGTCTTTTCGCTGTGATTGATTCTGATGGGATTTTAGAATCCACGAATTTTAAACAAAAATGGCGAATATACGTTATTTAATAAAAATGGTGCACACGATTTATTTAAATTTTGTGCGATCTTGATTACATTTCGGAACAAACAGACGTTTAGGATTATTTTCAGTGAAGATATCTTTAAAATTTAGTAATTACAAAATAAGGAAGCTGGAAACGAATGAAAGGTTTAGCGCTAAGCAACAAACATTGTATCACTAGCGTACTATAATAACGTCTCTCACATGCGATGACTATTTCAGGCAAACACGAATTGCACGTTTTCCAGTCGTTGTCTGACGATTTAGCTTTAACAACGATTTTCCGCATTTCTTGAATTATTTACCAGTGGCATGGAAATTTAGGATCGTTCCACTTGTAACCCAGATATTTTATAGCAGCATGATGGTCTCGTGTTCGTCGATGAAATTCGAACCTAAGCAGCAGCTCGCTTAATGCAATAAATTTTGAAACATTCATTGGAGTCGGAACGGTGCACAGACGGCGTTCTTGAACGTTTAACGTGCATAATAGTCTTTTATGCAAGCAAATAGCGCAGGCAAATAAGTGAACGTTCACGAGTTAATGGAACGTAAACAAAAATATAATCGCACTGTTTGTGTATGTCTGTGCTGACTAACGATATCAAATATGTATTAAGAAAAGAGGCTGTGTTGCAACGTAAAATGGTGCACAATCGGGCAAACTTATAATTATTGGTAAAATTAAAACTTTATTTTCGTAATTGTCGACTAACATGAAAATATCTTTTTAGGAAATATTTAGCAACACCTTGACTATAGTTTTCTATTTTCTTATTATATCAAAATCCAAAATGGCGACGTTATATAATACCGTCTATCATTATCTTTAGGAGCTCCATAAATAGCACCGAGCACTGAAAATTATTGCCACTTTAAAGCACAGAATTTGTGTGTAAATTTTTGAATCGTTCAAAAGAATAAAGTAAAGACTGCTCCTTAACCACTTATACACGATGTTCCACTATAGTGGCTCTCCGGATGTCATCTTATATTATGATGCGTCACTATAATGGCTCGAGCACACTCAATTGCATTATTAATTATTAAAGTAAATTATTAGAGTTAAAGTATATGCATTATATCTTTAAGAAAAATTATAATTTATTTATCAAAAACTTCCAATGTGCTCTTCAACCGTGGTTCAACTCCCGTGCAAAATTCAACCAACTTTAAGAGGTTAAAGAATGCAATTTTTCAAAAAATATTTATACTTTATTAACCCTTTGCACTTGAACGGTGATTCGAAGATACCAGTTAAAATTGCCACGCCATTGTTTTAAGTTTCTTTCACACGATTAAAGTCGTTCGTATTTTACAAATTGCCGAAAGTACGATTGTACGAGAAAACAAGTTCAATTTTATCCGTACAATATTGAAAATATTACTTGAAAATAAGGAACATCTTGATTTTGGAGCTGAAAATGCTTCGAGCGCAAAGTTCACATACAAACTTTTTACGTTTTCTATTTTAGCGACATTCGGTGCTACCTGCCGTCTAAGACATGCCAAGCATGATGATAAAGAATATTGTACAACGTTGTAATTTAAAAAAAATAAGGTCAAGGTGTTGCTCAAT
The DNA here is from genome assembly GCA_028453745.1 of Agapostemon virescens. Lineage (NCBI taxonomy): Eukaryota > Metazoa > Arthropoda > Insecta > Hymenoptera > Halictidae > Agapostemon > Agapostemon virescens. The sequence continues at coordinate 15,679,967 of CM052093.1, read as the reverse complement.
ATTCTCGAAAAATATAATTTTGCTTTCCTGACGAAAAGACTCTTTCATTTGATAAATAATTTAAAATTGGCGATCGAGTTTCTAGATACAAAGTCGGCGTTACGTTTCCACTGGATCCTTGTAGTTTCTCTGACGCGACCGGGGTTCGCCGTTGAAGCGAATGTGAGCGTTCTAGCGAAAGGCTGCTTTTCTCTCGCGACTTCTCGAAACTTTTCGGAGTCGATTAAAAATCCGAGCGACCGAAGATTATCTTGGCGAGAACGGTCGGGCACCGGGCGTCGGAAAGCCGGTATTAGCGCTTAAACTGTTTTATCGGCATCGGTGATCGAGATGCGTCGATAGGATATGAATATGCAAATGACGGGGTGGTCATCGAGCCACGACTCCGAGAGCGCTTCTTAACCGTTCTCCGATTCTGCGCCACGCCGGATCATTCGACGTCGATGCGCCTCCGGCCACCCCGAGCTATCAGCCCCGCGAAATTGCGCGAAGATTATCGGCACAGAGAGAATATTGCCGAGTGTCCCGGCGATCGATCTTTGTATCCTGCTTCCTTCTCGCTTCGTGACCAGAAATTCTCGCGAGCCTGCAACTTTCGAGACCTCTTGGCAACCTTCGATGTTTACCATTTTTCTTCGGCTCAAACGTTTCTCTTTCGCTTCGTCGAGTTAACATTTTCTCTCGCGACCACTATCCAGAAAATTAACGGAACGTTTCGCAGAGTTGTGTCAAGCAACTTCTCACCTTTATTTTTACCAGCTCTGTAAATATGAAACTAGAATTTGTCCATACTTGCGCGGTAGCCGTCAATGTAGTTTCTGTACGTCAAACCGCGTCGCCATTTTCTTGTTTCGACATCCGATCAAGATTTTCAAATCACAACCCTACAAGTTTCATACAACAGCATAATTTTTAATACCGTTGAACGGATAAATCGCAGACGGACAGCATTGATTTTCTGTCACCATTTGAAGAAAATTGCTGCAGATTCGCATCGAATGTCGAAGCTTACGGCGAGCATGATTTTGCTAAATCACAGTGCTTTGAGTGGTTTAAAAAATTCAAGAGTGGTGATTTTGACGTGAGAGACGAAGAACCTGGAAGACCACCGAAATAGTTTGAAGACGTGACACGAGACACCGTCTCCATACGTTTGAAAGCCATGGGAAAGATTCAGAAGATAGGCAATTGAGGAAAGGACAAGGAAAAAATTGAGGCATTAAGTTAAAAAATATTTTCGTATGCGACAAACTCACCAGACTTGGCTTCATCCAATCATTACTTATTTAAAAGACTCGAATTAGATTTCAACTGACTCATTTGTTCCCGTATCATGTTGCCGATTAAAATATCGAGTTTCTTTTTAAAAAATATTTAAAAAATACAGTTAAATGCTTCCAAATGCATATAATATTGAATTCAATAAAAATAACGGATAATTTAGAATCAACTACCGGAAGTTGCAAAATTCGACGAAATCTTTTACCGGTCAGGTCAGAATGGACCCAGACACTCGAACCATCATGAGTTCATCGATTTTCGAGGGCAGCGAGAAGAGGTCCTCGAAGCACGTGAAACCCTTGCAGCCTCGGTTTCTCCGAAAATTCGCGGCCGTTACCCTTTGTGTCCCGCGATCCTCGATTGCACTTTTCAAGGAACAACGCCCGTAGATTCGGGGGTAATCCAACACCCGGCGAGGACGATGTTCTTCTCTTTATTTGGTCGTTCGATATTCGTTTTTTTTTTGTTCTTTCGTCTCGGTGCCGGTGCCGGCGTCTTCCTGCACCCATGGTCCCCGATGTCTTCTTTTACGATCGTCTTTGTCGCCGTGAACTTCCCCTAGACGGCATTTAGTGTCACTGACCAAAAAGAGCGCACCCCACGCTGAGTGCCATCCTACGGGGCCCTAAAAATAGGCTAGTTTCGCCCGGTATCGTACGACAGCATATTTTTTTCACTTCTCTCCGCAGAGAAACGGGTGGTATCCGTTGCCCGGATTGGCTCCAGGGACATAAACAAACTAAAATATTAGACAACCCGGCTACCAGCCTCTTCAAACAGCTACATTAATTAATTAAGCACCCCTTGTTACGCCGTCGTAAACGCATGTACCATATTTTTCTCCGGTTCGGGATGCTCCTGGCAATTACAGGGTGTACCGGTTGTCTCGACCACTTACACAGATGGCTCTGAGGAAAACGCAAACTTGTCGAGTACATACGGTGGCTAACGAAAGAATTCGAACGGTCAGATTTCTTATCTTTAGCAGATGGAATATGTATGTTAATCCGAAATGTTTAAAACAATTTAGTGTCTATAGCAAGAGCGAAGTCCCAAGATTATGTTAGTAAAAGTAGAAAATAATTCGATCATATATACAGTATTTACAATACGTTTATTTGAAACACACACCAGACATGGATAACAAAATTCGAACGCCACGAATATTGTTACACTTTCGTGTTACTATTTTGTAGGACCACCATTGGCATTGATTACTTTTCTTAAACGACGTTCCATATTATGTACTAGCGCGTTTGTGAAACTGATTTAAAGAGAATTCCATAATTCAGTTATTTTATTCATTAACATTTGTTTTGACGTAGTATGATATTTATTTAGTCTTTTTCCGATTTCTGCCCACAGGTGCTCGATCGGACGATTCACGATCCAAGCTGTGTGCTTGGGATCGTTATCTTGTTGGAAGTAAAAGTCTTCTAGTAATCCCAGTTTTCTGGCACTATCTTCTAATTATTTTTCAAGATATTTAGGTATTTATATTTATCTAGTGTACCATCGATGAACACTAATTTTCCAGTCTCATTAGCTGCCATGCAGTCCAATACCATGATATTGCCACCTTCATGTTTGACTGTTTATTTTAAATGTTTTGCTTGCAACTCTGTATTTGGTTCTCGCCATACATAATTTCGACCATCTGAACCGAAGATATTAAATTTCGATTCGTCTTAGAATATTACTTTGTTCCAGAAGCAATTATTTTTAGTAATATAATTTTTTGCGAACCGCAACCTCTTTCGTTGATTTACTTTATTAATGTAAGGCTCTTTTCTTGAAACTCTGCCGTGATAATTATTGTCCCACAGTAATCGTCGACACAATCGAGGATGGACCTGTTTATCAAACATTTCTTCAATCATATTTGCCAATTTGGGAGCAGAAGTTGCAGGATCTCTTTTTATTTCGCGAATTATAGTTTTCTCTTCTCTGTTTGTCAATTTTTTCGGACGACCTGAACGAGCTTTATTAGCACCAGTTTCTTGATTTTCAAACTTCTTTATTATATAGTGTACTGTAGATTTACTCCTTTTTACAATTTTTGCAGTCTCGTTATAAGATTTTCCATACCTACGCAGTTTTAATATTATTTCTCGTTCACAGTTTTATGTTTCTGACTTTTTCCTATTCATATTCGTTAATACAACTGTACTTTGTTCGTAGTTCCACGTCGTGAAAAGTGAATGTAAGGCTTCGAGACTTGACAAAATATTAACACTAAGAGAATCGTGCAATAAATTTGAATGAAGTAAATCGCTTCATATCCTTATATAAACATCATACAATTTTAATTATAATATCTACTTCGGTAAAGATGTTCAAATATATCTGACAAATATATTTGAAAAATTGCAATAATAGTTAAAACCAATAATTAATTGTCAGTCCTTTTGGTTTGTCTGGTAGTTGCAGTGTTTTCAACCAAGGTGTTAAAAATTTAGACCTACGGTGAGTCATCGAATGATAAAAATTAATTATTTACAAAATGTCAATAACGCTACCTACAGTGTTTCCAAATATTCCTACTTTTTAAACCTGTACAACTTACAAAAAAATCGACGTACTTCAGGTTACATCATCGAACGTCATTGAAAATAATAAACAATTTTATCACTCGCTGGTACATCACAACGACGGTCTCCAACGTCAAACACGTTCGACTAACATCGAAGACAGCTTTGCAGAAATTCTTAAAATGCAATGGCCTGGAATACCGAAGTCACCCGTGTCGTCCTATAGACGCGTTACGCTCGCGAGCCGGCCGCACAATGACAGTAACAATGATAATCAATATTACGGTGCTGCTATAAACGGCGTGTATTCGGGTAACGAATGCGGCCAAAAAACCGTGCGAAAATATTGAACGGCGGAGAGCGCTCGGAGGCTCGTTAGCGAGCTTGGGCCGCGCCCGAGCTGATTTTAATTTATGAAAACGTTCGATTGGTCGAGCGGCCGGTCGAATTGATTACCGGGGCGAGCGTGAAAATGAATATTTCATCCTGGGGGGTGGAGAGAGGGCGCGCGATTACATTTCGCGGTGCGCAAGTGTCCTCGCGCGTCGCCGCGCGGGTCGCGCATTAAAAAACGCGTTTCCTGCTCGGCCTGCGACTTCCTATTGCGCGAAACATCCATTAAAGCCCCGGCCATTGTATCAAACAATGCACGGTGCCCGTTTTCGCGTCCGTCAAACCGACGCAAATAATGAACAACAGCCACAAACATTCCACCGGCTCGGCAAACAGGTAGGGAGAGAGACGAAGAGAGAAAGAGCGGAAGAGAGAGAGAGAGAGAGAAATCGTGTTCGGAGGGAAAAGAAGAAAGGCTAGAGCCAAACCGATACACGGACCCCTTCCTGATCGATTAATATCAATGCAATAAATGTCGGTGGCGCGTCGATGGGGTGGATTACATCCCACCAACCCTACGGAGAAAAATGCACACCTCTTTATCCGATGGATACACGCGACAGCCCGCTCGAACCTTCCGCAGAAATTGGTGACCGGGACACGATACTTCGATGGGGGAAACGGGTTAATGGGTATCGATGACTACCCCGGATTATCCTACCCCTGCAACCCTTTTGAAGACGGTCCTCCGTGGCCCATATCAATAGCCAGACCTTGCGGAATATTTATGTTATTTTATTCAGACAGACGTTGGGGAAAGTGGATGAAAAATTGGTTCGGCGAAGGCAACGGAGACCCCCACCGCGGCTATGTCTTTAATCATGCCGATTTGCGTTTGAACATAGTGCTAAATGAAATGGAAACGTCGGTTTAATATATTGTTTGACCGGTGTCTGAATGGTGGATTATTCCGAGCGGCGTTTGAATTTTGGAGAATGAGCGTCATTGTTCTGGTGTATGCCAGACGTTTATTAAATTTTTCGTTTCCGTAAGTGTTATACGAACGATTATTATTGTCGAAATAACACTGAGTTGTGGGATAAAGGAAACTCTGGTTTGTACGTGTGTCGAACTTCGGGAGGATCGATTAGGCTAATAAAGACGTATCAGTTAACGGGAGCATAGTTTCGTGAAATATTTCGTTTTGTCGTTTCGCTGTAACTGGTACTGTTTTGAATTTGTTATGACTTTGCCATCGCAATGAATTTAAGCATTAAATTTTGAAAATAGTTTGTTGAAATATATTTTTGAAAACTACAATGAAAATAATCGATTCGATAATTGCTCCGTGATACATACGTCTCATCTGAGTGACACTATAGTTTGACCACGTTTGGGAATATCCAAAATAGACAGCGGATTTTACTTTTTTGATTTTTTTTTATTTTTACTTTGTTTCAATTTGTTTCAAATGAGACACAGAATTTTCTTATTAGAATATGTAAGAATATAAAAGGTTAATACTTTAACTATTATCATAATAAATATAATATAATAAGAGTAATACAATATAATTAGATTATATAATTATATTACAAATTCGAAACATTTTTCTGCCCTAGAATAATTCCATTGCACCTGTTTCATTTCTTTTCGTGCATATCAAATTTGTTACTGTTAATCATACAGCAACACTTGGATTTTTACTAACTTTTTAATTACAAAAATTTGTAACATATAAATTGTTTTGAATAATAGTCTGATAATTCAATTGAGAAATCAGTGTCGCCTCAGAGGAGCCATCGGAGTGGGTTAAGACTATATCTGCCGAGCCTGAAAAGTAACCGATACAAAAATATTCTCTTACAAAAATAACAATATCGAATTTATTTAAATATCTCGGTGTTATAACACGATCTTTACTAAATATATTTATTCAACCATTTCCTCCAAAAGCATCTTCATAACTTGAATAATCGGAAAATAAAAGGTCTGGAATCGGTCGCTTTGACTATGGTGGGTTTATTGTTAAAGCGATTACAAAGCGTTTTAAAAAGAAGATTTCCGAATCGATGTCCGAAGAGAGTAAAAAGGACGGCGAGTGCACTCGATGCACCTGACCCGCAGTACCACGCTGCCTGTATCGTGCAACCTGTTTAACAACGTCGCAATTAATCACACAATTAAAAGAAAACCGGCGCGCGAGGTACAAGCTGTGCCCGGTCTCGAACGGTCGATTTGCATTTCCGCGGTTGGTTTTCGTTTCGCCAGCGTGACAGTTGCTTATCAATTAAAACACGCTCTTAACGCGGCCGTAATACACCGTGCACCGGCGCTGCTATGGAGTCGAACCTCTCCTAATGTCGTCGAACGACGCCGATGAACGCAATTAATGCGGACGTCTTTAATTATCCCCTTCTACCGTTCGGAGAAATAGAGGATACCTGAGCGGCAACGGAGAAGAAATGCTGGAGAGAGGAGGCCAGAAAATACGGAAGTTGATTTTTACGACTCGCAGATGCTAACTGCGAAGTTCATCAACCAGCTACTTAACCGAGTTACAATCTAGCAGCGTGATAACGCTAACTGTACAACCGCATAGCATTAACGCTGACAATAACACCTAATTTCTACAGCGTGGCAAAACGGACGTGTCTGCCAAGGCAAGATTTAGTTTCAACATAAAAATTCATATTTATCGAATACATTACGCGGATATACTATTGGGTTGGCAACTAAATGATTGCGGATTTTATCGACAGATAGATGGATTTTACACTTTCGTTTGTTTCGTTATCGTGTTCAAAATACCTAACCTATATTTTTTTCTTATTGTTTGGACTTCTACCTGTCATTTAGTAAAAAAATTATATCGATTAGTTCTTTAGTTTTGTTTTTATTCCAATTTAAATATGGAAGAACAAGACGTGCACTTCAGACATAATTGCATGAGAGAAGTTCAATTTTTCCGCGACACAATGTGAAAATATTACAAGAATGAAAGTGAAAATTGAAATTTTAACCTTTCGTATTCGAATAGTGACTTTGAGATACCACTAAAAATTGCTAGACAATCATTCCAAACAGTTTTTATCTTATCAATTTCGTTACACTACAAATCGCTAAAAGCAAAATTGCACGAGAAAAAAAAAAACAGGTACAATTTCACTTGCTTCACATGAAAAATATAAATCGAATGAAATTGGCCAAAGTTCAAAGAAATGCATTGATTCTGAAATTCAAATTGCTTCGATGGCACAGGTTTGATTCTAACGCGTTTCTAGAGTGCTGCGATGCACTTGCTTCACGGCACATTTTCTGTTAAGTTTGTGATCATGAAAAACAGGCAGATCCACCGCGAAAATTCGGCAACGGCAGCGAAAGGGTTGAAGGATCAAGACGGAACGGTAGCAGGACACGTACTGCTTGCGTGTGGTCCATCAATCACGCTGTTCCCGGCGACAGGTGGACATTGGGGTCGATGGAGACCCCACATAATTGGGAGAATAGTGCCGGTTTGCTGGTCGGCCGGACACACGGTCATTTATCTTGTCGCGATCGAGCGCCCATCGACGGCTCGCTCCGATTCGAGTTAACGCCCGTGAAATCGTGCGTTGCCCGTTCGGGAAAATCGAGCTCTTGAACCTCCATCGGGTGTAATCGATAGCGGATACTATTGTATTTCCCTCTTGTTACTCGGCTATTTTACCACCTGTCTCGTGGCTGAAAGGCGCTGTAACAGCCGATGAAAGCGTGTAACTGCGACGTCACGATCTCTCCTTCTCTTTGATTCATTAGACTTTTCCAAAATCTTCGATAGCCCCAAGATAATTGTTGCACAATTTCCTTCTTTCTATTAGATCGTATCGAACGTATTCGTTTGGCAACTAAGTGATCACGGATTTTTACTTAAAAGTGTAACTTTAATAACCATTAGCACTCCAAGCAATTTTAATTCCAAAATCGTAAGATTTCTTTGACCTAAAATAGTTTCACTGTACAATGGCTCCACTTTGAAATTTTTGGGGTGTTTGAAATTGCGAAAATGGGAAAAATGGGGTTGATAAAATGAAGCGTCCTGAAGTCCCTGAAACGTTAGCCTAGAAAATGAAGGCTCTTCTTAAAGAGGAAGGTTTGAGGAAGATTTTCTCGTTTGAATCATGTCGATAGCTTTAATAGTTTGGTCGAGGGACGCCTTCAAAGATTGGCAAATATCGCCAAATAGTGAAGGGACGACCCCCTACTTGTCGAAAAATTGGAAAAAATTGGAAAACAATTTTGGATCGCCGATTCTTTTGTAATTTTGGTTACACGTTAACCAAGTTTGGTTAATACGTTCATTGGTGTATCAATATTCTATGGAATCCTGTAAAATTAAACCAACACAAATTACAGAGTGAAAGTTTATTAAAATTTGGTTTACATAACTACAGTACAACAATGATCCGTTCCACGTGATTGATGATTACCGTTTTATTTGGTAATAAGACTCAGCTTATGTCACTAGATAATGGGTCAATCATGATGCCAAGAGAAAAAGATGTGTATGTTTACAAAAAAAGTTGAACTATCGACCTATGTGTTCTAACGTTTTCACACTCGGTACGGTGTATTCCATGCATCTTATAAATATTAAATAGTATTTCAGCATCATATAATTACAATACTAGAAGCATGTTCCCGGAACACATTAGCATCGTTTTCAAAAGACTTTGTCACGAATAGATTAAATTATAAAGTAACAATGCTCGGTTAAAACGCATGACCGTTCTAGGAACGAGTTCAAGTGTCTCGCCGGGTATAAATAATAATGATTTACACCTGACCGTTAATTGCAACATGCCAATAACTCTACGGAATCTCTTCACCTCGATCACTGTAAATATGCGTTTACCAGTTATGTAAATATGAAACCGGATTTTTTGTATAGAACGTTCATATTTACCGTATGAAAATGATACAAAATATGTTAAAATTGCGGCACTAATTGCGCGTGTATAGAAAAAAAATGTATAACACTTTTCATACAATAAACTCACTTGTATTGCATTGCAGCAACAAAAATGTTTAAAAATACCATTTGTTTACTTAAATCTGTAAATTCATTTTGTGGGTAAAAGTAGTAAATAGCACTTATAATTTACTCAAATTAACACAAATGTAGATTGTTTATATGCGTTGTTTGCATTTGCCAACCATTCCTTTTCAATTTCATCAATAATACTTGAAATAAACTGTAACTTACTTAGCTTTTTACTCATAACAAAAAAGGAGCGCTCTCGGGCTCTTTGCAACTTTGGCAAAACATGAGAGGAGCGCGATAACGCTCCTCCGCACTCAAACGGTTAAGCGCTATTAAAAACTATGCTATTGTATGAAACTTGTATGGTTATGAGTTGAAGATCTTTATCAGACGTGAAAACAACAAAATGTCGTGAACGATGCAGTTGGCAACTATATTGCTAACTAGCGCCACGCACGGACAAATTCTGATTCCATATTTACGGACCTGGTAAAAGCGAGGTGGCAAAGATCCAAAAGCGTGCATGCACTTTATGCAGTTATCGTGTCCGGCACAGTAATCTTTTTGTGCGAACTGAAATGTTCTTAACAAACTGCTGTACCCTCGACGAAATCGGTACAGCGTACGTTTGCCGCGAGACTTTCGCCGCGTTTCTTTTTCTTTTTTGTTTTTGGAAAGGGGTTCGACCGAGTCGAGTTTTGGCTAGAGCTAGAAGAGAACGAGCAGACGAAGAAGACGAAGAAAAGTTCGCAGGTTCACGGCGACGAGGCGACCGTATTTCGGTAGCGACAAATTGAAAACGCGTGTAAACGGACAGCGCCGCAAACAAGCGACACGTGTACAGTCTTTCCGCAGAAACCTTGCAGTGACAGCCGTCGAGAGTTTTATTAATCGACGTTGAGATAATAAGCAGTCACGACGAAGACGACGAAGACGAGCCCGGGGGCTAATTGAGCCGAGCTAATTTCGCTTTTCGGAGTAACGAGAGCGGATCACCCGAAATATTCGACTATGATAAACTGGTCGATGACACCGAGTTTCTCCGAGCTATATCGCTGGACAGAATTTCTCGTGATTATTAAGAATCTGGACCCGACGTAAGAGAGTACCCGACATGGGTATCCGTGCCTCGGGTAGCGATGAAAGTAACATCAACCTACAGTACATTCCATTTAACCCTCTATGGGCTGAATTTTTGTTTTTATTCCAAAAAAAAATTGGGTGAACGAAAAATCAGAAATTATAAACCTATATATGCAAATGAAAAAAAATATTTCCGTTTAAACAATTTTATTGCAATATATTCACTATGTGACTTTCAGGTAACAACGGTCTATAAAGTTTGCACTTTTGTGCATAAAAGCTGAAGCGTGAAATTCCATAAAACAATTTGCACTTGACGTTAAACATTTTATTTTTGAAATCTCTTTGTTGGATCACATTGCAGTGCATACATATTGGTATAGTCAACTATATTGCTTATAATTTCCTTGTCAAATAGTTTTCGAAAATAGGTCACAGGGTGCTTCGGGGACATTAGGGCAATCTCCTTTCCAAGGGCGATAACAACTATTATTATTCGTCTGGGATTGTGGTTGCCAAACAATTCTTTGTGGTCCTGCATCTTCCTCATCTGACGAGGATTGAGTACTAAATTCTTCGTCACTGTTAATGACATTTATCCGTTGTCGGGGAAATACTATTACATCTTCATCGGACTCGGAATCTAATAAGGAATCATCGGATCTATTACCGCTAATGCGTCGAATTCTAATTCCTCTGTTATTTCTATCTGATTTTGTATTCATATTTTGGGTATATGATGTATAAATCTGAAAACAGGAGAAAGCACAGGCTTCATCCTAAATGTACCGAAATCTGCCATAATAGCCCACTGTAACCTCAAAGTTACAAAATTGTATCATAAAAAAACAGTAACAAATTGAAAATTGAAATGCAAACAAATAGGTTGTTATTGATATACGAACCCAGAGCTATTACGTGCCCTATTTTTAGTTTGATAATCACTGACAAAAGTACAAATAATATCAATTGGATCAAATGGTTTCGCTTATTTTTACCGCAAACAGTTTGCACAGCATTTATTTTGTTATTTCAGGTTGATGAGCCTAGCAACGGTCATAAATATTAATATTGGTTGTCTTGGCAACGTTATAGAATTAAGATTTATGTGTCACCTCATGAAAAAAGCTATAATTATTTGGTAAAATGTTGATAAATTAAAATGTGACCTGAAAGTTACACGGACCCATAGAGGGTTAAGTCGAGACTGGAAAAAATCTCGTAGGCGCGTAATTAAATCAAAAACAAGTTGTTACGCATCTTTTAATATTTTAAATAAATATTCAAATGGCACTAGCAATTTTCTTATGCGCAGGCATTTTGAATGTCATTTTAAGATAATCTTGTGTTCTTGTTCATCATAAACTTGATTGTTTCGAAATCAAATTGTACGCGAAGAATGCAAAACTTTTCGGTGAAACATTATTACGAAGTTTGCGATGTTGTGTAGCCAAAAAGTAAGAATACAAAATGATACGTCGATTGCTATTGAGTGCAAGAAGTCAGTCTTCGAGGCG
>CM052093.1:15621871-15667799 GCA_028453745.1 Agapostemon virescens | reverse complement strand
GGGTATGACGAAATATTTCGTCATACACGAACTACTACTAGAATGGTCATGACGACATTTTTCGTCATGGAAATTTGCCGTAATGTTTTGAACACATTACATTTTATGTAGTTCTTATGCAAGTAAATCAATTATATAAGTTTACAATTATATATAAACAATAAGTATTAAAAAAAGAAAAAAGTCCTCATTGTAAAACGAGTTAAACAAAAGTTTATTCCCCGTTTAACAGCTTAAAACATTATACATTTTTATAAAATAGTATATTTTGATTGAATATTCGTCATGTGCAATTTAATAGAAACAAAATCGTTCAAGCTTTCGGATTCAATTCATTCATTGACATTCTTACAAAACCCTCACTATCGCGGGGCCGGCGCTCAATGTGTTAACACAAGATTAGACTGTAAAGCCACGAGAAAACGTCGTAGTTAAACACTGAAATTTGAGTCGATTCGACTACAGTTTTGGGATCCTGATCCGACCCGGACCGGAAATTTCGGGTCTCTGGCTACCACAAATGATTATAAAGCCCGGCACAGGCTGTACAGTTATCACATAATTACAGAGATTGCTCGGCGCATGACAAGAACGGATCGCTCGAAATATTCGACGACGATGAACTGGTTAGCGACATCAGGTTTTTCTAAAAAAGATATCGTTGAGCGGAGTCTCTTTAGCGTGATTATAAATCTCTGATGCAAGCTGTACAGTTATCATACGAAATTACAAAGCTCGCTCCCGCTCATCTGTGCCAATTAATTGCGCCAAGGACCTTCGTCGGGTTGGTTTGCGCCCACGGATCTCGCGTGGATAAGCGGCGTTGAGCGAGTCTCTCCTCGGGTCTCAACGAGATCGCGGACGATCTGCAGCGGAACAGAAAAGTATGAAGCTGCTAATGACCACCGGCAACACCTGTAATACAGGTATTCCTTACTGCCGGGATGAGCCGGGCAGCTTTCGGTATCGGAGGAGGCTCGCGTGATCCGTCGTCGTAAAGGATACCCGGAGAACTCCTCCGAGGTGCTACCGGCTCATCTGCGTTTCACGTGCTGCACAGCCTCGCGCGGCAGCGTGTCGGGAGGACGAACACTCGCGTGTAAGTAAGTATGTATTCTCGCGAGCACGCGACCTTGAGACCGCATGCGGAAAACTTCATGGTTCAGAGGACGGTAGGCTTGTCCGACTACACCGAGAACTGAGTCTAATGCACACTGGGAGCCGAGGACTCGATGATCGAACTCACCTGGGGACCGATTATCCGTGTGAAAGATTGTTTACACCGATGCAAATAAATGCGATTGCTTTTCTTTTTTATTAGCTGCCCGGTTATACTCGTCACCAAGATAGAAAGTTATAGAACAAGCTTATGGTAAAAGTATTATTTTCTCTCGGGTGAAGTCGTTGAAACTTACGGGTGGTCACTGACCGCTGTGATCACTGACCGCTGTGGTCATCTTCGGTTGTGGGATTGCGACCAGTATCTTCATTTCGCAGTCTGTACTGAAAATTTTCATTTTCATCTTTCTAGTTTTGCAGTGCTGTACTTAGAAACAGCGTATGGTAAAAGTGTTCCGTTCTTTCGGGTTAAGTCATTGAAACTTACGGGTGGTCACTGACCGATGTGGTCACTGGCCGCTGTGATTACCTTCGGTTGTGGGATAATGACCAGTATCTTCATTTTGCAGTCTGTACTGAAAATTTTCATTTTGCGTCTTTCTAGTTTTGCAGTGCTGTACTTAGAAGCGTATACAAATTTTGGACGAATCACGCACTGGAGAATCGCCAGTTTATGTAGAATAAATAATGGAAATTTTCTGGTAGTTGTTTACGATGGTAACGACTATCTGCTTGTTCTGTTGAATCGGTTATGTTGTAGAGGTATACCGTTCCTTCAGAGGGAATTGTCGATGTCTGTAGATAGTCTTCGATCGCTATGATCATATTCAGTTGTTAATTTACGGTCAGTGACCGTATCGATGAGAAAGAACTTTGTATCACATTTTCCACTCTGTAATATTAGCGATGAAGGTGAACAATTTTGAGAAACGCGTGTTGCAATTGTATCGTTCACACAAAATAAATAATACAAATTTCTAAGTGATCACTGACCGTTACGACCACTACCAGTCACGGCACTGTGGTCAGTGACCAAACCAATTTTGGAGGAAAAATATTTCTTACGATTCACAGTATTCTACTCTACCATTCTACTTTTTCATGGTATCTCGATCTCTATTATTAATCGTAGACATTGTTTAAATAAACGAGCACCGTACTCCGGCAAGTTTAAACTGATTTGGTTTCGAGAGACATTCATCAACGGTTTTTTGAATCGTTCCTTACGTAATTGTAATCACGATAATATTCATGCGAATGAAAAGATAAAGCGATCCACCGTCTATTTGCGATCGTCGCGAACACCGCCTCGGTTATGACGATCATCATCATCATCATCGTCATCATTATTATCGCGACCGTCATTCCGGTGATCATCATCATTATCAGAGCGCTGCTTGCGTGCATGCTTGCCGATGTATCATGTAATTTTTCCTGATAAATTGAGTGGCAATCGATGGTGTTTTCTCCGGCGAATAGATTAGTTGTCGCGGCTTCGCTTTCGAGTCGAATAACAATTTTGATCGGCGTTTTCTTCGATTGTGTCTGCGAGAGAGTGGTTCTGCATAAACTTTCGCGGTCCGCTAACAAGACCCAGGGTCCGCAAAAGCTTTTCACCGAGAGAAACGAACGATGGTACCGGCTAACGACATTCGCTCGCGAGAAACGAAAGTAGAAAAGGGTTTCGGTGTCGATACGGGCGCACGATTACTGTAAATCAACGGAACAGTAACGCTTCGTCAAATTGACAAGGAACAGCGCAAGGTGAGCAGCCTAATGTAAGTAGTAATACTCTAAGAGTAGTCAGCTCTTCGCGATCGTGTTCCGGGAGCGGAGAAACGGAGGAGAGATGCTTCTCTGAACAATCAGAAACCTGTTTCCAGAGTGGTACCTCCGGCTGGATCCTCTTTCTCTCCATCCCTCTGTTTCGTTCGTTCGTTCGTTGGTTCGTTGGTTGGTTCGTTGGTTCGTTGGTTCGTTCGTTGGTTCGTTCTTTTCAACCGCCTTCTGTCTCTTTCCCTTACTCTTTCGGAGGAGGTTAGATGAGGATCGCCGCGCGTTCATCAATCATCCATTGAAACGTAACCCATGGCGTTCCATAATTAACGACCCCGCCACGAACCTCGAAGAGGTCCCACGCCCAAACGGTACCCGGCCTGTTCCGGCTATCCCCTTTGAAATACGTGTCGACACCATGATGCACGGTGCACCGAATCCTCGATCCAGGAACGTTGCCACGATCGCGGATCCGAGTCACCAATCCCTCACGACCATCTTATAGATCAACGTTGCACCGAGGATTCATACTTCTGCATTTATTAGAAGTAACACAATATTTCCATGGACTTGCACATACGAAGATTTCGTATATCTTTCTTACTTCGAGCATCACTTATCATATCATGAACAAGAAACAAAACGTTGCAATGAATTGCTGCTGATACAACGATTTTATAGATCCATTTTATACCAAGGATTTTATTGTTATGCATTTATCAAAATTAACAAAATATTGCCATGAATTTGTTGCACATACGAAGATTTCGTATATCGTTGTTACACTGAGGATTACTCCTCTGCACTTATCGTGAACAAGAAACAAAACATTGCGATGGGTTGCACGGATTTTATTGTTATGCATTTATTAAAATTAACACGATTTTATAGATCCATTTTATACCAAGGATTTTATTCTTATGCATTTATTAAAAGTAACAAAATATTGCCATGAACTTGTTGCACATACGAAGATTTCGTATATCTCTGTTACATGGAGGATCACTCCTCTCAACTTATTGTGAACAAAAAACGAACAATTATAGTGAATTGTTGCTGATGCAACGATTTTATAGATCTTTCTTGCACAAAAGATTTTATTCTTATTTATTTGTTACAGGTAAGAAAAGGAAAAACTTAATATATCGTTGCTTAAAGAAGAGGTTAGGGTAACATAACCAAGGTACGTGTAACTCTTTATAATATTTAAACGGTAAAAACATTGGACAAATTAAATAACGATTTATATTATTTCCAGTTTGTTTAAATGGTCAATAGATTGAATTATTTTGCAATGACTTACAAAGTATTTGTAAGTTCCACTTGTCCAACCATGATTTTATTAAATCATTTCAGAAATGATTTAAGATTTAAATAATTGTAATTTCTAAATGGTCATTGACCACTATAATGATTTTTCTCCGTAATATTCCGGTCAGTGACTACACACATTCAGGAAGGAAGTTGTCTTCCATTTTTCACATTGTTATTCTTGTCAAAAGCGCAAAACTTTCTGAAAGAATCCTGAAATTCACAATTAATTCGAAATAAATATCAGAAGTTATATTGCGATCGATGGCTACATAATATTCAAATGAAATATGTCATAAGAAACGGTGTTATACTTATTAAAAACGTACGAGATTCTGAAATATTCATGTGCACATCCGCCGTTTATTCAAATCACTTTTGCGCAAAAAGTATTTATATTGCATCGGTAATCGATTTATAATTTACGCGTATCAAACTATGATTTTGTTGGAACATTGCAACCGTACTATAAGGAAAATCGATCCGTGTTACCAACGCGAACAAAAAATCTATAGATTTTTTTCTGGTAAAATTCCGATCTGTAAGTGCTCGACCACGAAGTTCCGAGTTTGTTGAAAATTTTAAAGAAGTTACGAACGTATGAATTATGCATCCTGTCGCGGATGCAGAAAGATGATTAATCGCGGAGGTAACTCCATAAATGCGTCGAGCGATGGAGCGTGGCGGAAGTGGTATAAGTGCACGATATCAATTCCATCGGTTTATTAATTAAGCATTCGCGCATCGATAACAGCACACACCGGCTTGTGTATTTCCTTCAACATGATTTGGTGCTCTCGCGGTGAACGTTTAAAGGTCGTTTAACCCTTTCGGAACTGGTTGAACGATGGCAAAGGGACGAGGCGGATCCGCGTGAATTACTGCGGCCGTGAAATTCGAGAATGTTATCTTGTCTCGATGCAAACATTCTGCAGATACGCGACGCATCTCGGAAACCGGTGCATTTGCACTCCAAACCAAAGTTTATGCTGTGTGTTTTCGAAGCGTTACAAACCATTCGGTGCATAAATTGGTTCGTCGTTCCTTGCTTCCATATATTTTTTATTTACGGTTATCAATATTCAATGAGTGAATAGGTTTCTTACTTTCGGTATGCGTTATTAAAAAATGGCTAGTGGTAATCATTTGAACTTTGTTCAAACTTGAAATTTGTTATTGACGTTGTTAGTCATCTGTAAGATAGAATGAATACATCGTGCGACGTGCGACACGTCAGAATGGTAATAGTTGTTTGAATTTCAAGAAATCCTACTAGAATGGCGTTCTTCATGGACCGACGAAGCTTGCAAAATTATTGCAAACCCTGGTGCAAAATTTTGCGTGTCAATCTTTTACTATCCCACGACTATCCATGTTTGAACTTTCCCAGTTTTTACACCGAAGTTTGCAGCTTCATTTCATTATTTGAACTATTCTATTAGTAATTATTACAGTAAATTATTAATGTTAAAATATATGCATCATATCTTTTAGAAAAATTACAATTTAGTTATGAAAAACCTCATTCCAAAATTATTAAAGTTAAAGTATATGCATCATATCTTTAAGAAGAATTATAATTTAGTTATCAAAAACTTCATTCCAATGTTCTCTGCCGTACAGAGAAACTGCTCTGCACAAAATTCAACCGTGCCTAAGCGGTTAAAAGCGAGTAAACTGGTAATTAACACTAGTTTTACGGAGTACTAAAAGCGATTATTTTATATTACTCTATAAAAATAACAAGAATATGTCTATCCAAATGTTTAGCCTTTTTAAAAATAATTGATATCCAAAGAAATAAATCTGGCGACTCATTCCTCGTGTATACATCTTTGCAATCTCAATAATCGTTAATAAAAAATATTAGAATAGCTGAAACCGAGGCGTTCCGTAAATCTCGTGTTAAATACGTTCGTTAGTAGTTGGCATTACATTTATTCATCATAAAACTGTAATAATCTAAGAAACGCAAGATTCGGTCATAACGACTAAACCTACCGAGCACCAACGTTGGCAAGTATGCATCTTATTATGAAAATGACACGATAGAATTTATTTACAGTTCATGAATCAATTTTAATGAAGCCATCCGCGTAACTTTAATAATTGTGAAATAAATTATCTAACACTGGTTGTTTCATCGGCAATGATCGGTTTAATGTTAAGAGAATTGCAATATGGAGTTACAATATGGAATTACAATTTAGTTATGAGAAACATCATTCCAAAATTATTAAAGTTAAAGTATATGCATCATATCTTTAAAAAGAATTATAATTTAGTTATCAAAAACTTCATTTCAATGTTCTCTGTCGTGCAGAGAAACTGCCCGCACAATATTCAACCGTGCCTAAGAGGTTAATTCGAATCTTGTACTCTTCTATTCGTACTTAGGTGTACCATCATGGTAATGCAGGCGAATTTTGCGATGCACGATAAAGGGCATCGTTTGCTGTCATGGACAACATTCTAACCGAACAACCGTGAATATTTGAAATTTTAGAAATCGCATTGCTTCGAGATATGATGACACCGTTTCCAGCGACGTATAGCTTTGCAAAAGCTCTGTTTAAAAAGAGATAATATGCACTTTGTATGAAAGGACACACATACCAGCTAACTAGTCTCACTGCTTTTTAAACACACCTCGTTTACTTGGATGGGCAGTTAACCTTTTGCACTCGAATTGTGACTGAGACGCCAGTGAAAATTCTTAAACCAATTTTCAACACTGGTTTTATATTATTAAATTCGACTGTATTCCGCAAACTGCTAGAAACTCAATTGTATGAGAAAACTAGTTCAATTTTTCTGTCCACAATGCAAAAGGATTACAAGGATGAAATTGATCCAGGTTGAAAGAAATGTCTTGATTTTGGAATTTAAATTGCTTTCAGATCAAACGGTTACTTGTTGCGTATCACTGAAAAAGTAATTACTCTATTAATTATAAATTATCTTACTTTATAAATTGCTACAAATATCATAGTATGAAGAAGCATATTCGATTTCATGTGCACCGGATAAAAGAGGTCCCAAGAATGAAATCGTTCTATGTTCAAACAGAATGTGTCTTAATTTTGGAATTTAAATAATTCGAGAGCAAAGAATTAATTATTGCGTGCCACTGAAAAAGTAATTATTTTATTAATTATAAATTATCTTACTGTACAAATTGCTACAAATATCATAGTATGAGGAAACATATTCGATTTCATGTGCACCGGATAAAAGAGGTCCCAAGAATGAAATCATTCTATGTTCAAACAGAACGTGTCTTAATTTTGGAATTTAAATAATTCGAGATCAAAGAATTAGTTATTGCGTGCCACCGAAAAAGAAAAAGGTCTCGGTACCGATTCGGTTTGGCACAGGGCGACAAATACTCGTGCGAAGTTTTGAAAAAGCTCGAAATCCGATCAGAGAGCCAACTGAACGAAAAAGAAACTCCGTCTGTGGTCGATGATCGGCGCAGGATCTCACCAGGACCACTCGATGGAATCCGATCTCGCGGTCGTCGTCCAGAAATTTCGTGGAGCATCCCCGCCGATTACCAATTCCTCGATCGTCGATTACCAATTCTTCGATCGTCGATTCTTCCCGCGTTCACCGCGCCTTTTTGCTCCCTATCCTTCGTATCGTCCGACAACACCTCGCGCATGCGAGCGTTTACTCGACAAAATTATACTTCGGCCGAGACCGATCAGAAGCCTCGAAAACTTATCGAAATTGCTGGCGCGTATGAACTGTCCGGTTTTACGAACCTCGAAACCTTTCTTACTCAATCGTTCGATAAAAGATACAGAACGAATTCCATTTATTTCGCAGGAATGCATCGCCGATATTCAAGTGAAACGAATGATATTTACGGAGCTACTAAAATTGGTTGGTGCACATTATCTAATAAAAGTTATTTAAAAATAATTTCCTTGAATTGTGCAATGAAAAGTCTGAAAAAGATTCTTTAACGCCTTGAACTACGCAGAACCTCAGAAAAAGCCAGGCCAAACTCGTGCGCTCGAATGATCGAGGAAGGAGCCGAACGGCGGAGTCCGAATGTCGGAATTTGAAACAAAATCTTACGACTCAATGTAAGATAGCCGCGCCCGTACTTACTTCACGCGATGGAGCTCTTGTGAAATTCAAATGAATTTAAATCAAAAACTTTTAAAAAATATTTTAATTATTACATATGATTAGAACAAGTTCCGTATAAGTAATAATAATATGATTAATTAATAGCGGAATACAAATAAGTGAAATCAAATTCACGGCAGTGATATTCGAACTGAAATAAATTTACAGATTATGTCACTATCGCTAGACCACAAAATGAAAAGCAAAATATAAATAAACAATTAAATATCAACAAACTATTAAATTGAAAAATACTTTCAAATCTAAATCCTGCATGTCGATACACGATCCCATTCGACATTTTCATATTTGGCCTAAGATTAAGACCACGAGTCAGACTCGTGATATTCAAGTTTCGCCCAAAATGTCGATCACGAGTCAGACTTGTGATATCCACGTTTGGCATTAAATAAAACAACGAGTCTGACTCGTGATATTCAAGTTTGTCCTAAAATTTTCATCACGAGTCAGACTCGTGAAAATAGTGCACCTGTTAAATAGTTAACTGAAAATTAAAATAAATAATAAGTTAAATAATAATAATATAATGTAAAAATAATAAGTTAAAGTTAAATAGTTAAATAGTTACCTGAAAATAGTTAACCTGCTGTTGAAGTTAGCGTTAAAGGATGATCAAGGATGAAAGATGATTTCGAAAGTTGACGTAAGAATAAAACGACAGAACTTTCCCTTAGGCCTAATACATGCTGATCCGCAAACGTAACAGAACCAGTGGCAAAGTCTGATCAATTGCGAAGGAAAAGTTTGGTGATTGGTAGTTGAGAGTGCATCCTAGGTACCGAGGAAAGTGAGGGATTCCGGGCGTTTGATTTCTCGGTGCCGACAGTGGAAAATTGTTCATTCTCTCGGATCTATGAAGAGATCTATAGCGTCGGACGTGGCCGGTCGCGGTTGACATTCTAATGCAGCACAGATAAATTGGATTGACAACTCGGATAGGCGGGATTGGCCTGGCTCCAGCGTCGAATACCTTGATTAATACGCCGGTAATTAGTTAGCGCTGCAACCGCGAGTTACAGATATTATTATGCTAATTACGCCGGCGACGTTGAGTAATAGGCTGCACGTGAAGCAACGGACGAGAGAGCCGAGAGCGGTGCCCACGTTTCTGCCATTTGTAGGGTCCGTCGTTCGGTTCGCCGTTCCGAAACCGTCGGTGAAAAAACAACGACGACCTTGCTTCGGAAAAAGGAGGATCGCCGCGAAAGCGAAAGGGTAATCGCGCGTCGCCGCGATATTTTCAGTGGCCCTTGCTTTCTGTCTCTGGAATCTGTTGGACGCGTTCGTCATCGCTACCGATCCCATTAACACGACCAACCCTCCGCAAGCTTTTATTTTCGGTACCAAGTTTTCCCCAAAAATTCAACTCGAAGGCCACACCTTCCCGATTCAAATGGAAAAAGCTCCGATTCGATCCAACAAGTTGTTCTTCGGACAAAAATTCGTAAACGCGTGCTCTTATAGAAAATCAAAAGAAAATTGGAAATTATAACGGCTTGCATTTTGGAAACGAGCTCGGAGATAGCAAAACGGTGACATAAACCCCGAAAAAATTATAATTGTGCATGTATTACATTATGTGTTCGACATCGCTCTAGAATTACGTAATTGTAATTTCAACATTGGTCACTGGTCACTTATCTTCCATTTTTCACAAACGTAAAAAATTCTGAAAAAATCATCTCCTGAAATTCACAGTTACTTCAGAGCAAGTTTTAAAACTTTCTATATGGTCACTGACCACTATGACCATTTGTAGTTGTAATATTGCGACCGACGGCTACGTATATTCAGGAGAAAAGGTGTTTTACACTTGTCACAATGTTATATTTATCAAGATCGTAGAAAGTTCTGAAAAAATCATCTCCTGAAATTCACAGTTAATTCAGAGCAAGATTTAAAACTTTCTATATGGTCACTGATCACTATGACTATCTGCAGTTGCGATATTGCGACCGACGACTACATATATTCAGGAGAAATGTGGTTTTACTCTTGTATTACATTATGTTTCACTTTCAACAGCAGAGAATGATCGCTTCGGTATGGTCTAACCGTTATGAATTATTTTCTGTATTATGTGTCTGAAAAGTATCCGATTTTGTAGTTTAACGAAGAGGTGTATCGTTGCTGATTAATTTGGTAATGCCACCTTCAAAGTTTTCCTCTTTAGAAGTCACAATTTTCTGCAATTGTACAAGGGAACAACATGTTAAAATTCGTAAAGAAGATACCATTATAGTTATTCTAGTCGCTTTGTGAGAACGTTTCTATTTTAATACATTTTGTATTGCTAATTATAGTCGTCGCAATAGTTGAAAATACGGATTGATTAGAAAATTAAATTCCAGCGCCTTTCTCCGTTCCATTTGCGCAGAATGCGCCAGTCTATTGATTCTCGACGTCCCGAGGCGGCATCGACGATTTTTTAATATAAACTGCATTGTTTGATGCAATAATGGTGCAAGCTAGAGCTTGCTTACAGCCCGGTTTTGTTTCTCATCGCGCAAATACCACGCTCGGCTGCGACGCGGCGACCCGATTAAATCGAAATGTCGGTCCTTGGCGCGTGACTATCTTGCAACGCGATTTCGATTCCAATCATCGAAACCAGCATGGAAAGATCGATCTCTGAACCGCGGCCTTCGTCGTCCAACGTCGCTTCGTTTTGCATTCTTACGATCAGGAACTTTGTCCTGCAATTAGTCGTACAGCCGGTGGGTGCCACCAGAACAGACAGATGTCCTGACATCGACAATCAGATAACGATCGATCCGATCGACGCGCGGCTGCTTGCAAATGAAAAATAATTTCGCCACTGTGTCGGTGTTTATGGCGTGGTGAAGCATTTGGCTCGAATAGCTGTCAATCTTTTGCACAAGCTGTACAATTTCGACTTCCGGTGGGTGTGGAAAATATTCATACGCCATTTCGGAACGAATAACTTTTTCAAAATTGGATCAAATAGCTTGATTTTTTTCTGAGAGACTAGAAGGATTTATTTACTGGAGAATCTGTAAATAATTTTGAAAAATTGTGACTGGTCGCAATTTTAAGGAAACAAATGACAGTCACAATTTTTAAATTGTTTATTTATGCTTGTAGCGAAAGGTTAGAACATGTCGTTCGATCAAAGATCCTACGAAATATAGTTGACTGAAATAACCAAAATAGTCATAAAACGGAAACTTTGATGTTTGATAAACCCCTTGCCGAAATAACCTCTTCCAAATTTTTAAACAACGAATCATTAAATATATTTCATAGAGTACGTGTTGTAGCATAAATCGCTTGTACTCTATTTTATCGTTTTAGCATATTTACATTTTAACATTTTAACATATATTGGTATTATCATACCAATTTTATCATTTTAACAAATCGACACATTCCAATTATTTCCAACCTCTTGCCACACCATTTTCTTTGTAACTAAAGTTATTATAACATTTTCATCCCTAAAAATGTTACAGAAGAGAAAATTTCATCCTGCTACATCTGCTTCGATGCTTAAATATTAATTTCAAATTAACAACATCGAGGGGTTAAAAAACGAATGATTTTATGGTACACTTTCACGATGTTACAGCTGTTTAAAAATTCACAATTTTACAACGACAGATTGCTGATCCTTTAACCCTTCGAGGACGAATGTCATCGAATTGACGATACCAGGTCCTTATATTTAATCTTTAATGTTGCAAAAAGTAGAATTTAATTAGAAAAAGAAAATAAAATATACATAATAAAATAAAATAAAATATGTCCAATATTTTAAAGAATCCTCGTCCGCAAAGGGATTAATGTCGCTGCTGATTCTAGTCTTCGGTCGCAACCAAGTTCACTGCCAATCGTCCGAGTCCCGAACCCTAATAAATTTCTTAAGTGGTATGATACGAATCGAAAAGACATTAATATACTGCGAGGCGGTCGGTCGAGTATCGATTTCTCGTTGCAAGCGTAACACACGAATATGCTCGCGGAATTACTTACACTTGTCGGTAAAAAAAATGATCGAAACTATGCCAGAACGTTGGGCTAGGCTCGCGAGGTACGCGAGAAATGATTTAATTATGATTATACGTTCTGACGCGACCAACCGAGCGGAAAATGCAATTTATTCGTAACATTTTATCACAAAATTACTTAGCAAAAAACGAATCGCAAGCGAACCGACGAAGGAGGTTACACCGCGCACGAAACGCAGAAATTACAGAGATCCTGACGAGGGTGATTTATTTAAAAATACGGTCTAGGAGGCTCTCGGCAATTAATTCAATTACCATCGAATCAAAGTTTTCAGCGGAACGGCTAGCCGGGACCGACCTGCAAGAAAAATGAAGCGAAATGGCGGAAGGCCGGGTGATTAGTCTTCGTTTGCCGGGTTTCCTGCCGTGTTTACATTCTTGCGTATGATGAAGATCCCCGTTCCCATGAAGAATACCCAAGGCCCGTTATTCCAGGCAAAACTTCGCTTCGAAGCGAAGTCGTTACGCTGTCTTGTATTTACCGGCCGCGTTTCCCTCTTCTCTTCTTTCCTCGTGCATCGCGTTATAGTCGGCGGCAGAGACTCGTTTCTACGTAAACCGTAAAGTTGATCCTGCGATGTCTTCATCATCATTTTGTCATTCAATTCCGCCGTGAAACGACGCCATCGTTCGCATGATCAGGACATATTTCCTTGAACTGTTCACGCCAATTTTGTTGGTTTCGTCGTTTGCTGCCGTTGTTGGGAATCAATTTCCATCGTGAATAGCCTACTTGCTAGTTTCATTTTTATACGACAACATGCACTCCTTTCATTACAGCTATTTTAGGTTGGGACAAAATTAACTTCGACCACCGATTCTGAAGTTATACTGACTCTTATTAATATTCGGACATTGTGGTAAATTTGGAGTTATTGTTGTATAATATAACAGAACATTCATTGTAGTTTGTAATAACATAACTTTTATTTGTTTGTTGCACATACTTTTCTTAATATCAAACAGTGAACTAAATTATGTCGAAAATTATGTCGCAAAAATATTCGGACGCTTGACAAACTATAACATTTAAACATGAAAATTATTAACATAAGCAATAATTAATATTTCGTTGGATAGCCTGTAGCTTTAATTACGTGTCGCAACCGCTTAGGCATATTGTCTATAACTTTTTGTAAGTAACTTAGCGGTATACGTCTCCATTCTTCAATTAATCGTTTTTTTAATTCTTCCTTCGATCTTATCGGTGTTGTTCGAATTTTCCTGTCCAAAAAATTCCATACATTTTCAATGGGATTGAAGTCTGGTGACTGTGGTGGCGGATGTAATACTTTTGGGCAATTATATAAAAGGTATTCTTGAACTATTCTGGCTTTATGTTTAAGATCATTATCTTCATAATATTTAAATGTGTCTTCCATATCCATTGTGATCGCACTTTTCTTAAGATTTTGTTTTAAAATATTTAGATACTTAAATTTATCTAAAATTTCTTCTATAAAAACCAGTTGTCCAACTCCTTTAGATGAAATACACTCCCACACCATAATACTTCCACCACCGTTCTTTATTGTTGGATTTAAATTTATTCGGTTAAGCTCTTGATTTCGTTTACGCCATACTAATTTTCGTCCATCTGTGTTAAACAGATTAAATTTACTTTCATCAGCGAAAATTACATTAGTCCACCAAGTTTTTTCCTCATGAACATATTGTTTTGCAAAAGCTAATCTTTTTCTGCGATTCGTCTCGTTTATATACGGTTTCTTACGCGCTACTCCACCGTTATATCCATCTGTTTTCAACACCCGACGTATTGTATCTGGATGAACTTTCTTTCCTATGTCTTGAAATAATTCAGCACTTAATGTTGGAGCTCTTAAACCAGGGTTCGCTTTTACTTTTCTCAAAATAATACGTTTCTTTCGGTCGCCAAGCTTTTGTGATCGGCCATTCTGAGGAATTGATTCAATTCGATTTTCTTCATTATATCTCCGTATAATATCAGCTAAAATGAAGGTCAAGTTTAACATGTACCATAAATGGCACATTTGGCATGGAACGCGTTACTATAGCATTTTTTGAAATAAGTTTCTATGAACCTTCTTTACTTTTAGGATATCTTAACACTTTGCTGACCGGCAATTTTACACATAAACTATGCCATGTCACCGGTTATTATTTTGTAATTGAATATGGAAGTAAAGTAAAACATTCTAACTAAACTCCAATAAATTTTATTTATACTGAATGAAATGAAATTAAACTTTGGACATATTTTTTATATAACTGTTGGAGATATTCAGGCTGATTGCGCCATCTACTGAATTCAATTACATTATGTTTAGCACTAAGCGTAAATGTAATAGGTCACGTAGCGTTTGTTCCTTCTTCTTCCGCGAGCGGTCAAATAAGTAACACGTGTGCGAAGTCTCTATACAAGATTGTTGTAAATTTTTTGTTTGTTTCTATCTACTGTGCAAATATATCGGAGAAGAAATAAATTAAGTTTCTCTGTAAGACAAAAGGAGACTCAATTTTTTCGTGAATTAAAGCATAAACAAGCATACATTGCTTTATTTCAACAATAACTCTTAAAATACTGCGCAAAGCTTTTGCAATATTCTATATCGCCCTGGGTTTCATAAATTGAAATAGATAATGCAAGTGCAACGACGAGTTAACTCGCCATCGGTCAACAACGTTTGGTCATGAAAAGACGAGTTAACTCGTCACCGGTCACCAATGTGTTAAAAACTGCAAGATTGATGGTAGAAACGCCAAAATAAATGTTTAATATTCATTCTCGTCGAATAGGAAACAGGTAAAGAATCTATAGGCAAATTGAAATTCTACGTGGAATAACGCGTCGACAAATTTCATTATACAGACGTTTTAGGAAGTAATACGAAGAAAGGGATGTCAAAAACAGTATAATTGATGGTAAAGACAGCAGAAGCGAGACTCTCGCGAATACTAGAGAATTTAAAAATATTCCAGAATGCTAATATCTTTGTGGACCTCAGATATTCTAGTGAATAATTACAAAAATTTTCGAGAACCCGTCCCAGTCCCGAATAAAATTCCCAACCCTCCCCAACCCGGTAAATTTGCATTATCGCGTGGTAGACACTGATCCAGACGATCGATCGCCGATCGAAGGAGCTCGAATCGGTGACGACTCATTTGAAACCGACGAAACTCTATCCTCGGAGTACTGGCAGAATTTGGTCTGAGCCAAGATAATACTGGCGCCAAGTGGATCGTCTTTGTGAATCCTTTTTCTCTTCGGTCGGAGCGAGCGGCAGCAGCAACAGCAGCAACAGCAGCGTTCGCTCTCGTCTTTACCGTCTTTCGACGCCGCACCGCGTCACCTTGTCCTCTTCTTCCCTTTTCTCTGTGTGGACCGTTCCGTTGGCCGTTGCAATGTCACAGCGACACGCATTCGTCGCATATAATTGTCCGCGGGTACGCATTGTCTCGTTCCTCCACCGTTCGCCTTGCTTCCCTTGCGTTCTCCTCGGTTCCTACCTCTCTTTCTCTTTTTCCTTCTTTCTCTTTCTCGTTCTCTCTCTCTCTCTCTCTCTCTCTCTCTCTCTCTCTCTCTCTCTCTCTCTCTCTCTCTCTATTTATCTCTCTCTCTTTGCGAGCTGGTTCGGAGAATGCCTATCCGCTCGCAGTATTTTCAGCCTCTCTATTTATACCGGCAGACTCCGCGTGCTCGTACGCGGGACTCGTAGGTGCCACGAAGTTCGGGTCAGAGGACACACCCAGAGGAATCCGATGGAAGACAGGTCCCTCCGCAACGCCGCGGCATTGTCTTCGCTGGGCCATTGCCTCGGGCCCGTGTAAACATCTGAGCAGCGAACTTGATCGACTACTTGCACGAACGGAATTAATTGACCGGCCCCGACGGTCACTTCTAGGCGCCAGCGAGGAATACTCGTGGAGTTGAAGCATTCGGGCTCTTGTGGCTTTCTTTGCGTGCTTCAAATGCGCTGGCATAATGCAGCAGGAGTTCTACGAGCACCGATCGTATATGGCTTTTTTCAAACGAAAGTGACGAGTAAAAGAAAATTTAAGGAACACCCTATCATCGCGCCAGGTGACGTCGCGCGATATCGCGTTACGTACAGAGGGAAATATAAAACGTAATGGAAATGGTAATTGAATCCGTATCAGTAGCTGACCAGTTTTTCGGAAAAATGCGACGAGATTTTTAGACGTGACGATCTTTCGAAAATTTGCGATAGGTGCGCTGTACCACTTTTCCTTCAATTTAATTGATTATCCTAATAACGAATAATTGACCTCGTATCAGTAGCTGAGTATTTTTCGGGAAAACGCGACGAGTACGGTTTTTAGACGCATTCATTTTTCGAAAATTTGCAATAGATGCGCTGTACCACTTTTCCTTCAGTTTAATCGATCATCTTCACAACGGACAATTGTTTTCGTTATCGTGGCTTGTACACCTCCATATTACAATTCTCTTAACATTAAACCGATCATTATAGGTGAAACAATCGGTATTAGATATTTTATTTCACGATTTATGAATTGTGCATTTTTCCCTGAGGACTGACGGTATCAAATTTACAAATTAATATGTTATAGATAATTCATATAATATTAAGAAATATTCGCACTATTTCACGAGATTCGATTGAAACAGAGAATCACAAATGGGCTAAGCGAGACTTTTGCTTATGCACAGTTCCATTATTTCCGTTGAAAGGTAAATAAAATGTGACGCGAAAGATAAGCAAAATGGCTCCGCATTCAACGTGTTAAGAGGTTAAGGACGCTCGAGTTCTGACGTAATTATGGAATTGTCAAAAATGTCTATGAAATAGCTGTTTATCATAGAAAGAAAAATTAGCTTCGTTACATAATGTAAGAATCTCCGTATTCATCCGCGGAAAATTTTCCGCAAAAAATTATTCTTATCTGGTCAACATTGGTGCTTTTACCCTATGTGACTCACACTCTAAGAATGTCACGTGAAATTACTTGTTTTCCCGTGACGTAATAGTAATGTGTTTCTGCCTTTTAGTTACGTTCGCATTCAGCCTCACAGATATGTGACGTCAACAGTCCCGCTATTTATTCACTGATTGTCGAATTAATTGCGTGCACTTTGTTGTTTAAATTCATACTAGATACACAGCATAGTATTCACGGAATCCATGACTTTGCAAAACTTAATAACTTACTTAATAATAGTAATAATAATACTTAATGAAACATTTTTACCAAGAATGTAAGCTGTGAAATTAATGGAAAAAGCGAACGTGTTAATATTCACCGGAATCCATGACTTCGCGAAACTGTTTTAATATTTCGTGAAGGTGGTACGCACTGCATTTCATGAAACATTTTTACAGAGAATCGAAGCTGTAAAGCTAATGCTAAAAGCAAACGTGTTAATTGTATAAAATTTAATAGAGAAAAAGTATGTATCACGAATACGAGTTAATTTAATAATAGGTCCCTTTCATTGTCAATCATAGTTTAGTCTTGGCGTGCTTTCTGCTAATTTTTCGTATAAAATAGCGACCAAAATATTTTTCGAATGCGGTCAATTAATATACATTTTTCTTTACGCTTGCGCTTCGGAATAAGCTAAAAGTTAAAAGGATAAAATGACTGGACAAAACAGAAGGACAAAGTAGAAAAAAAGGATAAAATGACTGACCACTCGGAAAATGGAATAAATGATGTATAAATATTTGTGAGAGAAAGAAAGGAAGAAACAGAGTAGACACACACGCATGCGATGCTTTTGTCGCAACTTGCAAGTTCAGAAATCACGTTATACTTTTGCCGCAACATGTTTTTCTTCACTGCCATCGTCATCGAGCGTAACAAACAAAATCAGCTCGCACACACGCACGCACACAGCTTGAAATTAAACGACAGAATGGTACATTTCGTACAACGAGTGTCATTTTTGACACGGTCTCTGACATCCGACTCCACAACGCTTTTCATGGGATTTGAAATACAATAATATAGTAAAACGCACCACGATATACCTGACAATACAATATTATACTCGAATATACCAGAATATACTAAAATATATCCGAATATACTAACATATGACATAACATACCAGGATATACAAGAATATACTAGAAAGCACCATGATGAACAAGAATATATTAGAATGCACGAGGGTATACAAAAATTTACTAGAATTTACTAGAATATACCTGATAACGCAAGGGTATACTAGAATATACCACAATATACTAGAATAAAGCTGAATATACCAACTTATGACGTGACATACGAGAATATAGACGAATATACTGGTATGTACCAGGATATACAATAATTTAATAAAATGTGACCGGATATACAAGAATTGACCAGAATGAACTAGAATACATTATAATATACCTCATAATACAAGATTATACAACAATAAAGCAGAATATACCATCTTATGAAATAACAGACCAGAATATACAAGAATATACTAGAATGTACCAGGATATGCAATAATTTACTAAAATACGCCAGGATATACGAGAATTGACTAATATGTTCTAGAATGCACCATAATATACCTGATAATACAAGATTATACAACAATAAAGCAAAATATACCAACTTATGAAATATAATAATAGACCAGAATATACAAGAATATACTAGAATGTACCAGGATATACAATAATTTACTAAAATACACCAGAATATACGAGAATTGACTAATATGTTCTAGAATGCACCATAATACACCTGATAATACAAAAATATACTAGATTAAAGCAGAATATATCAATTTTGATGAGATGGTGATTTTGAATTTGATTTGATGGCTTGACGAAAATTGCATTTCTGCAGTCTTGAAAATTTATTTTTGTCATGATAGATTGAGCATACTAAATTTGTTCACAATCTGCGAGACGCAAGAGGATGGAAAGAGTAATTGTCGTTCGGTTTCTCGGTTTCGTTCGATTATATGTATCACTTTTCTTTTGCCTAATTTCTGCAGCTACGACGGTCAACATGTTCAAACTCTTACATGGACCACATGTTTCGAAATCAGTGCTAGGCATCGTAGGTCACAGTACCGAGCTAATGGCAAAGTCGATCGCGGTTCGATCTCCATCACCACGTTTTTCCGTCTCCAGCCATGATCTGTTAAACATTATCATCTTATACGGAACTCGTAGGGAAGGGGCGGCATATATTACGAAACCGGTAACAGACTAATGTCATGAAAACTGGCCAAACGAGTTAAAAACCGGCCGGCTGACCGTCCTGGACTAAACCGGCGCCAAACTGGGCTCCGAACTTGTTCTCGGAAAACGAAATCTCATCGGTAGTGAATTACAAATTCCTTTGGTGGGCGAATATTTTGCTCGCCCATTCAGAAAGTTCAAAAGCCTCCGGAAGACGTGTCATCCGGCAAAAAGGAAAAAAGTCTCTGTGATCTCATCATTTTCAACGGCGAATAAATCGCGTTAAAACACAGCAACGCGTTTACGCGGACCTGTGGAAACTCCGAAACCGAAATGTCACTCGTACAATGAACGGAAGTAAAATCGAATAGGAAAATATAGCAATTTAATACTAGAACTAGCGAAGTTAAGGCAATACTAATCGAGTGAAAATACTTTTTCGTTCTCCATTATTTCTTTTCTGAACTTTTCATTGATATATTTGTGACATTTCCCTTGTCGAAATGATGCCGAACACGATACCATTTGGTTAATATATATATTCATTTGACCAATATTGCGAGTAAGAAAGTTTTTTTACTCGTGACATTAACATTACGGTACCTAAAAAACAGTACATTTCATCTGTGTTAGTATTGTGCCATGACCTTATTCGCGAACTAGTCTTCCAGTTACGCCTTGTTTTCAAATAATTATGGTAGTTATTTGTTTCTTTTACAATGAAATTTACTAAAGATTCTGGAAAATATAATTGAAAATAATCTAGTGATTTTTATGTCTTGTCCAGGGCTACTTTGTATCTAGAATCTTTTTCATTAAAATTGTGTACCTTTGGATTTAAGTTTTGGTGCGACCAACTGATATCCTCAAATGGCATGGCTGATGTAAATTCGTTCCCATTTATTTCTTGCGATTGTAGAATATCTTGTTCCTCAATTTCTGATTGTGAGTCAGAACTTAATAAGCGCAAAACGCGTTTTCTTTTTCGTCGAATTAAATTCTCTTCTTCAGACGAGGAGAATGATTTATCAAGAAACTCCATTTCCAAACTCCAACGTTTTCTTTTCTTCTGGCCAAACATTTGACGGGTGTACTGTATTATTTAAAAAAATATCAAATGGATAAAATAAAAAATTAAACACAAAATTAAATAAATAAACACTTACATATACAGTAAAGATATAGGTGCACGAATCAGTGCACGATGCGAGAGCAATGTAACTGAACAATATGAAGACAATTAACTGAAAAATATTTAAACAATTGCCGATACCTGGTTGTTATGTTACTTAGAGTATTAAATTCCATGTCGAATCAATTGGTAAAACAGTAAAAGGTGTTATAGTAAGAAATGCAGAGAGCGTAAATTTACCACTTTCGTATATATTGATGGATACATGTGGACGTATATTTACGTCTTTCGTATATATTGATAGACTTGTGAAAGCGTATATGTACGCCTTTCGCAGCCAAAGGGTTAAGGGTAGTGGAAGCACGGGTTTTCTCGGTTGGTGGTGACGTCGGCAGGTAAAACCTGTACGGTCGAAACTTGTACGATGTTTTAAGCTACGCTGGATTCAAGAGGCTTTAACATACTTAACGTCCACCTGAAAAATGTCAATTCTTCAGCGATCGGTTTCCGAGAGAAAGAGAGAAAATGTTGAGCGGTGATCGAATTACGAAAGTTTGATAGAACACACGTCCAATTTATGGTACAGCACTGCCAGAACCAGAGAGTTATCTCCCTACGGAGCGACATTTGTGAGGATCATCGATCCCTCGACCGCACAACATAATTTTCCCCTTAATTCGGCGTTCTCGACTTTCATCGAGAGAACACAAAAAGGATCGCGCGCGCCTATGTGTGGTATCCTCAAAGCATTCTAACATCAATAGGCGAGCCGTAGTAGACCGAGGAAGAGTCACAAAGGAAGGCACTTGTGGCTTGAAGAGGTCGAGAAAATCGGCCGTTCGGATAAACGATGTGCATTGTGCTCCTCGGCTTTCCCCTCGCCCCCTTTCGCCCCTGCAACTGACCGATATTTGGCCGGAGTCGAACTAATAGGGTGGATTAGGGTTCCGAGCGAGAAGGGAGAGAGAGAGAGAGAGAGGAACCGATGCGCAGTAGGGATTTTAGGTGATGCAGCTAGCCGAAGTACCTACGTATCCCTTTTCGTTCCAGGTAAAAATTACCTGGAAATATAATTAATCATTCCGTTGCGCCCCAGTGCGATTTTTATTGTCCTTCGATGTGCTTCGTACGATTTTTCTATGACAATGAAATTTTGAAACCGTGCGGTAATATGTTATAGATCATTGAGAAGCGTGCAACAGTGCATACAGTCGATGCGTTTAATTGACAATCAATTTATTGTTTAATCTTAACCCTTGCTGTGGCAATTAAATAAGTAATTAATTTATGTATCAAGTATTTATCGATGATCAACGTGTAAATAATCCCTTTAAAATTCAAAATGGAAGTCGTGCGTAATAATACTATGATAAATGGACGTGTTCACACTGTAATCCTAATAATTAGATCACCTACAGCATATCTCGGTATCTTAAATTAAATTTTATGAGTTGTAATAAGAACCAGTAGCACAAGTAATTCATTAAGGACCATAAGTAAGCAATTTAAAGGCTTTTTATACAGTATGTAATTAAGATTTATTGCACAGATCTAGTTTGAATTTATAAATTTACGCGGTAGTGTCTAAAAAGGAAACGCACAGAGGGGTTTTGAGAAATTTTTCTCCGAAATTCTGTTTGCAATTACGTCTGCCGTAACTGCGCTCTAATTGATCATTTGTTTTTCGCTAATAACTCGTCAAATTGCGAAATTTACTCTGTTCTTAGCGATTCGACGAAGAACACAGCCCTTCAGATTATTATATATTGTGTAATTCAATACTGGAAATATATTACTATACTAATAATAAAATAAAAATATGTGAAGAATGAATAAAGAACAACCGCATGAAGGGCCTTGCCGGTATTGCAAGATTAATTTATCGATATCCTCTTTTTACTGGATTAACATTAAATAAAAATTTATTAAATATGCAATTATTTACAATATTTCCAGATATTAACACGTTAAACGCTATGTCAGTCCCAGGGGACTGGCGGCATCAAATTTATAAATCAGTGTGTCATATAAAATTTATATAATATTAAGAATATTTACACTATTTTAATAAATTTGATTAAAACAGAAAAGCACAAATGGGGTTAGCGAGTCTTTTGCTAATGCACAGTTGTATTCTCTCGATTTAAAGTTAAATATTAGGTTGTTCGAAAAGTAATTTCGTCTTTATTTTCAATAAAATATTTATTCACTATAAGAGAATCGTCTTTAATTTTCATAAAACTTTTATTTTTAAGAACATATTTATTCAGTATAAGAAAACCGTCTTTCCTTTTCATTAAAAAAAAAAACGAAATTACTTTCCGAACAACCTAATAAAATGTGACGTGAAAGCTAAGCAAAATAGCTCCGCGTTCAACGTGCTAAATGGACAGCTGTTGCATTAGAAACGAAAGGAAGAGTTAACGCGTCTACAATGATAATACCTTCACAAATATGTCTCTGAAAATTGATAAATCGATCGGTGAATGGTTATGAACATCATTAATTATACAGTTGTAAGAATGGTCTCCTGTCCGAGGATTAAAGGGGAAAGGAGGGAAAGATGAAAGGGTATTCCTCTTACGGTCTCGAATAATTCGAAGTCAACGCACAGGTGTGTTCCGAAGAAATTAGACGCCGACAATCATTTCGAGTGACTAGAACAGATAGCCCACTGTGTAGAATTGACTGTAACGTAGACGACCGTAGAGAAACGACCGGAAGAATGGCGGCGGCGGTACCATAAGAAACGGATCCAGGGTGCCAGATTCACCAAACCTTCGTCCATTTCGGCCGACAATGCCGGCCCATCTGATGTCAGACGTATTTCCTGTCTGGGTGTGTTCATTTTAATATACTGGGTGTTCTGGTCGATCCATTATTCGAGAATAATGGCTTCATTCGTCGTTTCTGTGCTGCCCGAGTCAACTTATTTCTGTTCAGGAAGCCACAATGCGGCCAGAAAGGGGAAAGTTGTGCTATTTTTCTTGTGGACGACATAATAGCGGTTATTAGAACACCGATAGAGACTAGCAAAGACGAAACCCTTCTACGAGACCTATAGAAACCTACAAATTCATGTAATTGCGCGTCACTTTTTATGTCACCCTTTCAGTCAGAACGTTTTTGAAGAATAGGTCCTAGATATTTCTAAATATTTTTAGCATGCTTGAAATCGTCGTCATAATTTTTCATTTACTTTAAATCAGATTATTTTTGCTAAACCGAGACTAGAAACGTCGAATAAACACTTTTCCAAATTCGATAGAAATCTAAATAAATAAAAGAACCAAGTCATTTCTAAATAACTGAAAGAAAGAAATTTCCGAATCGTTATAGTGATTTTTAACTTGCATTCTCAGACATTTAGGCAGATCTCTAGGCCGCGGGGCGATTTTAAAACGTCCGGCGAGTATTTTAGAATTTTTCAAGGTCCATTGTGCATGATTGAAAACTTTTCGATGGATCTCTCAACGCTGACAGCAATTTTTATTGTAAATCAATATGACATCCTCGGTAACGTTATCTAATAATTTGGTTACAAATTACAATGTAAAAGCAGTTTGTTAGGATTCATTTTGTTACTGTGCAACTATTGAAAGTCCTAATAATAGCCTTCCAGTCGGTAAAGTGTTCATGAACAGACGCTAGAGAAGCTATTTAAGACTAGATTTACCAAACCAGTCATTTTGACTTGTACCTAATTTTTTCGTTCACAATTATTGAAGTTATAAAAATGTTTTCATCAGAATATTTCAGTTGTACTTCTTTAACACTTTGACTGCCATAAGTAATTTGTCCATTTTGAAAAATAAATTTGAATATTAATATAATCGTTGCACTACATTTAGTTGAAGTCTAGAGAATACGAGAAGGTCGAAGAATAACTATGTGTCATAGATTTTAAATTTTAAATTGTTGCTTTATCAAATAAATTACTTTGATTTTGTAAAATTTCTGAGGTTGTTGTTCTGGCAGTTAAAGTGTTAATGACGTACATGTTACATTAAGAATTGTATGAAGTTTTAATAAATGCAGTCTCGTTATTATTACAAAGCAATGTATATCGTTTTCCCGGATAATTGAAATTGCTGGTTGAACCGTTATATTAAAATAGAAAACTCGCGAATGTTTTCGAGCGAGTGTACGCGTTGAATGACATTAGTGTACACCCAGTATGCAATCGAGCGGATGCAAGTATCGGAGAAGTCAAAGCCCGCGGGTATTATTCCGCAAATCGGTTGTAGGATGTTTGAAGAAACGATTGTTTCGGATCGATCCTTGCCGGAGGTTCGAGCGTCGAAATGAAACTCTTGACGTCTGATCGAGACTCCGTCGAGAAGCACCGGCTCATCGGTCCTTTCAAGCCCCTTCACAATAGTATAATAGAGCCCATTCACGTTAAAAAGGTTCTTCACTATTCTTACGAGATTCCGCTTTAAGTCTTACGTGACTCCGTTTGAATACTTACTCGATTCGCCTCTTTTTCTTCCTCCCTCCTGACAACTTAAAAAGGAAAGTGTCCGTCTCTGCTTTTCACTTTCTGTTCACCGTGATACAGAACTTTTGACATTTTCCCCGAATAACATATGCCACTTCGTTTCCTGCTTCCTTCTTCGCTGTTACTGTAACTGAAACAACCCTTTCGGTCGACATATCATTTCTGATGTTTTGTTTAAGAAAATCCAACTCTTCTTCTAAAATTTTTGTGTCCTTTGCAAATCAGTGATATTTATATCCGTGTTGCGAATGAAATTTTATAATTCGTAACTGTATTTTCAAAATAGATGTAATTTTAAGAAACCATGTACAGTGGCTCACAAAAGTATTTGGACACTCTTCAAGCCTAAATAACTTTTTTCAGATTGGACCAAACGTCTTGACTTTTCTTGAGCAATTAGTTGCATCGATTTAATAAATGATATGCAAAATGAATTTTGTAAATATTGGAATTGGTACGAATTACATGACCAATCAAAAAGGAACTTTTTAAATATTTTTTATTTGGTCCACGTACTAAAAATTTTAAAGACGCATCTAGTAGATCTATGATAGTTATACACATGTAGAAAAATTCATTGAAATCGATTGACATACACACGAGCTACATGCCATCGAAAATGGCGAAAATTGCAATTTTTCACGATTCTTGGTCAGTTTCTGCTTAAACTCCAGAAATTCTTACATCTTTCTACGCGTGTCATTTTTTCCTGCGTCAATCGATTTCAGTGAAATTTTCAGTATGTGTATAAGTAACACAGTTCTGAAAAACGCATATTTTAAAAATTATATTTTCTACTTTCCCACGCAATTTCTACGAATTAGAATTATTTCAAAATTATCTTTGCATATCATTTAGTATATTAATGCTTCTAGTTGCTCCAGAAAAGTCAAGTCGTTTGGATCAATTTTAAAAAAGTTATTTAGATTTAAAGAGTGTCCGAATACTTTTGTGAGCCACTGTATGTACATGCAGTGGATTTAAGAAATATGAAAATACTATAAAATCGATTCGCGAAATATTGCCTACATTTAAACTATGATAATTTCATGAAAAATGCTTGTATAATGATAAATTTAGACTCGTTATAAAACTAGAAGCTTTAAAACAATTTTTCTTGGCTATAACCAACGTAGATTTAAATATTAAAGTTTCCTGTATACAACGGCACCTTCAAACATGATGAATGATTTTGTTTACCCACGCATTAACCCTTAAGACTCCAATGGCGCCTCTGTGGAGACACTAAAAATTGCCACACTATTATTTAAAATTTATTTAGCTTTTTCATCGCTATATTTGCATTTAAAGAGTCGGTGAAAATACACTTTGCAACATTAAATTTTACACACGTGAAAAGAAATCAACCGTGTACAATGGAACTGTTCTAGGTAATAGAATGTCTTGATTTTGGAGTAAAAATTACTTAGAGTGCTAAGGGTTAAATAAGAGGTGCGCCTAGAAATCTGAAAAACTTTGAAAAATTAATATTGCCTGACCGAAAATAATTTTTGTGACTCAACGAGCGAGTGAAATTGCAAACTAGGAAAATTCGAAGTCTGGAATATTTTACCAAATAAAAATGAGGAAACGTTTATTACAATCTGTACTCGCATAAAGAAATTTATTAAACTATTTCGCAGAGAAATATTTTCGTAACTTCCATAATCGTAAAATCGAAAATCCGTGAACGGTGACTTGATCAGCGTCGGTAGGTTTAGTGTTGAAATCTCGAGTGAAATTTTGTTGACGCTCGACGTCACGTTGAACTGATTTGAGACACGGTCGCGTTTAGGAAACGGAAGAGTGCTTTTATCGTGAATTAATACCGAGGCAGTCGACCGCTTGAAACGTAAGAGTTCGATATCTTTATTGTCAGCTCGAAAGCTTCTCGAACGGATGTATTAAGCGGGACTCTGTGGAATGAAGTACGATAAAAGAGGTATAAAAGGCGGAGGACATGGACGCCCGATACATTTGAAAAGCATTAAACGTTCGGCACCGCCTTCGGTTTAATGTATTCTTAAATGCCCCGATGGAATAGATTTGCGCCACACGTAGATTGAATTTGCGCGCGACGTAAATTAATGCGACCCTTCACCTTTGTGAAAGGTACATGTAATTACGGGAGGCTTCGCGTGCTTGCAAAGTACAAGCATTTTCGTTTCATTGAACGAATTCTCGACCGACCGATTTGCATGATACTTTTCGCAGACGTTCACCGTACTCGCGCAGGATGTTCCGCAAAGTTCAAAGAAATTTATAATGGGAGATTTCCAGAGATATGCTAGTTACAAGCGCCATTTTCCTTGGCTAATTCATCGCCGACACATCGCATTTAGTAAAATGTCACGACTACGCAGATCGGTAACCAACGTGTCAAGCACAAGGCAAATAAACTGAGTCGTTGGTTAACTTAATACTTTATTTAATCATTTCTTGTCGACACGGTTTTCAATAATTGCGCTGCGCTAAAAGGCATATCTAATCCCCAATGAAATGCAATTGTGCTGTATTAATTATTACTGTAGATGGATCTACAAATATTTATATTTGGAACACACTCTTTACAATTATGAAGCAGTGACTGGTTAATTATTTTCTTTGCAACTAAAGTTATTATAACATCTTTGTCGTTAAAAATGTTACAGAAGAGAAACGACAATTTACATTTTTTATACTGATACATCTATTTGAACGCTTAACACGTTAACCGCCCAACTGACGACCTAGGAAATTCCATAAAATCAAATTAATTTATTTAATGAAGCAGCGATTTGAAATTTTAAATGTATAGCATATAGTTATCTATCACCTTCTTGTATTGTCCAGATATCAACCAAATTGAATGCAACGAGTATATTAACATTTATTTTTAAACGAGGACAAATAATTCTGTCACCCATATATGGGTGACATGGCAGTCAAAGTGTTAAATATTGATTACAAATGAACAACATTTGATCTCTTCTAGAAAGACAGGTATAATATTTATACTTGTTAGACTTCATTTCAAATCTGACTTGTTTGACTGACATGTTATAAAATGGCAAGAGGTTAAGGAAACCTCGCATTGCTTCAAATAAATTACTATGAGAAAATTACACTATTGCGTACATTGTATTTCACCAATGACAACTAGATCTGATATGTAGTTGGTGTCACGCAACATTAAGGTGCGCGTCCACCGGAGAGTGAACTTACAGTATTCTCTCCGCAACTGTTGCATCATCGAGTTTCCCGAGCGACAGTTATAGAAGAGGTACTACATCCTTTGTGGCGTGTTCAGCGCAGAGAAGGATACCAATTGAAGAAGTAAGTGGTACATGTTAACAATAATTCCAATAAATTAGTGAGCTCTTCACGTGGAAAATATCTACAGGGTGTCCCGTAAAGTTCAAAGAAGTACTCCGAGTACTGGAGAGTACTCTGTACAACGGTACTCCAGGTCCTTTTCGTAAAATATTTTCGACTTACAGTTTAATTTCTTTTATGCACGAAGGAAAGGTTGCACAAAGATTTTGGTTAATTTAGAACCTGTGGCTGGCACATCCTACAAACCCGCCGAGCATTTATGGGTACCGTTCGCGGACGAAATTTCATACGGCATTGTGTTTAATTAGACAGTTTTCTGTTTGCCGTGGCATTAAACTGAACCCTTGCCATAAAAGTCGCTGTTCGAACCGTAAAGCCCGAGTTTCTTCTTTGTAGCGACTGCTGAATTATATATATATATATTTGTTACACGTGATACGATCGCGGGAACAAGAATTTTTTTCTTGTGAAAATTTAACGTTCGCCTTTTATGTAAACCGTTCGGTAACATCCGCTAATTTATACCGGTCCTCTCTCATTGCTTTTCGATTCAATGTAACGGCGATCTCGCGTTTCCTACTCGTTGCGAACACATAAAATTATCGTCCCAGGCTTATTACACCCGTTCGAATGTCTTCTCCTCGCAGTGTTTTAAACGCGGCAACGGCTGTATTAGCGTTGCGCCGTTCGAAAAATCACCGACGGCTGGATAAGTAAATTATTTATGCGAGTGAAACATTGATGCGAACGCGGAAGATGGAGGAATACGCGGACAAATGCCCGCAGTTAATCCACGTTAGATATGCCGCAGAGGCGTGTCTAGCAGTAGTGCCTGTCGGGTACGTCCGTTCGTGTTTCACCGACGTTTCTTCGGTTGCTTATTAATTTCTTAATTAATTGTAATTATGACGCGTGCACCATAACATCGACAGTTTGTTTTTGCCGAGGTTCGCGAACCGTTTCTTTCAACCTGTTAACGGTAAAAAATATTTACAACTATTTACTTCCCGCTGGCAGTCGTTCCCGGTGCCGTAACCTAGACAGCTATTTGAATTTAAAACATCTTCTGTCTTCCTGGTTCAGCGACGCGACTTTTTAGAATCTCCTAACAAAT
This sequence comes from Agapostemon virescens, assembly GCA_028453745.1. Taxonomy (NCBI): domain Eukaryota; kingdom Metazoa; phylum Arthropoda; class Insecta; order Hymenoptera; family Halictidae; genus Agapostemon; species Agapostemon virescens. The sequence continues at coordinate 15,638,182 of CM052093.1, read as the reverse complement.
GAGTTGTTGAATTTTATGGTTGTCAGTTTGGTAAACTTATGAATTATCGAGTGATTGCAATATTTTGTATCCGGCTTGAAAAGAATTTTAAATTAACAGCTTTATATAGTCAGCAGTATTTTTTACCATTCCTTCATTTTGTTGCAAGCTGGAAGATATCTTTTTCATATACATTGGGTGGTAGTTTTTAACTAAATTGTTGCGATCTTTGAAAGTCAGACATATATTATTGCAATCATTGAAGAATGTTCGAGAAATTGTGCATGTTTTGTTTTTAATAACGATTTTCTTCGAAATTGCAATGTTTATTAACAAATACGCTTGAGAAAAGGTTTATCATGTCGTCTAATACACAAGACGGAAGGGTTTTTAATTTATATAAGTTTAGGTATTATTACAAGTACAAAGATATTATATTAGAATTAATAAACAATGTTAACAACAATCGATCAGAAGGAAAAGTTCCATTCTTCAGTGAACAATTCAACAACTTTGAAGTTCAGTTTTAACCTCTTAAGCACGATGCGCCACCATAGTGGCTTCCACGGATGTCATCTTATATTACGATGTGCCATTATAGTGGCTTGAGCACACTCAGTTCTATTATTAATTATTACAGTAAATTATTAATGTTAAAATATATGCATCATATCTTTTAGAAAAATTACAATTTAGTTATGAAAAACCTCATTCCACAATTATTAAAGTTAAAGTATATGCTCATATCTTTAAGAAGAATTATAATTTAGTTATCAAAAACTTCATTCCAATGTTCTCTGTCGTACAGAGAAACTGCCCTGCACAAAATTCAACCGTGCCTAAGAGGTTAAAAGCGAGTAAACTGGTAATTAACGCTAGTTTTACGGAGCACTAACAGCGACTATTTTATATTACTCTATAAAAATAACAAGAATATGTCTATTCAAATGTTTAGCCTTTTTAAATATAATTGATATCCAAAGAAATAAATCTGGCGACTCATTCCTCGTGTATACATCTTTGCAATCTCAATAATCGTTAATAAAAAATATTAGAATAGCTGAAACCGAGGCGTTCCGTAAATCTCGTGTTAAATACGTTCGTTAGTAGTTGGCATTACATTTATTCATCATAAAACTGTAATAATCTAAGAAACGCAAGATTCGGTCATAACGACTAAACCTACCGAGCACCAACGTTGGCAAGTATGCATCTTCTTATGAAAATGACACGATAGAATTTATTTACAGTTCATGAATCAATTTTAATGAAGCCATCCGCGTAACTTTAATAATTGTGAAATAAATTATCTAACACTGGTTGTTTCATCGGCAATGATCGGTTTAATGTTAAAAGAATTGCAATATGGAGTTACAATATGGAATTACAATTTAGTTATGAAAAACATCATTCCAAAATTATTAAAGTTAAAGTATATGCATCATATCTTGAAGAAGAATTATAATTTAGTTATCAAAAACTTTATTCAAATGTTCTCTGTCGTACAGAGAAACTGCCCTGCACAAAATTCAACCATGCCTAAGAGGTTAATTCGAATCTTGTACTCTTCTATTCGTACTTAGGTGTACCATCATGGTAATGCAGGCGAATTTTGCGATGCACGATAAAGGGCATCGTTTGCTGTCATGGACAACATTCTAACCGAACAACCGTGAATATTTGAAATTTTAGAAATCGCATTGCTTCGAGATATGATGACACCGTTTCCAGCGACGTATAGCTTTGCGAAAGCTGTATTTAAAAATAGATAATATGCACTTTGTATGAAAGGACACACAAACCAGCTAACTAGTCTCATTGCTTTTTAAATACACCTCGTTTACTTGGATGGGCAGTCAACCTTTTGCACTCGAATTATGACTGAGACGTCAGTGAAAATTCTTATACGATTTTTCAACACCGGTTTTACATTATTAAATTCGACTGTATTCCGCAAACTGCTAGAAACTCAATTGTATGAGAAAACAAGTTCAATTTTTCTGTCCACAATGCAAAAAGATATTACGATATTCCTTACTTCATCTACGATATTTTTAAAGCTACAGGGATTAGAACTTCCGTCATTCCTGTTTTTCTAAAACCTAAAAGAGGTTTATAGTTCCTGGTACATACGGTAACGAAAGGACAGTTTTCCGCTTCGATGAAAAACAAATTGACACATTGAGAACTACGTGAATTCAAGTGATTCATTGCGACACAAACTTATGCAAATTTAAAAGAACACAGAAAAGACGAAATTTCTCAATAACACTAATTTTCGTCACATTCTTATACCCCGTTGATTCGTATAAAATTACAATTTTCTAATAAGTCGTAATAAAAATTGATGTCCATGTACGGCAACAAAATTACGTCGCTCGTATACGATCAACGTTCATACGCCGACGCATGTTCAAACGATTTTCAACCGACACATTTAGTAGATTCAGTTTGAAATCATCGACGTAATTGCTAACTTAATCTTACGAGTCAAGGAGTTAAATATACCAACTTCGTCGTTCCTGAATTTTCTAAAGGAAAACGAAATGTACACGCTTGAAAGATATTTCACCTCAATGCGCAACAAATTAACAACTCGCGCATACGGCGAAGTCAGTTCGTCGCGAGCCAACTGAAAGTTACAAGCTGAAGGTTTACGGAACTGATAGCTAGCAAGATTTTAGCACTAGGATCATGGAATTCCGACTGTCACAAGCGTGCCGTGTCAGAGAAATATTCCGTCGGCCGGTTTCGCGACGTTGTCCCCGAGCAATTTGCTCTGGAGGTAAAAATTAACGAACGGAAAGAGTTGGCGGCAATAAGGAGGATTAAATTGTCGATGCCGTTTCGAATACGAATCGTAATCTTGGGGGGGGGGGGGGGGGCGATTGTTACAGGTCGCGTGCAAGTGGGGGTCTAAAATTCGGGTGCGATTCCGGCCGTGGGAGAAGGGGGCAGAGTAGAAAAGGCCGCGTTTAACCACTGGCGCAACTCGTCCCATTGTACGGTAAATTACGGCCAATTTACAGGAATTTTTGTACCCCGTCGTAAATGAGGCCAAATCAGACGGCGCAGGCAGCGCGGCGGGGGCTGTTGAACCCGTCCCAATAGCGGCTGCTTGGCAGCCGACCAGCGAACGGCGGAACGGCCGTTTCAAAAATGCAGATCACGCGGGCCGATTCGGCGTATACAAATAATCCTCGGAGCTGCGGCCGCTTCAAAATTAATGTCCGCGAAACGCGCGATTAATAGAACCGCCGAACGGTTCAGCCGCCGACCGATCCAGCTGGCCGAAAGTCGATTTCGTCCGACTCCAGCTAAAAATGACAAAGCGCAGCGCTGGCAAAGTGCGGCTGCGGTCTTCTATTCCCATTCCCCCAGCGACAGCGGAGTCTTGTATGTGGGTGTTGCAAAATTGCCAGTTCTTTTTACCGTCCGTTTTTAACCTCTTAGGCACGGCTGAATTTTGCGCGGGCTGTTTCTCTGTACGGCAGAGTTCAACGCGAATTACGTGTAAATGATACAGCACTGCAATGTGTGACGGATAATGCTGTTCTCTGTACGAGCACATTGGAATGAAGTGTTTGATAATAAAATTATAATTTTTCTTAACACGTTGAATGCCGAGCGAATTTTGTGTACTTCAGACAAGTTTCGTTTATTTCATTCATAGAAGTGATCAGTGTTATTAAAGGGAATTGTTAGTTACTGTATAACGAAGCTCTTACCTCATACTACAATCTGGTTAACTTCCATAATAATAAATCGATGTTCAATGCCCTTAATTTAATGATAATCATTCTTAAACGACGCAATGCTGCCGGTCATCGGTGACCACCGTGGCATTCAACGTGTTAAAGACATGATACAAGTATGTTGACTTTAACAATTTACTTTAATAATTAATAATACAATTGAGTATGGTACGTCTTCAGAGAGATGGCATTCGCGAAAGCCACTATAGTGGCGCATAGTGCCTAAGAGGTTAATGACGTATACCTTACAACAAGAATTCTATGAAGTTTTAATAGATGCAGTCTCGTTATTATTACAAAGCGATGTGTATCGTTGGATTTATCGTTCGGTAGTTCTAGTATTAAAAAGGAGATTGCTGAACAACCTGATAGCCCTCGGCCTAACTCGAACATGCTGTTTCTTCGGTCGGTGGAGAGAGTCTTCGATATACGAATTGGATAATTCGTCGCGAAGAATGATTTTCGAAGGTACACTTAACTTAAATCTACCCTTCGAGTCACAACGTCTTAACAACGTTTAACTTTAAGGAATCGATTCCATCGACTTCAATTTTGCACTATTTCGCATCATCTTTTACTCCCATGAGAGTAATGAAAAGGCGAACACTGAAAACTATGTCAGAATCGAAAGACGAAGTACCATATATGCTGTGGAAACTTTCTAGTTTCTGTGCAAACTAATTTCTTATCGTTTGATAATGTAAATGTATGTAAGCAAAATGTAGAATAACATTAATATCGTTAAATAACATAAGCCTCATGCTCACTATTTCATTGTTTCCAGAGGTTCCTCTTAACCCTTTGAGGCATGAAATTTTAGAAAATAAAATTGCACGTAGCGATTGCAAAATTTCGAAGGGTGGGACAGGTGGGACACTTTTAAAAATTAGAAAGGTGAGACACCTTTAACCTCTTAGGCGCGGCTGAATTTTGCGCGGGGCTGTTTCTGTGTACTGCAGAGTTCAACGTGACACTGAACGACCTGACACTGGCAGATAAAGAAAAGACTGTGTATTCTGGCTGTAATATTTTGAGATTGTGTTGTTGACAGATGTGCAATCTATGCTTTATATAACTAAGCTAACTATAAATTAGAAAGCTTAAGACCGTTTTCTACATGAACTGTAGTTCCGGTATTAATTTGTACATCGAAGGGGTTAACGAGTTCTCGATTATTTAAGTGCAACGAAAGCTAACTGAAAACACAGTAGCACAGTAGTCTAATGCGATTCGCCGCGTTCGAAATTTGTTTCATTCTATAGCACCTCTCTTCTAGTTAATTCCTTTTATGTAAATTCGATAATAAAAGCGATCAGTTGGCTGAATAGTATTTGCATGGATATCTATCAACTGTGAATGAGTAATAAACTAGAGAGCGTGTAATGTATTTAAATTATAGTTGCATAAATGTTTACATTCATGACGATTTTGATAAAATATGCTAAACATTCGAAAGCTATTAGTTGTAGATCTGAAGCAAACTGGTGAGCATACGTTGCATTTAAATCGCAGTCGCATTAATATTTATTGTGATGGAGATTTGATATAATTTTACATATGTTCGAAAGCAATTAGTCGTAGATCCGTAACCGACCAGTAAGTACACGGTACATTTCAAATACAAATTCTATTAATATTTATTTTTGTGTACTTTCGATGCTAATCTTTTCAATGCTATCAGTTGCGAATTTACTGCATGCTGTTATATACGATGCATTTAAAGTGCAGTTTAATTGATCTTACATTCTACAAGATTTTGATGAAATATAAAAAAATTGTTCAATCTTTTAAATTGTAAATATCAAACAACTAATATATTAAACTATCGAGAATATTTCACGTTTCAGTTATAATTGCATAGATATTCGTTTAGCATAAAAATGGCTTGATCCGCGCTAACTCAGACATTAGTTGAGTACATAACGAATGCACATGATGCACATAGTTGCTAGTATGTATCACGCAAGACGCAGTCACCGTCGACGGCGATCCGTTATGCGAAGCCTAATGAACGATGAACTTTTGAAATTCTTTAATTACGGCTACGCAACAAGCTAACGATCAATTACACATTTGAATCGCATAGTTGTGCAGATACTTATGCAAATAGAGAATTAAGTATAAAGAGTTATTTTCTATGAATATATTCCAGCGAACGTGCTCGATGCATGCTTGCTTGCATGCATTTTAGCAACAGCAGAAAAAGGAAGGTGTTTTACGCGAAAAACGATAAAACGATCGTATTTTTGATATTCTGGTGCGTAGCGCTGAGGGTATCAGAAGTTCAGAAGAATTCTTTAATGCCGGTGGTTTTCTCGGTTTAGTTGTTTTACGGCGGACTGTCACGAAGATTTAGTAAAGCTACACCCCGGGGAAGAAGCCTCTGACATTGATGGAAATGATGACACGATGAGTATCGTCGTTTTGCCACTTTAATTTAAGACGCACTAAATTTTGGTTTGTAAATCAGGGCTTAACAGGCCTCGCGGTCGCTTTGAGCGCCGCGAGATTTGTCGGATGCCGTGTGCATTTCGGTTGCGAGCAAAACGCTCTGCGCTAATTGAATTGCAGATATCGGAAGGGCAAATTCGCGAATCTGTACATTCTTCGACCGTTTCGTCCGATTAGAGTTAGTTCGGTACAAATAATGAAAATAATTGAAGAATTGGTCGAAAATATTTATTCAAAATCGCGAAAAAGATTTTTTAGTGAATTATCCGAACGTATCTTAATTATGAAAAATAATGTTATTGTATATCAAACAAATATGGTATAAAAGCTAACGATATTTTAGAAAAATATTAATAAATGGCGAATTCTTCTGTCTTTTATGAAAATGTAAAATTTAAATTTAAATCACAGAACACAGTAATAAAAGACTTGTTAATACCCCGAACGATGAAAAGTGAAAATTAAATGATTATAATACAGAACCGTCCAAAATTTAAGTGGACCGAGTTTTGTTATTTTTAATGCCCGATAGATTCGGTATTAAATCGTTCATTTTTATATTATTATTTTGTTTATGTATAAAAAATTTGTATAATCGCAGTTGCATTTATCGTCGGCAAATGTATTTTCCTCGTTCGAAATGTGAATAATGTGAACGATAGACATTTGATTAATTCGATCGAATAAACAGAATTACCGGAGGTAGCATTAGAAATTGTTTATCACAATTTCTCACGAATAGAGCAACAACGTAAACGAACGTGAAATTATACGCAGCGACGCGATCACAGCTTCGGACACTCGTGATGGTGCTAACGGTATAAACAATATTTCATGCGAACGGTAAATTGTGATTTACTGCGGAAGATAAATGTTACAGTGGGATCAATGAAACTTTTTAATTGCCCATTTAATCTGCAAATCATTCATTATCGCTTATCACGGCCGCTAGATTTACGAGCACCATCGAGATTGTAAATTTGTTGTGGATCGTAACTTATTTTCCGTAGATCAGGCGTGCGTTCGATTTTCCTCGCGCATCGACGGAACAAGTGTCGCATTTTTATTGGGAAACCGGTGTCTGGCAACTGACAACCGTGAAATTTCACTCAATTCCGTGTATTAATAATACTGAAACGAGTTCCGAGGAAAGCGTCGAATACTATCTACGCGAGGAAGCCTCTGCGATATCGCGAAAGCAGCTCGCAACGATTCAAAATAGCAACAAGACAACCGAAAGAGACGCGCGTGTGCAACGCGCTAATAAAATGCATCCTCGAAAATTCCTCGGCGCAAGGAATTTTAATGGAAACTGTGAAAAACAAGCTAACAAATTTTCGACTGGCAAACGCTGGCAGAAAGGTGTGTAAGACTTTCGAATTTCCCCGCCGCCTCCCAAGCTTTTGGCACCGGTTACACGCAATTCCATTCGTTTTGATACGCCGAATACGAATATGATTTTCATTTTTCATAGCAATCGCAAGTTATCGAAATATTTGTCAAAAGCTTTCTGAGCAACGCGTTGAATTCTGTGCGTAAATCTGCGTCTGTGATACGCGTCTTATGGTGTCACTCAAGCAATTGTCTCTTCCATTGAATCAGGTAACTACACCGGTCAGTTCGGGTACCAAAAATCTCAAAATACAAAGTTGGGTCGAAAGTATCACAATTATGTGACTATATAATTTTGTTATCTTCAAACTTGACTCATTTCACGCGAAAACAATCTCAACATAAAATAGATTGTGCTCTAACCGAATATAGAAAGAATCTAAACCATAGTTTTGTTATTTTCGAAATTGTTTAATAAAATACAGATCCTCAAAGTTGACCATTTTGACCGATTTGTACAAAAGTACCTTTATAAGGAAATGTCTGGTTTTAGTACAAAAATATTTTGAATATTTGCAACTGTGTAAGTGTACATTACATATTTACATCTACAAAAGGCGTGTTCTAATTTTTCATTATACAGGCACACATAAAACAAGTTGAAAAGTGCGACGTTTACACTTTTCTTCACAATTTCAATGAATTGTAACTTGAAAGAAAATTATTTTCACATTACATTATATTGCATTGAAAGAAACGAAATGTTTGCTTAACCTCTTAGGCACTAAGCAGTGGAATGAAGTGTCTGATCATAAAATTATAATTTTTCTTAGAGACATGATACACGTATGTTGACTTCAACAATTTAATTTAATAATTAATAATACAATTGAGTATGGTACGTCTTAAAACATGGTACAACACATAGACCCACATCACAATCTTCACATTCGTAGCGCGATCGTCGTCTTATATCGTTTTTCGAACATACGACACAATTTCGTAGTGCCTTTTTAGATCTTTTTGATTTACAATAGGATGGGAAATGTTTTTCGGTTAGTCTAAACGGGTGAGGAACGATAGATTTTCTGCAGATAATGTTATTATTCATGTCCCTGTGCTTTTTAAACATTTCTTTTAGTAATTTGAGATGAAAGGCTCGCATTGTAACTTCCTTTTTTTTTCAAACTTGTACAAACAGTAAGCATTCCAAATTGCCACGTCGTTCACAGAGATGGCATCAGCGAAAGCCACTATAGTGGCGCGTCGTACAGAAAGATGACATCCGGGAAAGCCACTATAGTGGCGCATAGTGCCTAAGAGGTTAAGAGAAAATGTATGGGATGCATCCCTTATTGCAATGCCGTACCAAAAGAATATTTGTTAAATTTAATGAAAATATTAGATAACACGAAGACATATATTTCATGATTATGAAAACGTCCACGAAATAACTTAACAAGTTATTAAGCTTAACAAATCTATTAATAAATGGCGCGGTTACGAATATGTAGGAAACAAGTACAATACTATTTTATTTTATTATTTACCTAACTCTGTTTTTCTTACGAACAGAAGCACCTTTTCATAAAAATATTAATAATCCCCTTTCTACTCTGTCGTTTTAGCGTCCCGTTTTGAGTAATTAAATTCTAAAACAAACTTTTCGACGGCTGAACTAATTTTCTGTATCCGTTAATAATAAACGTAGCACAGCTGGTCGGACCGGTTTTCGATTTTTTAATGTACAATTATTACCGTTATAAAATTATCTCGATAAAAATCGCATAAAATCTAAATAGATAAACGATAATAAACGAAATAGATAAAGAAATAAACGATAATATACCATCCCACTTTCAGCGCTCGCCATTTTTAGCGTTAAATACGCGTCGCTCGGGATTTGCAATTTCCGCATTCTTTACAATTGCCTTCTCCTCGCCTCCTAATAATAACGAACTGAACTTTTCAGTTTCGATTCCGCTAATTAGTTTTGACGGTTCGGTTCGGTTTCCGGGTCTCGGCAGCTTTCCGATAGCGTATTTTCTCGAGCAAATCAGGTCAAGCATAGTAACTCGACGACTAGTCGCGACTGTCGCATCGGATATGCTCGCAACAAGCCTGACAACGGAGTCTTGAAGATCTCCGAGGAGCTACGCAGCTGCTCCACAAGAGAATTTCTGGATGTCACACAGGTTGACGCATCTTAAGGCGTACGAAGCACTAAATTAATCCCGCGGACGTTTGCCAAGTCGCCGATCTTGATGGAGTTACGAGGCCGTGGCTCCTCCTTCTGGCTTTCTCCGAGATTCACGCAAGGAAAGCTCGTTTGAACGTGAAACCCCCATTTAATATACTATACTTTAGTGCCTGGGGACGTTGATCTACGAAGACACGTCGCCGGAATGGACAACAACGGAGAAGGAAGCCGCCACGCGATCCAGAGGTGTTCGCGCGTTGTCAATCCCGACGCAGTTGTCCCGCGTCGATCATCAACTCGTCATCGTTCCGGGCTTTACGTTGATGACAACTGTGCAACCATTGTGGTTCACTCTGGGAACGCTGGAGATACTTCTCTTGTTCCACCGGTTGCTAAATATTACTGCATCGCTTCATAGAACTCGTTTTCTTCTCTTTTCTGTAACTGTAGGATTAGGCTGCGGCTAATAGAAAAATAATGTTTATTAAACTATTAGGAGGGAGAATAGTTTTGAGGTGTTGAAAACTGGAGAGCTGCAAGGAGCTAGATTAAATTGTTCATCGATGATACAACTTGATTCCAAGTATTTTTCTAGCGATTTCTTCATCAAACACCGTTGATCCTTGTCTTGAAACGTTGAAAGCCACGCAGATCTGTTAAAGATTTTCAACTCACAACCATACAAGTTTCACACAACAGTATAGTTTTTAATTACGTTGAACATGTCAAATTTTGTGGCTGGAAACTACGATTTGCGAACAGCATTGATTTTATGTTACGGTTTGAAGAAAACTGTTGCAGAGTCGCATCGAATGCTTTTCGAAGCTTACGGAAAAATTTGAAGACAACGAATTGCAAGCATCGTTTGATAAGGATGACGCTCGAACGCAACAATAACTTGCAGATTAATTAAAAATGACACAAGACGCCTGTCTCCGTACGTTTGAAAGTCTGAAGATAGAAAAATGGGATTAAAAGGCGACGCAAAGTGATTTTGCTTAATGATAATGCACCGCACAGCAAAACCGATCAAGGAAACTGATCGAGGCGTTTGGTTGATAAATATTTTCGCATACGGCTTACTCACCAGACTCCATCTGATTATTACTTATTTGCATCGATGGGACACGCGCTTGCCGAGCAGCGCTTCGCATCTTATGAAAATGCACGAAAATGGCTCGATGACTGGTTTGCCTCAAAAGAGGAACAGTTTCTTTTGGCGTGGTATCCACAAACTGTTAGACAGATGGGAAAAATATATTAGCTATCCGATGGGCAATAGTTCTAATAAAACATTTTGTATCGTTTCCATACAATGAATGTGTATTTTCTATTATTCCGGTTTCTTATTTACGTACCTGGTTTTAAGCATTGAACGGTTAGGTTCGAATCAATTTTGTACGTAGACCAGTAGGAGATCTTCGCAACATCGACTTATCTCTGTCGTTGTCCCGGGGAAACTTTGGTAAACGGATCGACGTTTCCACGCGATCTGTTACACCGTTACGCATCTCTGTCTCGTTGCTAATGCCCCGTGAAACGCGCGGCGTGCCACCGACCTGCGAATTAAAGAGTGAAATATGTTAATGGAGTTCTCGAACGGGAGAACGCGGTAACCGGCCGGATGGTATCTTGATTAAGGTGTCTGCTAGATGTTACTCACTCCGGCTACCGCCAACAGCACCGCAAAAATCTAATTTTCGTCGGGTTCCCGGAGAAAAACGACCGTTCGCTCGTCTTCGCGAGCACACGACGCCTTTTCAATCTTTCACGCCTCGCCGTGCCCCGGAAACGAACAAAACGCTTCGGGAATCACAACAGAATGCGCGAAACGCATCGACGTCGAGGACAGTCTACGCCTAACACGATGAAAATTGCATTTAACGTGGAACAACCGAGAATCAACCCCCTCGTCCAACTATATCGTGTTAACCTCTTAGGCACGGCTGAATTTTTCATGGGACTGTTTCTCTGTACGGCAGAGCACATTGGAATTAAGTTTTTGATAACTAAATTGTAATTTTTCTTAACCCTTTGAGCGCCATGGACTGCCCACTCCGTACGAAAAAGCCTACCGTGCGCTGCGTAACTTGTACGAAAGAGAGCAAGTTGAGCAGACTGAATTTTCATTGGAAGGTATATTGATTATAACTGAAATAAATTATGTGGTGACCCCAAAAGCCTTAATAACCATTTATTTCGGTTACAGTTTCGCAATCGCAAATAACGAATGACTTAATGCCAAATCTACTCCTTTTTGACGGAATATATTGTTTAAAAAATAATCTTCCTTTATAAAGTAAAAGACTTTCGTCCATGCATAAATATTCATATGGATAAAATGATTTAGAAAATGAGTTTCTAAGTTCAGTAACCACCGGTCTTATTTTTATCAACGGATCATGCGAACTCATATTATTGTTACCATTAAAATGCAACATTTTTAGCAATGATTCGTATCTAACTCTGCTCATTAGTTTTGAAAAAATGTCAGTTTTTATAACTTTATCAGTAGACCAATATTCTCTTATAGATGTTTTTTTCATTCTGGACTTTGGATAGTAATAGCAATAAATAAATATATTTCCGAACGTGAAGTATTTGTCCAGGTATTTATGCGTGAATGAACTACATGTATTTTAGTTTGAGCTAGATTTTTATGGAAATTATTTCTTTTTCACAGATACCAGTAATTAATTCTTCCGAGAAAAATAGTTTAAACGCACCCAAAGGAGTGGATATTTTCGATAAGTGTACCCTTATCTCCGAATTTGATTCATCAAAATTATATAATTTTGGTACAAAATTTTTCTTAGACCATGAAAAGTTTTCTGCCGTATCATTAGATGTCGAATTAACATTTTCCTGTAGACCTGCATCCTCTTCAGAAGATGAGCTAAATATTCGAAGACATCTTCTTCTTTGCTCATACAATGGAACTGATTCTTCGGTTTCCGAAGCTACAAAAGAAGGTTTGATTATGTTTGTTCTAACATCCAACCTATTGCGTTGATATTTACCGCTTGTGTCACTGCTTATTTTTAATATCTTGGTCTTCTTATAGAGCTCCTCGGAATCCGAAGACGAATTCTACATCCTTTTTCTTTCAAATATTTTAATTTCAACTGTTTCAATTTTATATTCATAGTCCATGTCACTACCACTTTTACTAAAGTATTCAAGCTCATTCTTAGACATTTTAGGGGTAATTAAATATGAAGTTTTAAAACGCAAAGAACAAATTTCCAGAAAGTAGCAGCACTTAATTTCAAAAGTCTTTGGTAGCGATATGTTAACTAATGCACAATGAATGCATACACACATTTAATGAACAATACTGATAAACGATTGTAGAAAAGCACATTTAAACGCTTATTGTCTTTTTACATCTATACATATATAGATGCATAGGCTTACAAGCACCCGTCACATATATCTGTTCATAGATTTCTTTTTCTAGATTGAATGGTTTTGCGAGAACGCATATATGGGTTCATAGCCAAGACAGTGTCCGATAAATGTTGTTGGTTTCCCTGAAATCGAAGTAGTATTCTATTTGGTTGCTGTTAATATGTATTCATTGGATAACACATAAGCGTATTATAAATATACATTTTCTTTGTCGTTCAGCAAATTATGAAATAAACCGTAAAATAAATCACAAGGCGAAGAGTTAACCCTCATACGCTCCTTAGAAATAATTGCACAGAAGGGTTTGAAATAATATTTTGCTTACAGTCAATGAAAAAACATATTCGGTGCAATCTTTACAAACGGCTGGAGGTTTTTTGAAATGTTGGAAGAATTGTTGACGATATGGTAAATGTCACTATTTTTAAGTTTTATAGATGAATATTTCATAGTGAAATACTTCCATTGGCTTTAGCGAAATTTGCCAGTGGTTTTCTAGATATTTGAAAAGTCAAAGATGGAAATTTCATTCGTTTGACGCAGCAGGTCGTTGCTAATCATGGAGAGGCGGATTCTTTTTCTGCGAGAAAAATCATCTGCACAGTAGTTTTCCCCGACGTTTTCCAACGATACCGTGCGCCTTTCGTATTCTCGTAGAAACGGGATACAATTTTCCACTGCGGATGGAAACCGATGGTATTTTAATTGAACCGTAAATAGCTGACGTTTCTTCGGTCAAGACAATTATACGAGGATAGGATATCCTGGAGCATTGAAGGCAATTTGTCCTTTCGAGCGGCGTGCGTTCTGTGGCTGTTAATTGGCGGTGCATTAAAGATACTCTTCGTTATCGCTTACTAATTGAAAATACTTCGAAAATATTTCTTAGATTGCAACAAATTAGTGGCGTTAGATTCGAAGGACCTATGCGGGCAATGCGCGTTACATTCTCCAGTTGCGATTATTTGAAAAGGCGCAGAGTAAACGGTGCAATTTCTTGACTAAAAGTCTCGTCGAGCAATTCGGATAACTGAATTTTACACTTCTGCGATTTCTAATTGATCTTTTATAGTCTCGTGAACAGATCGGGGATGTCTTGCGTTTATGACAAAAATGAACGAATGAAAAGAAAATTTTATTCTCGAACAAATCGAAAATTTAACAGCTTGCAAAAAGATGCTCTCAAAAATATTTTTCATACATATACTAGGTGTATGCATAAGTTTTTTCCGGTTTTTTGATCAAAAAGAACACGTAATTTTCAAGGGAAATTAATTTTTTTTTTATTCAAAATATTGGCCATCGGCTTCTACACATTTCGTCCATCTTTCAGGTAATTTATGAATACCATGCCAGAAAAACTGCTTGTCTTTTGCGGCAAACCATTCGTCGAGCCATTTTCCAACTTCCTCGAAATTGCTGAAGTGCTGCTCTGCGAGCGCGTGCCCCATTGACGCGAAGAGGTGATAGTCAGATGGTGCCAGGTCTGGGGAGTACGGCGGGTGTGGTAGGATGTCCCATCCAAGCGATTTCATAGTGTCTTTCACTTGTTTTGCTGTGTGAGACGGCGCATTGTCGTGTAACAAAATCACTTTGCCATGTCTTTTGGCCCATTCCGGTCGTCTTTCAATTAATGCGTCGTTTAAATTAATCATTTGTTGGCGATAGCGTTGTGTATTAACAGTTTCTCCGGGTTTCAAAAGTTCATAATACACAATACCGGTCTGATCCCACCAGACACAGAGCATGGTCTTCTTGCCGAAGCGATTTGGTCTTGGTGTTGATGGACCGGCTTCGCCATGTGAAAGCCATGATTTTTTCCGCTTTGGGTTTTCAAAATAAATCCATTTTTCGTCACCCGTCACAATTCGATACAAAAAGGATTTCCTTTCGTAGCGTTGAAGCAGCATTTCACAAGTGACTTTGCGATTTTCCATTTGACGTTCATTCAAATTGTGTGGGACCCATTTACCGAGTTTGTTGATCTTTCCTATTGCTCGTAAACGTCTGCTGATTGTTTCTTGTGATACTTGTAATGCTTCTGCTAATTGCCGCTGAGTTTGACTTGGGTCATCATCCAATAACTCCTGCAATTGCTCGTCTTCGCATTTTTGTGGTCTACCAGAGCGCTCACTGTCTTTCACATTGAAATCACCACTTTTAAATTGTCGAAACCATGTCTCACATGTTCTAATCGATGGAGCGTGTTCACCATATGTTTCTACCAACAAACGATGACTTTCGACAGCCTTTTTCTTTTGATGAAATAAGAAAAGCAATGCGTGCCGCAAATGTTCTTTTTCAGGCACAAAACTCGACATGATTACTGAACGATAAAACAAAGACGCCAGTTCTTGGCAGACTCAACTTATGTGTGTTTGTAGTTTTATGTTAGACGAACAAAATGGTATATGTGTCAAATTAATACGCTGCGTACTTTTCACTGGCGCCACCTCTTAGTCAAACCGGAAAGAACTTATGCATACACCTGGTACATACAAGTCAATTAACATTTTTTACAGTCAGTAGTAACCAGATTTCATATATTTGCTTAAGAGACATCATCGACAAAATTGTCGCAAATCGAAGTAGTATATCTTCGAACGAGTGGAAAATTGAACAGCATGAAAATAATTCTGCACCAGAGACGTGTTAATTAAAGACGTTCTAAAAAATATTTCTTATATATATACAAGTTAATTGACATTTTCTACCGTCAGTGGTGATCAGACTTCATACATTTGCTATTCATATTTAATTTTAAGAAACAATCGAAAAAATCGTCGCAAATTGAAATAACATATCTTCGCACGAGTGGAAAATTGAACAGTCTGAAACTAATTCTGCATCAGAGATGTGTTAATTAAAGACGTTCTAAAAAATATTTCTTATATATATATATATACAAGTTAATTGACATTTTCTACCGTCAGTGGTGGCCAGACTTCATACGTTTGCTATTTATATTTAATTATGAAAAACATACTCGAAGAATACCGTGGCGAATCGAAGGGACTATTCAAACAATTACGAACGCAATAGAGACTCGTCGTTCGACGATGCTCCCAAAACTATTTCTTGAACGTGAACAAGGCAACTAACATTCCCTGCAGTTAACTGTACTTTTATATTTAATTATGGAAAACGCAATCGATGAGACCATGGCGAATCAAAAGGACTACC
>CM052093.1:15585387-15597121 GCA_028453745.1 Agapostemon virescens | reverse complement strand
TTCCCAACTTCGGGAGTTGGCCGATTCCACCGATCTCAAGATTTTTCCCATTTTCGCGGTTTTCACCAGCGATGACCACGTTCAATTAAGTAATGATATATATACAATTATTGTATATATATATATACAAATAATTAATATATATACATATATATATACAATAATTAAATGATTAAAATTCAAACATATTTATACCTGTGATCTAGTGCATTGGAATGCTGCAGAAATAACTGTTTAGATACATAATATTTATGCTTCAGCTTAAAATACATTTAGCATTACACAATATTGCAAACATCTACTTAATTGTTTATTTGGAATGGAATTTTCTACACATCGAACCAATTTGATGCATATAATATCTGCAAGTTGTTGCGTTTGAGTATCATCCTCATCCAACGATGCTCGCAATTCGTTGTCTTCAAGCTTTTCTGGTGGTCTTCTGCGTTCTTCGTTTTTCATGTCAAAATCGCCACTTTTGAATTTTTTAAACCACAGGAAACCACAAATTTTTTAAATGCCTACAGTTTAACAGATTGACTGCCAAACTAGGTCTCGAGTGCAAAGGGTTAATATTACAATTGAGTGTGCTGAAGCCACTATAGTGGCGCATCGTAATATAAGATTACATCCGCGAAAGCCACTACAGTGGCGCGTCGTGCCTGACAGGTTAAGAAGGATACCTTCGAAAGAAAAATTACGGAGATAATGAACGGTGAGCGTTCAGCGTCGGTTTGCTGGACAGGTCACCCTGTAAAAGTGCGGTGACAAGCGTCGAAACGGTTGCGTACCGGGTTCAGTGTGTCCAACAGTAGGGTCGTTGTCCATATTTATCAGGCTTGCCTGGCGTCCAGTGAACGAGTAAACATGATCATAGACGAGCGAGGAATTAGCGGTCGCTGCGCCGGGCCGTTGATTGACTCCCACGACACGTACCGCGTCAGAAACGATGTGGACGTCAATATCGACGCGTGATCCGAAAAGGCTGGGGCACACCAGCACGAGCCGGATTAGATCGTTTAATGGCAGGTGAAATCGCGGCTGGATCGGCCCTCGGTTGTGTGCCTCGCTGCTGTTGTTAATATTAATTGGTCGCGTTCCTTGGGCCAGCCGTCGGGGATTTGCATTCCGCGACTGGCATCAGGAAATCGTACGCGCGCCGGACACGCAGAAATAATCGTCACGTACCCAACGACGTATTGCCGTTCAGGTATGTCCAGGAGGCACAGCTCACAGATTGTGGCAACGAGTACGCGTACCGGAAGTCTCAAGTCTCGATCCTGAATCTCGATTATCCCGTGGTCGTTTTACTCCTAGCGAGAATAAATCACTGGATAACCGTACCTATGCTGCTCTCTGATAACAACCATACGGACCATCCTATAACATTGTTGTTTTTCTTCTTCGATGCTTCCTCTCGCCATTTTTCCCGAAATCAATATGCAGATAAACCAACGAAACAGATTGGCTGTTCTCTCGTATTTTTCTTCGGAAAATATCAGCTGGTACTGGACGTATCAGGCCTCGAACGTTAACAGCATATTTTGTACATCGAAGCAAACAGAAAATTATGTATAAACACAGGTCTGTAACCCTAGATAACTAATCTATAGCAAAAATGACGATAAAAACTTCTGAATCTCGCGATAGCAGTCTGCCTAGCATCTTATACAGCGTGTTCCCCGAAGATTCAAGAAATTTAATCCGAGTGATTCCTGAGGCTATTCTGAGCAATACTTTCATGTGTTAAATCGCGATTTAGAACTTAGTTTTCGAGTTATTAACCCTTGGATTGGCAGTGTCAAATTTGTAAATTAATGTGTTCTATATAATTTATATAATATTAAGAAATATTCACACTCTTTTAATAGATTTAATTGAAACAGAAGAGTATCTTTTTGCTTATGCATAGTTGTATTCTTTCCATTTAAAATTAATCCTCTATGAGCCCGTGTAACTTTCAGGTCACATATTAATTTATCGACATTTTACCAAATAATTATAGCTTTTTTCATGAGATGGCGCATAAATCTTAATTCTATAACGTTGCCAAGACAATCAATATTAATATTTATGACCGTTGTTACCCTCATCAACCTGAAATAACAAAATAAATGCTGTGCAAACTATCTGCAGTAAAAATAAGCGAAACCATTTGATCCAATTGATATTATTTGTGCTTTTGTCAGTGATTCCCAACTAAAAATAGTGCACATAATAGCTCTGGGTTCGTATATCAATAACAACCTATTTGTTTGCATTTCAATTTTCAATTTGTTACTGTTTTTTTTATGATACAGTTTTGTAATTTTGAGGTTATAGTGGGCTATTATGGCAGATTTCGGTACATTTATGATAAAGCTTGTGCTTTCTCTTGTTTTCAGATTTATACATCATATACCCAAAATTTGAATGCAAAATCAGATAGGAATAACAGAGGAATTAGAATTACACGCATTAGCGGTAATAGATCCGATGATTTCTTATTAGATTCCGAGTCCGATGAAGATGTAATAATATTCCTCCAACGACAGATAAATGTCATTGACAGTGACGAAGAATTTAGTACTCAATCCTCGTTAGATGAGAAAGATGCAGGTCCACAAAGAATTGTTTGGCAACCACTATTCCAGACGAATAATAATAGTCATTATCGCCCTTGGAAAGGAGATTGCCCTAATGTCCCCGAAGCACCCCATTCTCCTGTGACCTATTTTCGAAAACTATTTGACAAGGAAATTATAAGCACTATAGTTGACTATACCAATATATATGCACTGCAATGTGATCCAATAAAGAGATTTCAAAAATAAAATGTTTAACGTCAAGTGCAAATTGTTTTATGGAATTTCACGCTTATCTTTTATGCACAGAAGTGCAAACTTTATAGACCATTGTTACTTGAAAGTCACATAGTGAATATATTGCAATAAAATTGTTTAACACGTTAAGCGCCACGTCGCATTTCTGTGCCGTTCCGTTCAAGCCACGGTTAGCCGTCAGGCGGGCCTTGCCGGGCCGCTCGCCGATAGACGAATCAGAGTATAAACAGTCGGGTAACGTAATGCGCTTAACGTGTTAAGCAGAGCTCTCAAAATCTAGGCTAGCATATCAGGGGACTTCAGGAAGCTACCTTTTATCAACCCCATTTTTCCCATTTTCGCCATTGAACGCCCCGAAATTTCAAAGTCGCGCCACGGCTGCAATTCGATTCCAATCGACTTGAAAATTGCCATACACTCTGTCTATGCGTGTAGAAACGTGTATACAAAATTACAAAAGAATCGGTGATCTATAATTTTTCTTCAATTTTTCACGATTTTAAGAAGGGGGTTACCTTCAATATTTAGCAATATTTGGCAATATTTGGCAAATCTTTGAAGTCGTGCCCCGGCCAAACTATTAGAGCTATCGACATGGGCCCAACGGCAAAATCTTCCCCAAACCTTCCTCTTGAACACGTTAAGCGCCACGCCGAATTTCTGTGCTGTTTCGTTCAAGCCACGGTGAGCCGTCAGGCGGGCCTTGCCGGGCCGCTCGCCGATAGACGAATCAGAGTATAAACAGTCGGGTAACGTAACGCGCGCCGCGATAGCAGAACGAAAAATCTGTCGCCGGTCCTGGGGACCGGCGTGGCGCTTAACGTGTTAAACGGAAAATTTTTTTTTCATTTGTATATATAAGTTTATAATTTCTGATTTTTCGTTCCCCCAATTTTTTTGGATTAAAAACAAAACTTCGGCCCATAGAGGGTTAAATAAAATGCTACGTGAATGTTAGGCAAGATAGAACTTATCAGATCTTTCATTTCATAATTATTGAGGTTATAAAATTATCTGGATAGGGATTGATTCGACAGATTTTGTTACTGAATCATATGTTGCAATAGAGATCGTACTAAATCGAAATGGATTGAATGTTGTCATTTTTTAAGGCAACGTAATAATTATATCATCGATTAGACTGTTTTCTCTTATATCGATGAATACGTTCTAACAAAAATGTAGAAGGACTATGTTCGTATAACATCTTATTTCGTTGGTTTATTTGCTCTTCAACGCTCGGAACACCTTATACACTGTTCACTTATGGTGTCGCAGTGCAGAATTGCATTTTGTGGTGCAGCATATGGTTTTCTGCGGTGAAAATCGCAAAGTAGCTTAAGTGAGATCTGTGATTGTTGCCGAAGCCGAGATAAAGTAGGGGTACTGATGGACCAATGAGAGAGTACGAGACACAGTTGCGTCCGAAGTCCTCTACAATCTTGCTAGCAGTTCCAGTAAAGCGTCGGTACAGTTCTGAAAATCCTCGGCCATAAATCGTTTTACTCTGTGTTTTGCCGTTGCATCGCGAAGATCAGCACCCAATACTCTGGTCTGGAAATCATACGGCAATTCAATGCATAAATGCCAAGGTCAAGCGAACTTCACGGTTCGCGGCGGCTTGCCATCGGAAATACCCGATGCAATTGCGGACACGTGAAGTTGTGGTAAAGTTGCCTTGATCCGGTATAGGATTCTAAAGTATAATGTTCGTACGATATCATCAGCATTAAGCTTCTGCACGATACTGTCCGAAGGGAACTCGGTATCATTTTTCTGCAACTGTGTGAGACGAAGTTTAACGACTTTGTGGGTTACTGTTACATTGTACTTCATCGATCATAACTAGATCTAGTATTTCCAGTGAAGGAATTCAAATTCATTTAGTGCACTTCGTCGCTTAAACCCTTGGCATATCACTTTCTCTGCGACTATCACGTTTCCATCGCGAAACATGTTACAGAGGGGAAAATGAAAATTTACATTTCTTTTACGGTTGCATTTACTTCAATGTTGAAATATAGATTTAAAAATAATAATCTGAAAAGTAAGGTATGATATTCATATTTTGTTAGATTTTGTTTAAAATCTTCGATGCGAGTCTGACTCGTCATAATATAGCAAGGGGTTAAGCACCATTAGCACTCCAATGGCGCCTCTCAGGCGTCACTAAATATTGCCACACTATTATTCAAACACTCTTTACATCGCTACGTTAGCTTTTAAGAAATCAGTAAAAATTCAAATGATTCACATACGAGTACTAGTAATAAATTTTACAGGCACGAAGAAAATGAATTATGTACAGTGAAATTATTCAAGATAAAAAAATGCAGAAATTTAGGAATTAACATTGCCTGGAGTGCAAAGGGTTAAATATTTTAGAAACGACTAGTAATCTATTATTGTTAAATTTTAATTGAAATTTAACCTAGTCCTTGATCTAAATTACATCTCTAAATTTTATTTCTTAATATTTTACCACTGCAAAGATAAACTGTAGAATTCTCTCCGTAACTGTTGTATCTTTCGGTCTGCCGAGTGACAGTTCTAGAAGAGATACTACATTCTCCGCGGTGTGCGAGGATTGAGGAAAGAAAAAGCATGTGATCGAATACGATTATTAAGGCTTTTGAGTTGAATGAAAATTCAGTCTGCTCAACTTGCGCTCTTTCGTAAAAGGTACGCAGCCAACGGTAGGCTTTTTTGTACGGAGTGGGCAGTCCATGGCGCACGTTTAACGTCGGGCAACTCAGCGCTGAAAGGGTTAAGGATAAATATAAAACGATTTATTATTCGTGCGCTCAAAACAATATCCATCCAAGAAAAATCAAGGTTCCTCCTTTTCCAAACTCGACAAGGCACCGATGCTAAAAATCTATTTAGAAACAATTTTTCACTTTCCCTCTCTCTTTCCCTCCCTCTCCCTCGATCTCTTATGCTCTGTGGGATCTCGATGCAGCAACGAGAAGATCGTAGGGTGGCTGTAGTCGGAATAGGCAACGGGCCGCACGATTATACGCATCCACGTTTGAAATGCAATAGAGGCGGTTGTGTATGGGTATAAGGACGAATGTATTACCGGTCGGGCTGTTCTCCATATATGATACAGTCGGCGCTCGGTGTGTTACCTTTAATGATAAAGCCGTTGTTGTACGTGCTGGCTGCTAGCGCTGCATATGTTAAACAACGATGCATTACCATATCCGTCGAGGCTCACCGGTGTGTTCTATTCCCGATGCGAACGCATCAAACCCGGCGAGTGCAGGCGAGCACCGATGGATAGGCGCATCGAACAGAGAGAGAAAGAGAGGATGTGCAGCGAGCAGAGTGGGAGTCTTATGGGCATATAGCTCTCTCTGGCCAGGAGGAGTTCGGTTGAACGAGTAATTGAGAATCCGGCTGATCTGGAAAGCGTGGTTCGACGGGATCCCTCGGATCATTCTCGGCAACATCGTGGTAATCTGGTAAACGAGAAATAGAATGGCAGCAGGGAAATCTTCGGGACGCGTAATCGGAGGCCGCGGCTACTTATTTATGGGCATAGGTTGCTAGAGAAAAGAACAGAGAGAGAATGTGTATGTGTGCATGTGTCTGCATATGTGTGTGTGTGTTTGTGCGTGCATCGAGAGACCATCGCAGTCTGATGGAGGACGGGCTTCTAAGTCGGCACATGTATTTTCGGTAATGATAGCCTCGCTCGCGGGATGAAACGACGCGTAATGAACCACGGGTGAAACAGTATACAAGTAATTTGGGACGATCATATTGGATGCTCGCTTGATAGCGCTGTTTGCGAGATTAAAGCTACTACGGCGCAGCGATTCTATAAAAATTTATAGCCTCGGAGTCCTGTAACGATTTAACTTTTAATATTAGCCCGCAATTAAAAAGAATTTCAAAGGGTAATTATATAGAAAACGATACCCATCGGTTTCACCTCTAAATATTTTTACGAGGTCTCCGAGAAATATTCTCAGCAACTTTTGCTTTATGTATATGAGCACGCTTCGACCTTGGTTCGCGAACATCTTCAAAAAATATATCGGATGCTGTGCAGAGGGTAGCAAAGAGTTTAATTGTTCCAGTATTCAGCCGTTTTAAGTGTTATTGTTATTATTATTATTATTATGTTAATATCTGGGTGGTTTACGTAGAGATACGAGCCTGCATGTAGGAAACGAGGAATATACCGATCACTGTGCTCGTCGAAGTGTGTAGGAGTTTCCACAAAGGCTGATCATTGGATAAGGGTTAAAATAAGGTACATTTAACCTAAAATTTTAGAAGCTGCTACGTCAGAGTCTAAAAACTTTAATTTCTCTTTTTAAATAAAACTTTTAGAAGTCTTTCGGTATGTAATGGATTTTATTGAAAATTAAAATTTATTCTGGAAATATGTTCGCGGATGAACATTAGATGATACGATACGAGGATGACATAATTTATATTCGTCGAGTATAATGAGAAAAACCGTGGCTTCTCGTTTTCTTTTTGCATCCTCGCTGTATGGATCGCTTATTAAAATATTTATCTTGAAAAGATATTTAGAACGGCGATTTTTAAATAGTTACTATTTGTTGTAGCATAGTGAGAATTGATGGTCGCTATGAGAGGAATGTATACAAGCATTTCCTCGGTTACTTGCGTCATGTCCTTTTCAGTCCCGGATCGCGGCTCCCTTTTTTCTCGCGCCTTCGTGATGCATCGGATGCACTTAACGAAGTGAGACTCGGCCGCTTTTAATTAATAGGCTGGCCGAGCGTTGATCGAACGCTTTCAAGCTACTCGCACTGTTTATCGAACAAACGAGCTTATTCAGCGCGAGAGTGCTGCACGGAAATCTTTACCATATGCTCGCCGGACGGCTTGTTAATGAGAGTGTTATATCTATTACAACGATGCATCATGTTCGAGAGCTGTAATTGGTTGATACAAGAAGTCGTTGCCGGCGAGAACCTCTTGAGCCGCTCTGGATTTCCAGTTATTCCGTGGAATTCCTCAGTAGAGACCGAAACAGCAATTTTATACTACTTAATATCGCCTCGACAATTACATTTCATGCTTTAGTCTTTTTGCATTGAGCCTCCGCGTAGCTTCTGACGTCTTCATTACAGCTACGACTAGACTCATTCCAATTCTCCTTTATATATATTTTTTAACCTGATTCTTTGAGATCCACGACGATGTTCTTGCATCTAATGGTAATGATCAACGATTCGAACTGGTAAGTACAAAATTAGAATTTAGGTGAATCGTTTTTACATCTGGTTTATAGCATAATATTTTCTGAAGAAGCTATCAACGTCTTCAGACATCCTTGAGTACAACGGAAATAGATGCATCTATACGTATTTTTAAAACTAACCCTTTGAAACCATCGTTGATCTCAACATTTTTCGTAATTCGATTCCGATCGACCTGAAAATTGGCATACACTCTGTCCATTGGTCTAGAAACGTGTTACCAAAATTACAAAAGAATCGGCGTTCCAAAATTTTTTTTTCAGGAATAGAAATGTAGATTAGCAATTGTTTACTGCAGTTGCAAAATATAGGACCCAAATGTAACATTCTTTCTTTTTGCAGTAGTTTTAAATGACTGAGAAAAGTTGAACAAGTTAAGGCAACTTATTAACGCTGAGCACACCAATAGCGCCTCTGAGGCGCCATTAAAAGTTGCCGCACTATTAATCAAACACCCTTTACATCGCTACGTCATTCTCATTCAACGATGCCTGCAATTCGCTGTCTTCAAACTATTTCGATGGTCTTCCACGTTCTTCGTTTTTCACGTCAAAATCGCCACTTTTGAATTTTTCAAACTACT
The DNA here is from genome assembly GCA_028453745.1 of Agapostemon virescens. NCBI lineage: Eukaryota > Metazoa > Arthropoda > Insecta > Hymenoptera > Halictidae > Agapostemon > Agapostemon virescens. Next base: position 15,588,470 of record CM052093.1, on the reverse strand, counting down.
TAAAGCGCTGTGATTAACCAAGAAAGGATGGGATTCTCTCGAGAAATAATCCTTTTTCTTCTTGATAACTTGAAGTTGATTAGGTAGTCCATGCAATAATAGAATTCTCACTAGAAATCGCGTTTACAAGAATTATGTGTCCTTACTCGATTACTGTTAACTTGAAAGTGAACCCCGTTTAAGGAGAGGGTTTCTTTTATAGATTCTTTGCTAGGACCTTTGACCTGCCTCAAATATGTCACGGAACTAGTCATTCTGCCATCCCTAGTCCAGCAACACACTGAGTCTGTTTTTGGGCAAAATGACGAAGATCGTCTTATCGGATGACGCAACGTAACAGTAATTTCTAGACACAAAATTCGACATGTTCATCGCTATTAAAAACTATGGTGTTGTATAGAACTTGTATGGTTGCTAGTCGAAAATCTTTATCAGATGTCAAAATAAGAAAGTGGCGTCAATGATGCGGTTTAACGGTAACTTTATTGACAGTCAGCGCTACCAAGGGGCAAATTCCAGTTTCGTATTTACAGACATAGTAATCTATGCTTAATTTGATTCCTCATTATTTTTCGATGTCTGCGTTTCCAAGTTTGTAGTTGGAGATAATTTCAAGCAAATTATAGTTTCCAGGCACAAAATTCAACGCGTCCAACATTATTAAAAACTATGCTATCGTATGAAACATTTATGGTAATGAGTTAAAAATCTTTATCGGATGTGAAAACAGGAAAATGGCATCAATGACGCGGTTTGGTTTCCGTGTTCATATTTACAGACCTGGTAAAGGTTTATGTTAGATAGGACTATCAGTCGATAGAATGCAGCATAAAGTGTCAACTCAAAAAATATTATACATAACCAAAACCCTTAACGAAGGTTTGCTTTCGCACGTGAAATTGCACCTGGAAATAGGACCGATACTTTTTTGAGTCGGTAGATCTCGAAAAACAGTGCTCAAAGAGCCGCAAATAGCAAGCGGAACGGAAAACTCGTTTTCCCTGGACAGTTATGCGATATTGCCGAAAGTCGGTGCTATCAAAGCAAATCGTCGGCTGTGTTCTATTTCTGTTACCATAGCCGGGAAGCATTATTGCAACCACGCGTACACTCGCGCGGAATGATCACCGGAGATTCTTGGATCGCTCCGCTTTGAACCTTCGATCAGGATGGCGGCGGCGTGTTATTCCTCCTTGACATCTATCATGCGTTTACTACGTACCCGCGCGAATCATGTGTGACAGCGAGCGAGATCCGGATGCATTGTGTCACCGGTAATCCAATGGGTGACGTTTGAATATCGCCTCCCCGGAAATTTCGGGAGATTTCTGTCAGGAGCGATCCGACGTTCGCCATTCCATCCTGGCCGTCTAAATCGGACCTAAAATGTCTGCCTTATTTACAAAGATGAAACTATTCGGAAGAAAGTAGTGCTGCTTTGTGATGCAAAGTGTAAATAAATATTCGGGATAAAAATAAAAAGAATATACATACATTCAAATAAATTTGTAATAATATAAATCTTGTATTATTTCTCCAATATAAATAATATAAATAATATAAATCTTTAGTTACAATTACCTGCATGAAAAGTCGAGCAAAATTAATTTGGCACGGAACATGTTAATCCTTAGCGCCTCAAAGGCGTCACTAAAAATTGCCAAACTATTATTCAAAATAAATTTTACATCGCTATGTCTGCATTTAAGAAATCGGTAAAAATTGAAGTGTTACACGACTAATATAAATTTTATATGTTCGAAAGGAAATTAACTTCGATTTTGAAATTAAAATTGCTTAGAGTGCAAAGGGTTAAGAGTTAATACAATCTTATATCACCGTAGCGTAGAATTTTCAAAAAAGAAGGAACCTTCTGCGCATACCCAAGGAACTCTCCAACTTTTCCTAACTTGCAAATGTATTTCATCCGAGCAGTCCCGATTCCACATCCGACCATCTTGCAATAACATTCGCCCTCGAATGTCCGTTGCAGCGTCTTCGTCCTTTTATACGTTTCGCTTCAGCACCATCAACAAACAACCTCGCAACGTCTTTCCTAACTCAGAACTCGTTGCTTTGTTTTGTTTCTTTTTTCGCTTCGCACGCTGCCGACACCTTCGCGACGCTCACTTTGTTTTCGTCGTCGTCCATCATCATCATTAGCGCCATCGTGCTGCGATCGGTGCTCCCCTCCATACTAGGCGGGTTCCCATACGTATAGTGCTCGGAAAAAGAGGAAACCGACCACACTGATCAGCTGCTGCACATATCCATAGAATCAACCAAGTTTTTCTAATTTTCAAATATACTTGATCTGAAAGGTCCCGATCCCAGACTCGATCAACCTGCAACAACATTCGCTTTCGAATGTCTGTCACGGCGTGTTCGTCTTTTTGTATGTTTTGCCTCAGCGCCATCAACAAACAACCTGGCAACGTCTTTCCTAACTCAGAACTCGCTGTTTCGCTTTTTTCTTGATTTATTCACTCGTGACACCTTCGCGATGCTTACTTTGTTTTCGTCGTCGTCCATCATCGTCATTAGCGTTCTGTGAACGACGTTCCCCCCATAAGCAGACGGGTTCCCATATGTTTGACGTGCAGAAAAAGAGGAAACCTGAACTTCACGGTTTGTAGCTGATCAGCATACCCTTGGAACTCTCTAACTTTTCCTAACTTCCAAACGTATTTAGTCTAGAGGAAACCCGATCTCATAGTTTTATTCAGTACAGAGACAATAGTATTGTTTGTGGAAAGATTTGTTGCACAATCGCTCTTAGCAAAAAGGAGGAAATTGAAACAGCAAACACTGTAGTCGCAAAGGTTAATTAACCCTTATCGTACTTTGTCGCTGCGGTTGTACTTCACGTGGGAGGTGACAAGATGGAACCTGTCGAAATTTGCTCTCCGTTTTTTATGCAAATCATTAAAGTGGTGGTGGAAAATTTTTTTCTAGTGAATTGAAGTAACCTCCTTGAATCTTCCTTATATTCCGAATAATTTGGAAATTAGTTACAGTGAGTAACTTTAATATTCGGACACTATAAAATTTTTACTTTGTCGCATTGTAATTTTGTTCACGAT
>CM052093.1:15563724-15580387 GCA_028453745.1 Agapostemon virescens | reverse complement strand
GGAAGTCGCAAGAATATTATCGTTTGTTAATAATTCGAGAATGCCATCGTTATTATGCACAATCTCGACGAATCTAGAGTCTCGTAGAAACAGACCGGCGGAACCGACCGTACGGAACAATAATAATCCGATTTACGCCCACGCGCGACGATAGCGTAGCACGGAAGCTTGTCGCGCGACAACTGCACGATTCCCCGGCAATATTTGCTCGGCCAAAATTGCCCGACGGAACTATGGGTGTCCGAGGACTCAACAAGGTGTAGATAATATCCGGGCCGCCGATCTAGAATTCTGAATCATGCAATTATAACCGCGGGAATCCGTTGCGACTGCTTAGCCGAGGGAACGGAGAAGAGCTCTCGGATAAAGTGGTTAGAACACACCGAAAATTAGAGGCTCCACGGCTGACCGATTCCGTAAATAGTAGTTTCGCACGAACCAGGTGCACGGGACTCCCGCTATTCATTAATATTTATCAACCGCTCCGAATCACGTATACCCACCGTGAGCGTGTTCCAACTGACCCATTTCGCTCGCTATGTATTCTTCGCGTCCTACCCATTACATTTCACTTGGCAGGAAGCGAATTAAAAAGCGTCAAATCAGTCGTCGGTTACGTCGTTCACTAATTCGTTACCTCTGCCAAATCTCTGTATATTTCTCTCTCTCTCTCTCTCTCTCTCTCTCTGTCTCTCTCTCTCTCCTCTCTCTCTCTTTCCCTCCTCGCCCTTCACTCCTCGGTCCTCTAGCGCGGCGACGATGTTCGATTAGCTTTCTAATCTAACGGTTCGAATTTAGGCTTGCCACCTGTTACCGAGTTTGTAGTTGTAACAGGATGTTCCGAAGAACGGGTTTTCGAGCCAGCCAACAAGACGCTTGAAAATGTTCTCGTGAAATTTTATATGCGCTTGATACGCTCAACAGAGTCCTCTTATCTCGTATCGAGTGTCTGCGCGACGTCCTTAAAGCTAGAACAACCAATGAGCGACGCATAGCTTTGCCGTATCCTTCCATCTGAAATTAACACATTGAGCGTCGGCCCCGCGATAGTGCGGGTTTTGTAAGTCTCTGTCGCTTGAATCGAATCAGAAAGCTTCAACGATTTTGTTTCTATTAACCCTCTATGGGCCAAATTTTTGTTTTTAATCCAAAAAAAATTGGGGGAATGAAAAATCAGAAATTACAAACCTATATATGCAAACGAACAAAATTTTTCCGTTTAAACAATTTTATTGCAATATATTCACAATGTGACTTTCAAGTAACAATGGCCTATAAAGTTTGTACTTCTGCGCATAAAAGCTTAAGCGTGAAATTCCATAAAACAATTTACACTTGACGTTAAACATTTTATTTTTGAAATCTCTTTGTTGGATCACATTGCAGTGCATACATATTGGTATAGTCAACTATATTGCTTATAATTTCAGGAGTTGAAACTTAAAAAACTACTTTTACATTATAGTTTGTGACGAAATTATTAGATAATGTTACTGAAGATGCCTCGAGGATTCTCAATAAAAATTCCCGGCAGCGTTGAAACATCGGTTGCAAAGTTTTCAATCATGTACAATGGACGTTAAAAAATTCTGAAATTCTCGCCGGTCGGTAAAGTGTTAAGATTCTCTAATGCTGTGGTACTTCTAATTAGGCACGTATTTCATATTAGGGTAACTCACTTTGTGCTTGTTACAATTAGACAGTGCGCTCCTTGCGTTAATTGTCCTAAATTAATTATGATTTCTCAAGATGCGAGGTCTTTGTCGCCGAGGAAGTTCGAAAACCTTTCGCCTAGCGAACCAGATACTCATCCCCCTTCTTTCTACGTAAATCAGAGAGGGATCCCTTTAGGGTTGCCTATATCCTTCCGCTAGGGTCTTCTCCTACACCGCAAGCTGCTACGTGGAATGTACCTAACTGCTTTTATAGACCGTGGATTGACCTAACTACTTCTCACGGGTCTTCCTCGATTTTTTCCAGAACAACTATGTACGTACAATCGGAAGAGTTTCCTTATCCTCTTACACCGCAAATCTAGATTACAACTTGTTTTATCTATCCTTTGCGTCTTGCTTAACGATTAAATTGAATCGAAGAGGTCGTTCCATTCGAAATAAAAACTACTCCATTATTTTAGAATTAAATTAAATTATGTATTCTTTTTGCACACGACGCATTTGAAAACTGAACTTTACGATTACGTCACGTTGGCTAGAAAGCTGCACAAGGGATAATTTTAAATTTCAGAAGTCATGGCTCCTTGCAATCTCAAAATAAAATTGATTTAGAATTTTTCTAAATAAAAAAGTTTATGTACCAATATAATAATAATATAATTGCACAAGACGCAATTAAAAATAGAAGTTTACTATCGCAACACGTTGATTAGAACAGTGTGCGAGAGTTAATTTGTAATATTGCGAATATTAATTTATAATATTGCGATTTAATTGTAATTTGCAACAGTCTGAAACCGCAATGCTTCTTTTAATTTTATTTCTTCCACGCCTACAATTTATGTACCAAAATAATCCAAAGACGCGATGAAAAATAGAAGTTTACTTGATCGAGTCAATTTTTAATTTTGTAGACCTTGACTCAGATTTCAAGTGCCATGAAACCACGGTGCCCCTCTTGATTCGAAAGTAAATTTCGTCGGTCATGTTATTCGTTGAACGTATAAAATTCCTATAAGTAATCAAAAAGGCGGGCAACGAATAAACGTGGCAAGGCGGACGAAAAGAAAAGGCAGAGTAGTGAAAGGATATTCAGTAGCAGGGAGAAAGGGAGTCCTTGCTAAGGACGGATGAAAGGTATAAATCCATGAATTTACAACTCCCGGGACTGACGTTTATGGTTAGGGGCCAGCTGCATCTCGTTGGATCATTGATTAATATCGATTGCTCGGCAATAAGAATCTCTTTTCAGTCTGGCACCTGTTACGTGCCTCCTTCTTCGCCGGTTTGCTTCGTGGCTCATTGTTTTTCATTTCGCCGATCAGATCGAACCCCCAAACTGCCCCGACGATACCCCCGAGCCATTAAAACGATGTTTCTTTACGTTTCTCCATTACTCGAAACATTTAACAAGTCCTTCGTCGTACTGAACTATAATTACTTAAATTATTCTCGCGTAGAATTAATTTCTTTGTAAAAAATTCACTCTAATTAATTAATATTTTCAAATTAAAAAATTATGAAATACTCATTAATGCAGGCCACTCTAAATGCGAAAACATGTTTTGAATAAAATCTTTCAATTTTTGAGAGTAATGCGAGGACGCGTATGAATAATTTGCTCGTGTCATGTTCATAAATTACACAGTTTCTGAACGAATCCAGTCTCCTGTTTTAATAACATTTCTGCCGGAACACTTGATTAAATTTTGTGGTCCATCTAAAATAAGTTTCTTCGACGATAAGGCTTAATATGACTGCGCCATTGAATGACAAAAATTGAAAGAACTTTTAAAAATGAATGTACACTTGTATAGTGCGTCGTGTTCACTTCACTCTACTGTTTGTTTTGTGGAGTCAACCAATTTGGCAAACGAACAGACAAATGATAGAAGCTCGTTTCAGGATAACGAAGCGATGGCAATATTTAAATCGCTTGTACAAAGATAAGAATTGCTATAAGCACTGCTGTAAGTGAAAGAGCGTATTTAAATGTAAATAGCTTTTTAGATAAGAGAGAAACTCGGACAAACATCCATCTTCAAGGTTAAGAGCTTGTTAGCCCAACTTAAATACGTCTCGGAAGGAACGAAAAGTTCAATATTAGCTCATTAACACGTTGAAATGGTCTCACGAGGGTACACGCATCGCACTGTATATATTTTTCACGAAAGTCAACAATAGAAACGTGAACGTGCGCGATTGTCAACTTGAAACAAGCGTCACTCTTAAGGAAGAAGAATAGAAAATGTTTCAGGACTTTCATTCCAGAAATGTTCAATTTTAGGAATTATTTCGACAATTGCAAATGATCGACTGCGTTATAAAAGGTAGCTCGGTTCACTACTAATTATGACAATCTGTACTAATTTATTCTTGCGAAACATTCTTATCAACTTATACACGAATCTAATCATTTATAACGATGACATATTAGTAATTACGAGTAGAATCTCAAATTACCGCTCTCGACAACAAATACAAATTTATATTTGGAAACGTATGAACGACAAGTGAACATCGACGTTGAGATTTTCACGCGTCAAGTTTTCCGCAGAAAATGTAGCTTATCGCTGCGTGACCTTAGGAACCGCGACATAAAAGTGATCGATTACACGCATTTGACCAATTAACGTCTGAAACGAAAATCATGTCTTTGGTGCCGGCGTGTCACGCGATCTCGATGTTACACGGTCCGATGATTTCTTATTGATTCACTCAGGAAACTCGTTTGTAGTGTATCTGATCTTTCGAGTGTGCCGTGAATAATAATGCGAGCGAAGTTTTCCGCTTGTGTCGCCCACGAAGAGCACCGTTTGCCGCTCTGGAAAACATTCGTGTCAAGAAAGATAATCGCTATTTACTATTGTAAAGCGTAAGGATATTGCGTGATCCGCGCGGCTTGTAAAATCGATGCACGATAAAAACCGTCTTCTCCGAACTGGACACTATCGCGACGCGATGCACATTAATGCGCTCTATCTTCGTGGTCGTGTCACTTCAAATCGGACTGCAACAAATCAATTGGCATCCGCTTTTACCGTATTGTTACGACCACAGGGAATCGTAACATTCACACGTTCCGCGGCAGACCATTTTTTAAAAATTTTCCATTCAGGCCGCGTAGGGCGTATACGACCCACACTTTTGCGATTAACCCTTTGACTGCTAAAGGCGTGTATATACGCTTTCACACGTCTATCAATATATACGAAAGACGTAAATATACGTTCACATGTATCCATTAATATATAAGAAAGGCGTAAATTTACGCCCTCTAAATTTTTTTTACTATAACACTTTTTTCTGTTTTATTTCATTCAGGTTTTGCACACGTATTAACTATTATTTCGGACGTATCATGTAATTTTTTGAACGAAAATTCTCTAAAATTGTAGGAGATGGAATTTCTTGAAGAGAGATGGCTACGGTAACCCGTTTAGAACGCCATTTTGTGAGACTCGTTTGGGAATTTTTGTGAAACGATCGGACGACTGTATTTCATTCAGGTTTTGCACACGTATTAACCCTTTGACTGCTAAAGGCGTATATATACGCTTTCACAAGTCTATCAATATATAGGAAAGACGTAAATTTACGCCCTCTGCATTTTTTTTACTATAACACTTTTTACTGTTTTACCAATTGATGCGACGTGGAATTTAACACTCTAAGTAACATAGCAACCAGGTATTGGCAATTGTTCCAATATTTTTCAATTAATTGTCTGCATATTGTTCAGTTACATTGCTCTCGTACGTACGCTCTCACATCGTGCACTGATTCGTGCAAACTTATATCTTTACTGCATATGTAAGTGTTTATTTATTTAATTTTGTGTTTAATTTTTGATTTTATCAATTCGATATTTTTCGAAATAATATAGTACACCCATAAAATGTTTGGCCACAAGAAAAGAAAACGTTTATACAGAAATTCTAGTGCAGAGAAAGAAATGGAGTTTCTTGATAAATCATTCTCCTCGTCTGAAGAAGAGAATTTAATTCGACGAAAAAGAAACCGTGTTTTGGGCTTATTAAGTTCTGACTCAAAATCAGAAACTGAGGAACAAGATGTTCTACAATCGCAAGAAATAGATGGGAACGAATTTACATCGGCCGTGCCATTTGAGGATATCAGTTGGTCGCATCAAAATTTAAATCCAAAAGTACACAATTTTAATGAAAAAGATTCTGGATGCAAAGCAGCCCTGGACAAGACGTCAAAATCACTAGATTATTTTCAATTATTTTTTCCAGAATCTTTAGTAAATTTCATTGTAAAAGAAAGAAATAACTACCATAATTATTTGAAGACAACGCGTAACTGGAAGTCTAGTTCGCGAATAAGGTCATGGCACAATACTAACACAGATGAAATGTACTGTTTTTTAGGTACCGTAATGTTAATGTTATTCGATATTTTAATTTATTTGATTTTATTATTTTTTTAAACCGTAAGAATGGTCTCTTAAAAATCAGAATTTTATAATGGTCCTAGCATGTCACGCTAGGACCTCGATTATCCGAACTAATTGCGTTCAGAATCTTTGCTTTCAGTTGTAACTTTTCTTACACTGGAATGTGTAAGTTAATTCAAGACTGTCACGTCGGTTTGCGCGCACTGCACGCGATGTTAAATGATGAAAGAAAAAGTATGAGGTTCTACTTGTAATAGTTAATTCTTGCTTTGCGAAATGATTGCACGTCTGGCAAATAAAGCGTTGCAGCCAATAAATACGTATATACAATGTACGACAAAAGAATTCATGAATAGCAAATTATACGAATATATTGTTGCGTGACTGTCAAGATAGCAGTGTACATAGAATTGTCCAGCATGGAAGGAGAGCATTTCAATTGGTGGCAGTAGATAAAACCGATAACAGATTCTAACGATTAGTATTCGAATTTATGAGTTTACATCGCAAATAAAACTGAATCATCATGTATCATCAGATTGATTGAAAATATTTTTAATATAAGAGACTGAGAGAGAGAGAGAGAGAGAGAGAGAGAGAGAGAGAGAGAGAGAGAATTTTAAGTCACAATGAACTCCTTGACGCGAGTAAAAATGCAGCAGAAATTAGAATCAGGTTATTTTTTCTTATTATAAAATGTTCAGTGTTTTGTGTCTCAATTATCTTTGCCAATCGCGAGATATTTGTACAAACACGGTAACATCAATGTTCAGTTCCTATTAATGATTTATAAATACGATGTTTTCAACGATTACATATTAAAATAGAGGTACGTATTATACGCGTACGAAGTACGTATTTCAGAACTTTTCTAGATTGTTTTAAAGTCTTGAACAGTAAAAAAATTATTTATGGACGTAAACGACTCAAGTTGGCCACACAATCTATACAATGTGCTTGCTACACGTATGTTTCAGGTCACTTACAGCTCTAGAGAATGAAATAAACAAGCCCCGTTTATACATTAATTGATGCAATATCGCATCCAACAAAATCCCTTAAAATCACAGTATATAGCCATTGCAATAAACTCTGCAAAGTTGAAGCTTATTAAAAGATCGAGTCTTGGTTGAACTGTACACTTTATCACTAATCCACACTTTTAAAAAATCTAAATTAAAAAGAAAATCGATTATTTGACCGGTTTCCATGATAGAGGTCCTGTAAGGAATTGCCGGAGCCCCGAAACTGTCCAAGTTCAATTACCGTGCACACGGGAGCGGTTACGGGGTACGCGAGATGGGGCATGGTCCGGCGTGGCGGCGCATAAATCGGTCATGTTTCCTCGAACGACGAAGACGCAAAGGATGCGCTCTCGGTGCATCCTCTGCTCTCGGCAGGCCGCTAATAAATACGCGCCAATAGGTTGCCGCGCGCGAGCGCGTTGCAGCAAAATGAAAAGGAAAAAGAAAACGAAAAAAAGAAGAAGAACGGTGGTCGGGCCGTTGAGAGCTATCGTCCCCCGTTGGTTCTCGGCCATGGCCCGTCGACGGTGGACAATAAATGTTCGGCCGACTGATATCTCGAATTATTAAGGAATAATGACGCCATTTGTAACCGGCATGAGGACCCGGCGAAGAGGAGAACCGTGGGCAAGCGGAGAAGAAGCGAGAGCACGCCATGAACCGAACGAGGAAAACACACGGGTAGAGCTTCGGATAGGAGGAGGACGGGCGATCGCGGGGGAGGGAGGCCAAGATAGAAAGCACGGCGATATTATTACTGATTGAAATTCTTCGTGGCTGGAGTTGACTTACCGCGCGCACCGGCAGATTGCACGATCAGTTTACGTTCCTCTCGTGGCAGTACGCCAACCATCAGCATCTTTTATGCCGGCCCACATCCCCCACCCTCGCACGCCCCTTTCTCACGGTTTCGTCGCTGCTTCCAGTCCGTTCTTTCTCGGTCTACGACCGTCGAATTAGCACCGTGACTGCTCCACTTCCTGCACTCGCCAACAGATGGACAGCTGGACAATTGGACACCCTTACTCGCTGCTACCGGATCCGCTACCCCGATCATGCGGCCAGCATTCCGGTAGCCACGACGGCGAATGGCATCGAGACCAGCAGACAAGCAAATTCGTACGAGACCAGCAGCAACACGGGAAGAGCAGCTTCGTCAATGCGACAACGTCATCTAGCAGATCTTTATTGCGCGACATACCCATCCTTCTCCTTGGATTCATACGTAGATCCGTTCGTGGAAAAAGAACTCGTTCAGATATCGTTGATCGCTGGCCAGCCTGTGACGTGGCGGTTATCTCCTATGCCCACTGCCAGATGGATAGATAGATAATTGGACGACCGTTTCCCGCTGCCATCTGATCCGTCATCGTCATACCTGCTAGATAATCTTACATAGCAAGTTCAGGACGAAACGCCTTCCATTCCACACACTTTTCGGCCACCATAAAAATTCTAAGACTGAAAACTCCATTCTTCTACCAGCAGCCATGCGAGCAATCTGCTGGACGCCTTGCGTATCAACCCTTTGCGCATGAACACTTTTCTACAATATCATTAACACTAGAACTACCGGACCAGTCAAAATGACTGGTTTATAATTATTTCTTTTACAATTCCAGACATTATAAAAGTATCTTAACACGTTGCCGCACACTTTTAATTTGACGATCGTGCTCAGAAACACATTTTCTCTAGATGCCCAAATGTTCCGAAGCGGTAAAGCATGATCAAACGCATAAAAGAACAATTAATATGCTGTCTGGCATGCTATACCTTCTTTTTTCAATGTATTACTCAATAATTAACAACTGTTCTTTTTTTTTTATTGATTAAAATGTACACGACGGCTATAGCCGTCATTTACGGCAACGTGTTAATTGGAAAGCTTCGAATGAATTTCCTTATTTAACACTTTCGCTGCCGCGTCATCCACATAAGGTTGACAGAATTATTTGTGCGATTTTTAAATAAATTTTCACGTTAATGTATTCATTGTATTCAATTTGAGGGTGGCCCAGAAAATGCAAGAAGGTCGGAAAATTACTCAGAGTCATAGGTTTTAGTTTTTCAATTTTTATTTCACTCGATAAGTTGCTTCGACTTTATGCAACTTTTTAACTGCTAGTTTGGCAGTCAATGTGTTAAGCAGACATTGTAATAAAAATAGGACAAGGTCTGAATATCAATCCGGTTATTAGTCTTATTATTGTTTCTGTATTAGAAATTATGTTGTCTCGTGATTTGTCATGTAAAATTATCACAGAATTTTACTTGGGTCAAAAAATAATTGCACTCATGGTGTCAAATCGGTCACCTCGAAATAGACAACGTGGATTCGACGGGAATTACGGAAAATGGGTGTAAAGTCAAACTCTGGAAAAGAAAATCGTTGTTATTCGGTGTACTAAGATAGGCTATGAGATTTTCTGAAAGATGTTCTTAAGATTGAGAGTGATGTGATTTCGTAGAGTCGCATAATGTTTTAGGAAAGCTCGGTTGTAGGAAATGTAGGGTGTGATGTTTGGAAAATTGTATACGACTGGTTATATAGGGTGTGTTGGAAAAAATTGTGGAAATGTCAAACAATCGGAGTGGAAATGGAAAAGATAAAGTTGTAAATGTAAAATTCTGTCGCCTAACGCGGAACACTAAATCCAGAAATGTGTCGATCAGCTGTGCAGTTTTTGAGTTTCTCGACTTTCGGCGTCGCGATAAATTTAGTATTTTCGTGGCGATAAATTTAGTATTTTAGCTTCAAAATAAGTCCAGGCTTCCTGCTATACTACTGTTTTTTTGACAAAATTACAAAACTTATACCATGAAGTTTGCATTGTTTTTGCAAGACTTTTGCAGAATTTTTCGAAGAATGTGTTTACCGTGTGAAGGAAGAGTTGGATGTGTTCTTGTATAATATCGAATACACCTTCATTAAGCATACAGTGGAGACTCGATAGTCGCATTATCGGTAGTCGCATGCAAATCTCGTCAGTTGTATTTCGTTAACATGCGGTGTGGATGGTTGCCTGGTTACGGAAAACACGTGACACGCGATAGCAAGAGAAGCGTGGATTTGACATAGTGCGACGTAATAGGTGTGGGAGATTTTATACTGTTGATTGGTTACCCCGATAGTTGCAGGAACCTCGATATTTACAGGTTTCTTTTTCAATCTCCTCCTGGTGCAACTGTCGCGGTTCTACTGTGCCATTAAAATAGAAAACGAACGGCAATCAATAGCACGGCTATTTATGCAAAAAACCACTTGCATATCAGTAGTAGCATGTTCGCCAAGCGAATCCGTAAAACTCTAGGTTGGGGAACTTTATGCAGCATGAAAATTGTCCAAGTCAATTATACGAAACAGGAGTAATATGTTGCTTCATTTCCTCTGTAAATAATTCTAGTAAGTCGAAAGTAATACGAGAACCTGATTCAATTCTTTTACTGCCTTTTCAGTTTTCTGTATGCCTATTTTTGCTATACATATGCACGGGATTCACGATTTTGTTATCCCATTTAATTTTCCCATCTGTGTAAGCTTTATGTGGGGAGCATCGACATTTATTCTGCATTAGATGCACCTATCAGGCTGCAGGCAATTCCGCTTCAACATACATTCTCGGATTGATCACGCACATTTACAAATGTTTATAGATAAATTGTACAATGTTCGACGGTAAGAATATTCGTACTCTTCCTGCGAGTCTCAAGATTGAAAACTGAGTTTCAAGTGTCGGTAAAGTAAATTCGTTCGTCTAAGATTGAAAGACTGGTCGTGAAAGACTGGGAGACTGAGAGTGACTAATAATCACTGTCTCAATTTAGATAAACCACCCTGTATAACTAAACTCAATAGCAATGCTTTCAATTTAACTAACACTGCTCTTAGCCTTTTAACGTAATTATTCCTTGCTGATTTTACAAGTGCATATTCTTCACTACAATTCTCTGAGGGATAAATGTGAATCCTGAATTTTTCATATTTCTCGTTTTCAGCAGGTTTTCAGGCATTCGATTCGACGCTGCAATGGCCGAAACGTGCGAATTTAGATCAGCAATGACAATACGGTTATGTTTTCAGCGATCTTGATTGAATGTACAATATATCGACTTAGCCTCTCAACTTCATTATTGCTTGCTGATTTTACAAATGCACATTCTTGACTATAATTCTGTGACGGATAAATGTGAATTCTTAATTTTTCATATTTCCAGTTTCCAGCAGGTTTTCAGGAACCCGATTCGATGCTGCATGGCCAAAACGTGCGAATTTAGATTAGCAATGACAATACGGTTGTTTTCGCAACGGTCCCGATGGACTGTGCATCGGGTACGGCAGAGCAAATGAATGCGATGCAATTTAGAATCGATTTGTACCGTGCATGTATCGCGCTTAATCCGTACGGGGCAGCCTCGCTTTAACGTTAATTAAATAGGAGAAAAACGAGTCAGCCGACCACACACGAGTCATAATCGCTTTCGCCTTGCGCGCGGTCGTTTCCTGATGAACTCAAAGATTACTGGCAACGGCGCAACCCACTTGCTGCTTCTCGTGACTCTTTTCAGACTCGCCATTACGATATAGAAAGCCGTATATAGTTCGCTGCATTTTTCGGGCCAGGATGTTCTAGGAACCTACTCCGTTTCAATTAGTCAGTAATTAGGTCTTCGGTATGGGATTACGCGCTGTTTAACGCGGGCCGCGCCGAGCGCTAAACATATATTATTTTCGAAAAATCTGGAGACTGTATTTATTTAAAATTCTCGCAATTCCTTCGTGACATTTATTTAATGATTTCTTTGTCATTTCAGTAATTATGAAATGAAAAAATCTTAAAACCGGTCATTTGACCAGTCGCAGTAAGGTGAATATTAATCCTTGAGTGGAGTTTCAGGTAGAAATTGTTATTTTCTTTTTAGAATATTACGTGTTTAACCTTTACGTTAATAAGACTACCACTACCAGATCGTTTCAGCGACGTTTAATAAGATTTCATTCGCTGAACTTTATAATCTTTATGATGTATATTTTGTACGTCTCGAAACGAAAGATCAATTTATTGAGCGGTAATACACAGTCCCTCGCAATGTAATATCGAGTGAAACTTGAGACGAAGATTCTAGAAAGAGTTTAGATACAAATAAACTTTTATACGGCGGATAAACATTTTCGTTCTCTTCTATGAAAGTATGAACTACAAACATGTTCTAATCACTTAATGTGGTCACTCGAGAATTTTTCAAAAAGTTAAACTTTTTTGCTGTTAAATAAAAATATATGCATTCGTGTAACCAAACATTAGGATTGAATTATTACGATTATTATTATTATATAATATTACTATATCATATTAAGTCATTATTTAAGCCTGGTGTTCAAGAAACAGAATTCTGTTTGTTACATGCAAAAACCTTTTAACTTAATACTTCGTTATTTCTCCCATTGCTTTTACATAATTGATAACGTGCAAAACTCCGTAAAAGCTTATTTATTATGAAAACCTTCGTTACCAAAAAATAAATCAGCACGAGTTACTTATTCAATATTTATCGATAAGTTCATTTAAATGCACAACGAAAAATACAATTTGTTACATTTAATGACACACTGTGAATGTTTTAGTACATCGTTGCCAGGACACGAACAACTGTTCCTTCTATCTTTGCAGAACATGTTGCTAAAATAATTTTAAAAAAGTTTTGGTATTAAAAACTAACAATTATGCTGCTGAAAGTAACGTGGCTAGGGACTGTGGATGAAATAATGCGAACTATAGTTGGTTTAGTGAAACGAAAGTTAGTCAAACATTTCTGATCGACATTCTTTGCTAGCTAAAATTAGCTAGAACAATAAACTTCAAAATATATCAAGTCCACTGGCCAGGAAATTAGTAAAACATTGTTATTAAAGGTCGTTTTATTCATTCACACTGAACCTGATCATAATAATTGATCAGTGAATGAAACGACTGCTAATTTTTGTTAATAATTCTGTCCACTTAATTTCACAATTAACACCACGCCTACCGAGCATTAAAATTGTACACTGTCTTATAAAAATGAAAATAAAAGTGAACATTAGAAAGAAACATAGAAAGAAAGAAGTGAATTTGGTTACGTGAAAGACGCTGTTAGTGATCATTCTGCTTCATTACGCTAGTTTACAATTGACGTGTTACACTATATTAAATACTATTTCTTAACTTTAATAATTCCATCCTCTGTCCGAACAAAAATGACAAGATTTACTTAATTTGAATTTTGTGCAAGTTGACAGAAGATTCGGGATAATAAGTACAATGTATTATCATCACATTTTTTATTAAATGTATTAAGATTTAAAAGGTGCATGCGTTGGACATGGCGGTGTAAAGGAGACTGCACTCGTTACACAAAAACAAAACGCAACAGGCAAACGATACAGTTATGAACAATGCATAGACACATGTCAATGAAATAGAACCTGTGTACAGCATTTATTGTTTAACACTTTCTTACGCAAGTCTTATGACAATACATAATCGAACAAAGAAATCTATTACACCGGTTCCAGCGAAGGCAATGCAACTTCTATAATTGTGTAAAATAAACAATCTGAAAAGGGTCATTGTATCCGCTGGTAGGTTTAACCCTTAGCCCTCCAATGGCGCCTCTGAGGCTAAAAGTCCCCTCACTATTATTTAAAACAGCTTTTACATTGCTCTATTTGCATTTAAGAAGTTGGTAAAAATGTTGCACATACGAGTAATAGAAAATATTTTATATTCATGAAAGGAAATGAATCACGTACGATGCAATTATTTTACGTCAAGAAAATATTTCGATTTTGGAATTAAAATTGCTTGGAATGCTAAGGGTTAAAGTTAACCAGAACAGTGAAGAGGTATTAAATATTTTTGTTTCACACGGAGCAAAGTAATAAAACTATTTAGATTTAATAATTTAGTCCCCTTACTATTATTTAAAACAGCTGTTACATTGCACTGTTTGCATTTAAGGAGTCGGTAAAAATTGAGATGTTGCACATACGAGTAATAGAAAATATTTTATATTCACGAAAGGAAATGAACCATGTACAATGCAATTATTTTACATCAAGAAAATGTTTCGATTTTGGAATTAAAATTGCTTGGAATGCTAAGGGTTAACGTTAACGAGAATAATGGAAAGATATTAAATATTTTTGTTTCGCACAGGGCAAAGTAATAAAACTATTTAGATTTAATAATTTAATATGACGGCGGTAGGAAATGGTCGGCAGTTGTTTCAGGAGAGCTTTAAGCTCGGTTAGGTGTTTCCGAACAGCCTTGGTGGGCCCCGAAGAACGGAGGCCCCGCATTGTTGGTAGGTGTACTGCCTGTCGCTGGGCTCTGATTCATTGCCGCGCCTTGCAATTCATCATTCTACTTCTCGTGTCCCAGCGTCGTTCTGCCCTCTCTTCCTCCTCTGTCTTTCTCCGGTGCTCCTTTTCTCTCTCTCTCTTCTGTTGCTCACGCCAATGATAATCACCGGGAGGCTTCTTTTCTCGCGCACCTACTTCGCTGCACCGAATTTTTCACGGTTACCACACCGTCCTGAGTACGCAAATGGACCCTAATCGTCGCTTTCTGTTTCCCTGGTAATTAACGCTTTCGCAAACTCCCGGACAAGAATTTCTTAACCCTTGATCTCTGAACCGATTCGCATTTTTAACGCGCGCTCTGTATGCTAAAATTATCCACTTCAAAGAGATACTAATCGCTCAACTTACGGATTTCTATGTATTCGACGTAATGGAAATTTCGTGCCGTTTCTCTTTGCTCGAATTAAAAGACGACCTCTTCTTCTTTGAATTTGTCCCCTTTTTCTATTGGGCGTACAAATTAGTCTCCGCCGTTTCAAATCGAAGTAGGCATTTATACTGCCTATTAGTAGGCGTTTCAATATTCGCGCTGTATCAAAATGAAGCTTAAAATTCTATTTTTAGGTAATTTGTAAGTTATTGCGACGATAAGTAAGATTGCACATCTGTTAACAATGTAACCTCGAAATATTAACGATTGTGTATCAGCGTCGTATATTTCTTTTCGTGTGATATAAAGCTATTTTTCCTAGTTTTCACGTCACATTTTATTTAACTTTGAACGGAAAGAATGCAAGTGTGCACAAACAGAAGACTCGCTTATCCCATTTGTGCTTCTCTCTATTAACCCTTAGCGTTTACGAAGTCAGTAAAAATTGGAATGTTACACTTACTAGTGATAGTAATAAATTTTATATTCGCGAAAGGAAATAAACCATGTACCATGGAACTGTTTTAGGTCAAAACTATACTTCGATTTTGGGATTAAAATTGCTTGCAGTGCTAAGGGTTAAAATAGCGTGAATATTTTTTAATATTATATGAATTCTATATAACATAATAATTTACAAAGATACCGCCAGTCCACAGAAACTGACATATCGTTTAACGTCTTAACCTTTTGCTGTATTTTAACGGGTCGAACTCGCGAAGATTTCAAACAGTGTTCGACAAATATGAATGTTGCGCTTTTTCTCTTTTCTTCTGCGATTTTCTTCATTTGTGGATACAAATTGTACCACAAGATGTTATCAGATGTTTATTATTCTAGCTTATGTTGCCTAGCAGAAACTTCTGAGCAGAAATGTTTGACGTAGCGCTAAGAGAGCAGCCTGCAAAATTTTTGTTCTGTTTATGAAATATAAGTTTGCTTGCAAAATTTATAAATTATTTAGCCGAACGCCTAGACGACTGTGAATTCCGAGGTAAACGAGGTCAACGTTCGAAAATTCTTTATCACCTCGTCGCAAGACTAATAACGAGATGGTAGCCGATCATAAAATCGGGTAATGCGGTATTACAGAAGGGTTACCGTTGTATCCTCGACATAAACCTCGCGGGCCAGAAAAAAAAATTAATGAGGAGGTCGTAATACGTTGGTAACAGCGTGCAATTAGAATACGATTAAATCGTGGGCAGATAACAGCGGCGACGATGACCTTAACGGTACAGTGATCCGCCACGGAGAAGAGTAGTAGATACCGACTATCTTCGAGTTTCTTGGATTTATGTTCGAGATAACATAATCTTCTTGTCCGCCATGCTGGATCATAATCCACAGAACTCGGCTAGTATCTTTGGCATCTGGAGATGCGATTAATCGCGATATTGCTGGACTACCGTCCGCTAAATGCTGTAATTACAGTTGTTTAATGTCCACCATGGTAATACACATCCAGGAAAGCAAAAGGTCACACGTATCTCATATTGCGATTGGCTAGAGTCGAATAGAAATCCGCGAAAGAGTCATTGCAGGTGGGAATGCATTTCAGTGTGCAGTATAAGGTGTCAGGAAGAGTTATTAAGTCTCGGTAATATGAAATTGAGTAAGTTCAGATTAAGAACATTAATTTTTAATTACTTCGGTTAGAAAGTTGATTTATTTCTATGATGCTCTACTCCTTCTGATTGTTCGTAACATTGTTTTAGGGCTCGTCTAATTATATTAGTAAAAGAAAGTGACTATTTCTGGTGGATT
>CM052093.1:15545766-15558331 GCA_028453745.1 Agapostemon virescens | reverse complement strand
TTGCATATTTATTAATCGAAATAAGTTTCAATGTCAAATGTTTGTGATCGATTAACTTGAAGAAAATAATATGGTTCTACATCCTGCATTTTATCCGCAGCTAAATTTCGATAACGACCGTGGAGGTTGCATATTTATTAATCGAAATAAGTTTCAATGTCAAATGTTTGTGATCGATTAACTTGAAGAAAATAATATCGTTCTACATCCTGCATTTCACCCGCAGCTAACATTCGATAACGACAATGGAGGTTGCATATTTATTAATCGAAAAAAGTCGCAAAGTCAAATATTTGTGATCGATTAACTCGAACAAAATATTATTGTACTGTACCGTTTCGTGTAACAAAAATACAATAACGAAGACGGTGGTCATATTTGTGTTAGTTCAGCGCAATTTCAATGCAACATAGTTGCAGCCGTTTACCTTTGAAATAATATTATTCTCCACCTTGCACGATGCTCGCAACTAAAATTCAATAACGACAATGGACGTCGTATTTCGTGCAGCAGGGTGTGCCCGCAGCGAGCGTTCTTTGATGTCTCGGCAACTTTTATGGATGGCAGTCCGAGAATTACAAAGAGATGCGCATTGACTTCGGGAGCTTAGAACACGGAACGTTTAATGACGCGCGGGATGTTCGCGCGTAAACTGGTCAGTCAACTCTGCAGGGCCGTATTACCCCCGACGTAATTACCATGAAATGTCGTGCATTTCAATTAAATGTGCCGCTTTAATAGATTGTATATCCCAGAGCCCGGTTCGCAATAATAATTACATTCTATCGCGTCGAGGCAGCGGTAGCGGTGACGGGTTCAGCGAAAGAATTAAAAACCGAGCACGGTATACGCGATTATATCGTTGGGAGAAAAAAAAAAGAACTGCTAGGATATATTATGCTTGCATGCGATAAGGGATCTGCGCATTATGAACCGGCCACGTTCCTCACTATCCGGATGAATTATCGAAATAGACGAGGCACGATTGCGATCAGACCTCCGGCCACTGGCTTCGGACTCGCCTCGAACAAATGAAAATATTATCATCCTGATTTGTGACGGTGTAACTGCGTCAGTGTCCCCGCGTGAAAATGAATTTCACGCCCCTACACCCTTCGAACGGTTACACGGACAAATAGCGACGACATTCTGTTCAATCGCCAAGCGAATATTTCAGTTCAACCTATTCCGTCGACTACCTATCAGATATGTAAATACGAAACCGGAATTTCTTCTAAAAGGGAAAATACACGTTTATCGTGCGAGAACGCGTTTGCATCGTTTTCAAAAAGGTTCCGTCGCGAATAGATTAAATTACAAAGCAACGACGCTCGGTTAAAATGTACGAGCATTCTAGGAACGAGTTTGAGTGCCTCGCTGCGTATAAATAATGATTTACACATACAATTTTTATCGCAATATATGGTTTCATCGGAAAAGCACATCGGAAATTTCTGGTAAAAACATTTTTGTAACTTTAACAATTGCGAAAGAAAAAATTGGGGATCAGTCATTTTGACTGATTTGGTAGTTCTAGCGTTAATGGAAACGTGCCAATAACCTTGCGGAATCTCTTCACTCCAATCACTATAATTATGCATTTACCAGATACGTAAATATGAAACAGGAGTTTTTCGATGGAAAATACACATTTATTGTGCGAGGACGTATTAGCATCGTTTTCAAAAAACTTTGTCGCGAATAGATTACATTACAAAGTAACAATGCTCGATTAAAAGACTCGAATGTTCGACGAACAAGTTGAAGTGCCTCGCTGGGAATAAATCATAATGATTTACACCTGCCCGTTAATTGAGACATGCCAATAACCTTGCGGAATCTCTTCACTCCGATCACTACAATTATGCGTGTATCAGATACGTAAATATGAAACCGGAATTTTTCAATAGAAAATTCATATTTATAGTACGACGTGTGCGATGCTGCAATATCATAAAGCAAAATCACTGCGCGTTTAATTTTCTTTTATTTAATCCCATTTTTGTATCTTCTGGATTTTTCCCATGGCTTTCAATCGTATTGAGACGGCTTCTCGTGTCACATTTACTTAATCCGCGAGTTGTTGTTGCGTTTGAGCGTCATTCTCATCCAACAATGCTTGCGATTCGCTGTCTTCAAACTTTCTCGGTGGTCTTCCACGTTCTTTGTTTCTCACGTAAAAATCGTCAATTTTTTTATTTCTTAAACTATTCAAAGCACTGTGATTTACGAAGTGCATGCTCACCGTAAGCTTCAATGAGCATTCGACGCGATTCTGCCAGTTCTGGGCAGTCAGAATGACTGCTGGTAAGTGGACGATGTCGAACCTCAGAATCTTCATAGAATGAACTTTATTTTCTAACAAGCTAAATCCCAAAAACAATTTTTTAAATTCTTTAGCAATTAAATTAGACCATTTATAACGTTTTATAAATTTATTTTGAGATAGCGTTCGCTCGCCATCGGACACGCAACGATATATCGTTGTTGGCACTTTTCGCAACTGTTGCGAACGACGATATATCGTCTTTCGGCACTAAACGGGTTAAAAAAGTTTGGCACTCAGATTTCCAGCTGATCGAAGAGAGCAGCCCTTATCTTTTTTGCTAAATCGCAACAGTTTCGTCGAGTTGTCGGTTCTGCTGGGCAGAGACGAAGTCAACGAGCGGACGTGTTCGCAGAAACAGTGCGCGAAACGAAAGGCGCGGTTTCGTTGATCGCATCGATCCGGGCGAATCGATAAAATTCCAGCACATTCACGGCCGCCGAGAAATTCGCGGGCGCACGGTATAAAATTATAAATATACATGGCATCGGGTCCTCGGAGCGCACACGAGTGCGTGTAAACGTTAACGCACACGCACTCAGTCAGCACCCAGCTCAGTGTAATCGCCGATGATTGCCCTTTATTACAGCAACGGTCAATGCACGGCCCGGAATCCGGTCCACTCGGCCCGCTCGCAACAGACGATGGATTCGTCGGTCCATGAAGATACACCGCCGCGGTGAACCACGAAAGCCTGCTGATCTACTCGTTGCGTACGAGTGCGTTTCGTGTGCCCCGAATGCACTCGTTGCATCCGATGCGAAATCCGCGGCGTCCAATTACCCTTGAAGTCGCGGCACCTCTGTAATATTCAATTCAACCTTTCAACTAAGGCTGTGTTGGTATTACGCCGTGCCAAAAAGTTCTTTTCACCATGCACTGATGTTGTTGGCCAATGCGAACCTACACGCACGACACGATTGCGTTTCGTTAATGCTTCGTTGCTTCCTAAACTCTCATTTATATAAAACACCGTTTAAAAGATCAGTTAACACTAGAACTACGGCAAACCAGTGATTTTGACTGGTTCCTAATTTTTTCTTTCGCAATTATTGAAGTTATAAAAATGTTATAAAAATGTACTTCTTTAACCTCTTAGACTCGGCTGAATTTTGCGCAGGGCTGTTTCTCTGTACGGCAGAGTTCAACGCGACACTGAACGACCTGACACTGGCAGATAAAGAAAAGACTGTGTATTCTGGCTGTATATTGTTAAAACAATTATCAATCGATGTGAAGACAAAACAAGTGTGAAACAATATGTGAAAACGATTATTTAATTTAAACGGTGAGCGAGTGTGCTAGTAGAGTGCGCCACTATAGTGGCGCGTCGTACAGAAAGATGGCATCCGCAAAAGCCACTATAGTGGCGCAGTGCCTCAAAGAGTTAGCATAAAAATGTACATATCTCCAATAAGACATTCAATACGGAGATGACAAAAATTTGTAACGTTCATAAAACGAGAATATTAGCCCAATTGGTGAACGAATTTCAAAGAAAATTTTCACAGTCTTATTATTTTCACTGCCTTTCGTAATAGACATCTAAAAACACTTCTGCTACCGTTTCCAAGTACGTGAAAGTAGACGTTCCGATTGTCACCAATTATGAACGATCTCATGCTTGATCCATGTGGCTATTCGTTGAAAAACGAAACGAACCCTCGCGACGACCTAACGTGAACCGGCATAGAAGGATGGAAACTTAACGATTCATTAAAGATTTCATGTGCAGACAGCGTAGAATGATTCCGGATCGAATAAATACGTCTAGACCCTTTCATCCGAACGGTCAATGGAACCCCGCAGCCAGTGAGCTTTTCTGGTCGCATCATTTATGCATCGAGTATCGCATGCACCCTGTAATTACCCCGAATAACGTAATACCAGACGAGTGTAAACACTAGCGCGCGCGCAGGCGCGGCCGCGACCGCGTTCTATGTATTCGCAATTAGGGAAATAAAATATACGGATCGTTAATTACGCCGGTGTGTACACGCCTTACCCGTTGGACGATCCGTCGATGGCGATGCTGTCACCGCCCCTCACACAGAATCGTGAATTTTCGGTGTGTTGCCGATACGCTTTTACCGTCCCGCGCGTTGCACATCGCCAACCGATATTAAATGTTTGCAGGCAATTTTGGCATAAACGGCACCCGCGATCCCGTTTTCCAGTTATTACGGCCGTCCGGAGGCTGACGCGGCCCTTGCCGAGGGTGTATCCACGTGGCGAGCACGTCGATCGTTATTAAAATTGTTTCTCCTGCGCCTTCGGGAACCAAGCGGAATCTCTCTGACCCAGAGACAAGCCGCATCGTTGGATACCTGCGGAGCGAAACGAACAAACGGAATAACCGATAACCGTGTGCCGATTGTTCGCGTCGTTTTTCACTTCGCGGGAGCATTGCGTCGAACGGAATTAACCCTTTCCACTTCAAGCAATTTGAATTTCTAATATCGAGGGATATTTCTGGCAATAGAAAAATTCCGTTGTACGCGGTTCATTTCCTTTCGTGCATATCAAATTTGTTACTATTAATCGTACGTGCGACACTTCAATTTTTACTAACTTCTTAAATGCAAAGATTGTAATGTAAAAATTGTTGTAAAGCTTCCTACAAGCTACTAGACGCGTGGGCAGAGTGTATGGCAATTTCCAGGTCGATCGGAATGAAATTACGAAAAATGTACAGATCGGAGAAATCCGGTAACCCCCAAACTGATATTTTCTGAGAGGGATAAATATCGGTCGAAAAACTTAGTTTCCCAGATTCTTTTCTAAGTCTGGCTACAAGTAACTGGACGCATAGTAAGATTGTATTTCAATTCCCGGGTCCATTGGAAGCGAATTGCGGCTGTGCCGCGACTTTGAAATTTTGGGGCTGGTGAAAATCTCGAAAACGGGCAAAATGGGGCTGATAAAATGAAGCGTCCTGAAGTCCCCTGAGACGCTAGCCTAGAATATGAGGGCTCTTCTTAAATAGGAAGGGTTGAGGAAGATTTTGCCGTTGGAATCATGTTGATTGCAAAGATTGCCAAATATTGAAGGGACGTAAACAGAATTTCAAACAGAATTAATTTTTAGGGGATCGCTCGAGAACGGTGTAGAATTTTCTTGGAACGACATTTATGAACAGATTTCTAGATCGACTCCATTTTTAAAAAGTGGAACACGTTCAACCCCTTCGTATAAAGATGCTCTAAAAACACTATTTCTTAGAGAAAAGTATAGAGAAAGAACTAGAGAAGATTGGAAGAAGAATACTAAATTAGAGGAAGAATGTAGGAAAGATAAGGAAAAACTGGCAAAGTAAACGGAAGAATATGCATGTACAGATTAGTTAATACTTTCTTTCAGAGGGGATGAGAAAAGGGATCTTTGGAATAGTGAATTTGGGATAGGAATAGGAACAAGGAAACGGAAATAAATCCTTTGAAACTATCAGGGTCAGAACCCCCGGAACTCCTATGACTTCCCGGTGGTCCGTCGACCGCAGTCGTTCCAGAGGGTCTGACATTTTTGGTAGCGCTGCGCTATTTATGTAGTCCCACAACCTTTAGTGGACGGCACTGCGGACTCAACAAAGCACACAGGTGTCTACGAGAATTTCTTTTGGCAGTCTAAGATTACTCCTCATACAATTCTAGAATTTACGATGTTGACAAAACGCGTTGGCCGTCAGGTTGCCTGTATAATTAATCACGAAATTTGAAATTAGAGAATCTTCACTCTCAACCTACCACAGCCTGTCAAACAATCATTTACAGATTTTTCATTTTACAATCATTGAAGTTTTAAAATTGCCCTCAGCAAAATCGATTCAATAAATTTCGTTATTGGATCGTATATTATGATAAAAATTGCACGAAATCTAAATAAATTGAATCATGTCATTTTTAACTTCTTAGGCACGGCTGAATTTTGCGTGGGGCTTTTTCTCGTTGTTTGACACCGCACGATTGTCGAAGAGCGTAAAAACTCACATTGAATTCATAAATCCTGAATTATAATTTTCGGTACTAAACAAGACAGTTTTAAGAAATTTTAAACTCTGGATTACGTTTGTGCTATTACTCCCAAATATGAAAAAGACATTCAGAAAAATTATTTCAATTTATAAATGCTCAGAAGATTATCACATTGCCCACGAGTTACAACTCCAGCAAGAGGATACACCATTATGAGTCAAATAATCACATCTTATAAATTGCTTCGAGTTAAATATGACTGTTCTATTACTTCAGAAATAGTTATAGAAATATGAGAATAACGAAACACCAATAAAAATTGCCACAATGTTATTTTAAACAATTTTTCAAACGCCAAGTTTGTATCTGAGAGATTGATAAACATTGAACTGTTACAAACACGAGTAATGATAAAGAGAACTCCATAGTGTAAGAGGAAATAAATTTTATAGAATGAAACTACCTTAGATCAGAAGAAATGCCTTGGTTTTTTTAAAGTGAATATCGTTCCAAGTGCAAAGAGTTAACCTGTCGAAGCTGTTTTAACTCCTAATTTTTTCTGATCCTAGAATATTTTCATTGTACACGATATATTTTATTTTATGTATACGAAATTTGTTTATTACTACTCGTCCTTGCAACGATTAAATTTTTATGAATTTCTGTGACATAAGCATAGCGATGTAAAGATTGTTTTAACACATTGACTGTCAAAATAGCAGCTAAAGAAATTGCATAAAATCGGAGCAATTTATCGAGTGAAGTAAAAATTGAAAAAATAAAACCTATGATGCTGAGTAGTTCTCCAACCTGCTTGCATTTTCTGGGTTCACGTCAAACTGGGTACAATGAATATATTAACGTGAAAGTTCATTTAAAAATCGTACAAATAATTCTGTCACTCTTATGTGGGTGATACGGCAGCCAAAGTGTTAAACAGTGTTGCAGCTATTTTCAGTGGTGCCAGAGAGTCACCGTTCGAGTGCAAAGGGTTAATAATTGAAAGACATACGTACGATAGAACAGTAAGAAAGCTTAAATCGACGAACTTAAATTGCTCGCCGCCGCGTTCGTTTCGCGCGTTATCACGAGATTGCCTCGAAAATGGCCGTCATGTATTGGCACCGAGAAGGCCTCCCGGTTCACGTAAATTTAGCAATGAGAATCCGCGCATCGGAACGAATCGTTCGAACCTAAAGGAAGAGCAGCAGGACGGAGGATGGGCAAAATTATGGGAACGATATCACGGTCGTTGCACGAAAACGGCCTGGAAGCTTGCCAGTCGGCCCATCTGCGTGCACGTTGCACTTGTTGACGGAGACACCGTGGAACGCCGCGATTCCGGGTACGAATCTGCGGCGCATCCTCGATTTCTACGAGATGCGTGCTGGCTTTTGATGGTATTCGGGGACAAGTAGCCGAAATTCCGTGTCATAGCACGCGACACGCTACTAATATCTCGCTTTCGGATTCCCATTCCTCGATCGTTGAAATCACACACGCGTATCACAGAAAGCGATCAATGACAATCGGTTTTACAGACATTTTCAGTAATTAAATTTACAAATTTTATTGCTTGTGGTTTTGCTATTGCTTATGGTTTTTACTGGGCACTTACGTTTTCCGATAGCGCAATGCAGCGCGAAGTACGATGGAAATGATCTCTGCGCTTAACACTTTACTGACCGACGATTATTTCAGAATATTTTAAGTTCATAATCTATCACTGAAAACTTTTTAATGGATCCCTCAACGCCGACAGCAATTTTTATTGCGAATCAACAAATCCTTTTGAGTAACGTTATCTAATAATTTCGATACGAATTACAATGTAAAAGTAATTTTTAAGCCTCATTTTGTTACAGGAGAATTATTGAAAAACTTATTAATAGGCTTCCGGTCGGTAAAGTGTTAACACTAGAACTACCGAGTAACGCGACTGATGTGTATTATCTGGTAACAATGACAAGACTGCATCTATTCAGACCTTGTCGCATTTTTATTACAATGTGTGCTTCAATGAAGAAATTCATTCGAAGCTTTCCAATAAAGATACTTTTATAATTTCTGGAGTTGTGAAAGAAAAAATTACGAACCAGTCAAAATGACTGGTTCTAGTGTTAAAAATACGTGTAGTTCTGCAAGAAACATATTCTTGCGTGAAAACTACCGGAGTCATTGAAAAGTAAACTTGTAGCTATTACTGTTCGTGATTTGCATCGGGCATTCGATTTTTTCGATAATAAAGTGCAGCATTTTTGTACAACTTATGACGGAAATTATATCTGCTCTTAAAAATCTGTTTAGTTCTGCAGAAAACATATTCTTGTGAGAAAACTACCGGAGCCATTGAAAAATATACTTGTAGCTATTATTGTTCGTGGTTTCCACCGAGCATCCGATTTTTTCGGTAACAAAGTGCAGCATTTTTGCATGTCGTGCGCCGGGAATGATATTTGTAGTTAAAAAGCTGTGTTTTAG
Source organism: Agapostemon virescens (assembly GCA_028453745.1). Lineage (NCBI taxonomy): Eukaryota > Metazoa > Arthropoda > Insecta > Hymenoptera > Halictidae > Agapostemon > Agapostemon virescens. The sequence goes on along the minus strand of CM052093.1, from coordinate 15,549,553 downwards.
TTCTTGAGAAAAAATTTGGTACCGCAGTCATTAAAATATAAACTTATATCATATCAATATCTCTGTCAACTAGGGATTTACTCAGCACCCTAACAGAATCGTCGATAAGATTTTCTAATCATAAAGTAAGTTACGAAATTATTGACTATTTCAGATTATTAACAAGTTGAACTGTTACCCTATTTGTGCTTTCCTGTTTCTGTCAAATCTGTTAAAATAGAGTGAATTTAATTTGTGAATTTACTGTACAAATACATATATTAAAAAAGTAAAATTTAATGCAATTGCAGCACATACCTACCTAAACGATGCTACATCACAAAAGTTTACAAAATCTATTTACAACGTTTAAAAATCGACGTTTGAAAGAATCGAAAAAGAAAGAAACGCGTACCATAAAATCGCTCAATTTTCAACAAATGGCACTCTACAACGAGTTTGTAATTAAATACAAGACATTGATACATAGTTCCTCGTACGTGCAACTATCAAAGTTTGCAACAATCATCTCGAGTAAAATTGAAAAAATTTCCTTTTTTTCGGGGCGTAGTACTCCAGTGCGGGGCGTGTAGTCATCGATATCACGTCGAAAAAAGAAGGATAATCACGATCGTTTTATCGGTCGGTCGATATTAACAAGCGAGAGTCTCGGAGCAGCAGCAGCTTTGGCAATGAAAGATGGGAACAAGGGTTTCTGGAGGCTGTGGAAGCGGGAAAGGAAGGGTGTAAGATGGAAAGAACCGAGGAACGTATTGCTAAAAGCGAGGAGAGCACGGACGCAGGCATGCCTGGGTCCGCCTTGCTACTCTCCAGAGCGCTGGTTCAACGACACGCCTCGCCTTCTTTGTAGTAAACAACCTGGCGTAGACTTGTTCGTTGCCTTCTAGCGCGAGTATAGTGGTTCTCAGTCGATTTTCGGTCCGCCATCTCTTAATTAGACCCACCGGCCGTTTCCTAATCACGCGGCGAACCATATTATTTATACGTTCGTTCCCGGTGGCAAAACTATCGGAAGAATGCGAAAATTCCGTTGGAGAGAAAGGGCATTAAATACGCGCCACGTCCGACGATAATATTTCACATCGCCTGCACGGCGTAAAACGCCTGACATAATACGTAAAGTATGAACCCTAATAGATAAAGGATTTGTTTGACCCGGGTTCCACCAACGATCATACATCACCTTCAACTTACGGCCGCATAATACTAATTTCTGAGTAATTAACCGTACGAAAAGGCAACAGATAAGCGGCAGTTCACTTTTAATAAATTATTGACGTATCTTTAGAAAGTAACGGAGCAATCTGAGTACACGTTTTGTTCATTACAGCATATATGTATATGCATATACATATATATCGTGCGAAGAATGATGTATAAGGCGATCATAAACCTTCTTAGCGCACCCTTCGACCGGGTATTACGGCCGGGAAAATTGGTATTATTAGACGGTGGTGCATAAAACCCATCCGACTTCTAATCCGAGCTCTTCTCATCTTTCCGAAAAATCAAATTAACATTGTTCCTGCCGCGGCGTATGCTCCGTCGTTGCCCGTTTGTAGAACGGCGTATCTGCAACGGAAAAAAAAAATCTTTCATCGAGTGAGTCACGTTTTATTCTCGGAAACTAGGCAAGCATTTTAATTAACAGAAAGATACACAAACCATGCGCTGCATCGTGTATAATTAAAGAGGGAAAAGAGAAACATGGCCGCGCCTGTTCTCGCCATCGATCATTTCGCAGTCACCTAACAGGACAACTATTTCTATGGCGTGTTTACTATAATGAGGCCGGGCGATCGTGCAACGAACCCGCGGGCTTAGAGGACACAACCAGAGACCAGGCCTTCCTTTCTTATGACCAAATTACAAGGGAGGAGGTATTAAGGAGGTCCACGCTCATGGTTTCGCCAGTTACATTCACGAGCCGTGTAGTTTAAATCGGTCCTCGTCCCGTGGGAATTGCGGTGTACGCGACACTTTTTCTTTCCCTCCTAACCTCTTCCACCTTCTCTCCTCCCTCTTCCCTTTATTTTTCTCAGCATTGTGACTCGGTCGCCGACGCAATCGCAGCGATTCTCAAGTTCGCCTGTGCGATATCCCCGAAGACGTGCGTCGTCTCGTCGCTCGAACCAACCGATACACGCAAAATTCTTCTCATTTCGTTCCACATTTTTCTAACTGTCCTACGGTTACCACGGAAATATTAAATTACATCGTTTCTCGCGAGAGAACCACCGAAGCTATTTGGACAAAACTTTGCAAGATCTCTCTGCGCTTAAATTTTTCGTAATTCGACGTAACACGTACCGGAAGTGACCCTTGCGCTTCGAAATCCGAGCTTACGTTTCGAAGGACTAATGAACTGCTCTTTGGGGAAAATTTTTGCGAATGGACTATGGAAATCGGTGAAAATTAAACTTTTGGTAATTATTGTTACCGGTTTATAGGAGACGTTTAACCCTTTGCACTCCAAGCAATTTTCATTCCTAACTCGAGACATTTTTCTGTCCTAGAATAATTCCATTGCACGTGCTTCATTTTCTTTCGTGTATATCAAATTTATTACTATTAATCGTACGTGCGACAATTCAATTTTTACTGGCTTCTTAAATGTAAATATTGTAAGGTACAAATTTTTTCGAATAATAACTTGCCAATTTTTAATGTCGCCTCAGAGTAGCCATTGGAGTGCTAAGGGTTAATTTTGTTCGACGACGAATGGAAGCGTCGTTTTCGCTTTGTGTGCACCGGAAGCAATTTTAATATATAATGTGATATATAAATTACTATATAATTTGTTACTATTAATCGTACGCGCAACACTTCCATTCTTCGTAACATCTTGCATACAAACTGTGTAATGTAACAATTGTTTTAAATAATAGTCTGACAATTTTTAGTGTCGCCTCAGAGGAGCCATTGGAGTGCTAAGGGAATTAACCCTTTGCACTCTAAGCAATTTGAATTTCTAACATCGAGGGATGTTTTTCATTTCCTTTTGTGCATATCAAATTTGTTACTATTAATCGTACGTGCGACATTTCAATTTTTATTAGCTACTTAAATGCAAATATTGTAATTTAAAAATTGTTTCGAATAATAGCCTGCCAATTTGCCGTTTTCACGTTGCGTGCACCGGAAGCAATTTCTGTATATAAAAATTAACAAAAGATGCTGCTTATTAGTTTATCCATGGTTTGTGCGAAGTTAACAACGAAGTGTTCTTATGATGATCACAGGGAGGTTGTTGGTAAGTTGACAATATTAAATAATATTTTACGTAATTGAGACGCGTTTGTGCGTGAAGGGGTGAATATCGAAGATGGCGTTTATTGCGCTGGATAATCTTTGTTTTAACCTGTTCGAGTGAAATTGGAATCTCATAAATGACCTAAGGAGACACCGGACACGGATGAATAATGGGAAAGATGCTCGCTGAAAGGTACAGAGACGGAATATATGATTCCAAGTATACATCACGAATCGTAAATGCCATTCGTGCTCCTATGAAGCACGGCGGACAATATCCGTAACATCTGTTACTCAAGTGTCGAGTTAATGCCGGCTTGTGTTGCAAAGGCAAAGAACATTGTATTTCAGCAACATTGCAAAGACGGTAGGAACCGAACACTGATGACACGTACGATACCGGGTATTCGCGGTGGATTGCAAATATCTACTGTGCCCGCTGTGTGTCAAGTACGGGCAACTTGTATATCGCTTCGGATCAATTGAGTTGTACCGGGGAGCTCGTAATGCACAGCATGATACTTCTGTTTCGAAA
>CM052093.1:15508525-15540766 GCA_028453745.1 Agapostemon virescens | reverse complement strand
CAATATTAGCTACGACGATAATTTCTCTATTTATCATCGTGTTCTCGTCCAGAATTCGATTCATGTCAGGAAAAATCGCAAATTGACATGTCTTCGCGGTGATCGCGGATATGATATTCGATAATGCGTTTAGTTAATGCAAAAGCTCGAAAATATCCTTCGACGGTGAAGATTATAGCCATTAATAAAGCCGCGCTGATCGAAGCAATTTTGAAACACGCATTTATCTTCGGTCATTTAGCGGAGAATGAGCAGTGTTCATTCTTCATTTTAATCAATGAAGAGTGGATCGAACACTATTAACCGAAGAAGAGAGAGAGAGAGAGAGAGAGAGAGAGATGCGAAAATTCTTGGAAAGGACTCAAGCTGATCGTGTAACTTCGGATCTCGGATGAATTCAGGGTCGATCACCGAAAAACTGTAGCACAAATAATTCCATTTTCACTTCATTACTATACCGTAAACACTTTTATCGAGAATATCTCGCCGGGGAATCGCATGTGTTATCGGCCTCGTGCAATTTCGAGCCTAAACGAAGATCGGGATGTAACGAGCGGACCATTTACAGAACCAGCCACAGCAAAATTGGGCGGCAGAATCCTTAATCGCGTCGGTGTATCTCTCGAACTACACTTCAAAGTAATCTTCTTTGCACGCAACTTTCGAAGATCGTTTCGAAGTATTCCCGCACGCAAACTGTCAGGACCGGGAACATGACCTGGTGCAGGCATGTCTGCCTCGCTATCTTTCAGTGTAATTTTCTGTGTATACCTTTTGATCATTCGTGGTTAGGTAGAGTTTAAATTTTAATCAGGTCTTGAAGTCGCCCAAGGCGGTCTCTTCGGTACTTCGCGTTTTTCTGCAAGAAAGAATGCAGCTGCAGAATAATGCTCTCAGACTTTTCGACGTGTATGGATCGATGGTATGGTGGCAGGAACAAAGGTGAAGGAAAATTGGTTAATTCGTCAGCACGCGATATTTAAAGATACTCGCCTCCCAAGTTTTACTTCGACTGAATCTTTATGCGATATAAAAGCTTTTTTATCTTAACTTCAACAATGTGAAGTAAAATGGAATATTTCTTTTCTTCGTACATTTAGCGGAGTAAAAATTATACAACAATTGTTTTACATTCTATAGAGTCTACATTTTTGTGATCTTTTTCAAGTCTGCAATTTACTTAATGTTAACCCTTTTCACTTCAAGCTGTTTCAACTCCAACCCCAAGGCATTTTTTCTGACCTAGAATATTTGCATTTTACACGATATATTTCATCTTATGCATACGAAATTTGTTTACTATTACTCGTTCGTGCAACGATTAAATTTTTACGAATTTGTCTGACACAAGCATAGCGATGTGAAGATTGTTTTAAACAGTGCTGTAGCTATTTTTGGTGGCGTCTGAGAGTCACCGTTCGAGTGCAAAGGGTTAAGCACGTCCCACCTTTTTAACGCGCAGATATGCACTGTGGGATATTTTCTGCGCATACAGTAGCTCAAAACAGTATTTGTTATACGTAAATTCTGTTTATTCTAATCAATTTTATTGTACCATTGTGTTATTGAATTCTTAGGTAAGAAAATTAAACCCCTTTTTCTATAATACCGACCCAGATACGTGATATAGATTTTTAACAGATTTTTAAGCGTCTAAAGAGTCTGAAGTATGATATTAACCCTTTGCACTCGAAACTGTTTTAGCTCCAACCCCAAGGCATTTTTTCCGACCTAGAATATTTTAATTCTACACGATATATTTCATCTTATGCATACGAAATTTGTTTACTATTACTCGTCCATGCAACGATTAAATTTTTACGAATTTCTCTGACGCAAGCATAACAATGTGAAGATTGTTTTAAACAGTGCTGCAGCTATTTTTGGTGGTGCCTGAGAGTCACCGTTCGAGTGCAAAGGGTTAAAACCCTACAGCGATATTTTAGCCGTACATCAATATTGGGGAAGTTGCTTTTCCGATCATGTACAAAAGAATTATTTACATACCTTCCTAGAAGACCGTGTCTTATTAAAAACGAATGAGAAATGCAGTTTATTAAATAATATTTAAGATAATTTTTAAGAAAATTGTGACTTCGAACCAATAGGGAGAAACGTTGATCTTCCTAGAAGACCGTGTCCTATTAATACATCGAATGCCGAGCGAACTTCAGACAGGTTATTAAAGAGAAGTTACTGCATAATGAAGCACTCATCTCGTACTACAATCTGGTTATCTTCCGCAATAATAAATCGATGTTCAATACCATTAATTTGATGATAATCATTCTTACACGATGCAATGGTGCCGGTCACCGGTGACAACCGTGGCATTCAACGTGTTAAGAACGAATGAAAAGTAACTTGTGCCAAACTAAACCAGTCAACGTGACTCTTATTGATAAATAGAGAAATGCAGTGTATTAACCTCTTAAGCACGGCTGAATTTTGCGCGGGGCTGTTTCTCTGTACGGCAGAGTTCAACGCGAATTACGTGTAAATGATACATTGGAATGAAGTGTTTGATCATAAAATTATAATTTTTCTTAAAGATATGCTACACGTATGTTGACTTTAACAATTTACTTTAATAATTAACAATATATTAAAGTGGCGCGTCGTTCAGAGAGATGGCATCCGCGAAAGCTACTATAGTGGCGCGTCGTACAAGAAGATGACATCCGGAAAGCCACTATAGTGGCGCATAGTGCCTAAGAGGTTAAATAACGTACAAGAGAATTTTTAAGAAAATTATGACTTCGAACAAATCGGGAAAAATGTCGACGTTCGCAGAAAACTATGTCTACGTTAAGAGCAAACGAGAGTAGACGCGTTTTAACACGTTGAATGCCGAGCGAATTTTGCGTGCTTCAGACATGTGTCATTTGTTTCATTTATAGAAATTATCAGCGTTGTTAAAAAGAATTGTTAGTTCCGGAATAGCGAAGTTCTCACCTCATACTATAATCTGGTTAATTTAAGCAGTAATAAATTAATGTTCAATCCTATTAATTTAACGGTAATCATTCTGAAACAACGGAATGGTGCCGGTCACCGGTAACCACCATGGTATCCAACGTGTTAAATTAGGAACGTCGTTCGCAATGAAAGAAATTCGCGAAACAGGGATTGTTCGAAGCCGAAGAATTTTTCCGTGGCATCGCATGGCGGTGTCTTGCGAATTGTTTAAAGGAAAAGGAGCAACGCGTAGAGCAAGCGGCTGGAAAGCAACCAGCGGCGTAATTTCGCTAGTCGATCACGCGAACTTAATTAGAATTTATGAAGAGGAGCACGCTAGCTGGATAGAGCCGCGCGGCGCGCCTGTATAAACACAACGATATCATTTATGCAGAGACGCGACGTACCGCGGGGCGCAATTAATATAAATGATGGATTATTGCTCGGCTCTCTCGACAATACCGGATGCGTGCGCGTATGTCGCCGGGCAGATGATGCTTGTGTATACGCGGCCGCCGTCGAATACGACTATTTAGCCCGGTACAATCTGCCTAAAAATTGCAGCTCGACCGGGATACCTCGTCGACGAACACGTTAAATATGCACGGCCGGAGTTTGCCAAATTTTTGAAAGAGACACCATTTTCCCTGGGAAAAGCCCGGCAGCCCAGCTTTTCTACCGGCCTCGAGTATCGATTGTTTGTGCTCCCGACGCCGAGCGAGTCGCGACTCGAATTTATTATGCATTTATCACACAAACGTCCGACTAATTTTCTAAAATGAATCCGAAATGGAAAATTGGCTCGCAACAACGTAAACGGCTGAATGACCGGCTGATAGTTTTATAATAAGCATTGTTTACCGTGATAGAGAAATATTTGATGAAATATTTCATCGTGTACCAGTGCGAGAACTCTCCAAGATCGACGGAAAAATTATTTATCGATATTGCTACGGTAGAACTAATTTCAACATTAAAATTTCACGTTCTGCAGCAGGGTAATCTAAGTTAACTCTTTTTGCAATCGAATGGCGATTCTAAGGTGCCAATAAAAATTCTCACATTGTTTAAAACAATTTTTACATCGCTACGCTTGCGTTTAAGAGATTTGGAGAAATTTAATTGTTGCAAGGACGAGTAATAGTAAAAACGCATAGGCGTAAGATGAAATCGGCGTAAGGAGGAGTGCCTTGGTTGTTGAGTTAACCCTCTGTAGGGTTAAAATAAATTCTAAAATAAAATTATAACAATTGCTTGTAGATTCACAGTTTTAGAGATCCAAAAGGTCAGATGCTTCTATTTTATAAACGAATCGAATACCCGTCGAACGGTACATTTAATTTTGTCTTTTCCTTAATCAGTTAACTGCGTTCGACCACGTATATACTCGTTGTGTAAAATAAAAAATTATCATTTACCATAAAAACTCAAAATTTCAATGAGATGTAACAAGAACATTTCACACAAAATATTTCCTTTATATTAACAATAAAACTGCTTTCTTATAAATATCATATAAAAAATTTAGTTATTCCCTTTAGTACGTATGTCAAAATCGGCACGAACTTGGTTGTCTGGAAAGTTTGTGCCAATTTATTTTTCTTTTTAACAGGAAACCGATATAACCAAATATATTGGATATTCTTCAATATTTCTTGTTTATGAACTTTTTATATTTTTCTTTAAACTTTTCTTTTGGATTTTATCCTTTTTCCGTACAATTTTTAATAGGACCATTTGCTCTGCGTTCGACGCATACACTCGTCGTTGCTTGATTTTAATTCCGCACCCTGTTAGGAATTTCTAAAACTAAATTGCACAGTTAACCGGTTAATCGATGCGCCGGTGTTTCGTTCGAATTGTTGCCCGAAAATTTGCGCGCAGTGAAACGGGCCATTCGCTAAACGGCGTGTACGATATGAAACGTGGAAGGTAGATCTTCGCGTGATCCAACGTTTCGCCCCCGTTGGTATCGCGCGGTTCGCATAAACGGAGGAAACAGCCGTGCAATCGGCGCGGAATCGCCGCGCCGCGCCGCGCCGGCTCGCAAAAAGAAGGTGCCGTCGTATTTGCGATAATCTGCACTTTGCTTTACGGGAGAAAGTTCAGATTGTCGGTCAGGGGCAAAAGCGCGGAGGAAATAGCTGGTCCAAGGCGTGAGAGATCCCCCAGCCACCCCGGCTTATTATCTTTCCGCACCTGCACCCGGCTGCGAAACCTTTTATCGGCGCGGATTCTCGCATCGAAACCGCCCACAACGAGCTGGAAAAATATTCGCGCGATACGCGCCGCTAGAATTTTCCCGTGATCGTTACTCGAGATGATAAATCATATTTTATCGCGCATTACAGAATTACGTAACAAGCTGCGAATGCAACGTTAAAGAGCGTCATTGAAAATTACCCAATCTCGATACTCAATGCATCGAGTACACACGGGGCCAGGGATCCCGCAGCCGGCATCAAACACCAATTGAAATCAGCGCATTTACTGTGCACACGGTTCGGCTCGCGATTTCGGGCGAACGTGCGTCACGGGAAAGAAGGGGTTGCAATTTCTCGCGTCTGGCACACCGTAAAAATTCGCCAGTCTCGAGACCCATTAATTGTTTTCCGGCTACACTCCGTGACAAAATTGTCGAACTGTTCACGCGCGAAGACGAAAGAGAAAAATTATAGTTAGATCGGCGGGTACAGTTATCTCTGATAGCAAACATGTTTCGAGATGCTCGAGAATGTCGTACTTCGTAGTTTCGATCAGAGCTGGGTAGAATTTTTGTAAGAAAACGTTAGACAATTTGCACAGGCTCTATTTTATCAAGATAAGTCTTTGGTATTTTGTTTTGTTTTATGTAACGAGCACACTCTCGTTTACGCCGTCATGTAGAGTACATTTATATTTTATATCTTATATTATATTTAATAAAAACGTGGTAGTAATATATTGTGGTTATTGTGCCGAATCTTCTGTCAAGTTTGAATGAAATATTTTTTAAATGCTATTTCAAAGTTGATCCGCAATTCGAATGAAATGCAATTTTAAATAAATAGTACAATTTCTGAAAATAATATGTTCCTATTTTGGTAATCTTAAACGTAAAATAGAATATGTGAATGTTGGGATAAATAGTGATTAATAACAGTATGAGGAAACAGGTTGGTTGTAGACGTTTCATTTAAAACTTGGTAAAACAACTAGAAGAATAATACATCGAGTTTTTTGGTGTCATTGTAGAGAGTATATAATAGTATATAATAAACATTTGTTTGCAATAAAAATTTGTCGACTACTTTCAGGGTAGCTTCAATTGACAGCATTTTCTAGAGAAATCGTGTTTTTAGTTTTCCAATTGTTACGTCGTTTCAAATCGTAGTAGGCAAAAATGCACGATAGTTTAGTAAAAGTAGAAGCTTTCAATATTAAAATGAGGCAAAGTGTTTTGTGTCATTAGTTTACACGAAATAATAATTGTTTCTACATCGACAATTTCTTGAGTCAACATTTGATAGAAACAAGAAAACAAATAATCGTTTGAAACAATAGATAATTTCAAATACTAAATACTCGTATCTTACCAATAACGTAACAAAATTTATTTTCATTTGGCGTTTGATCAAACGAACTATGTTCAAATACCATTTCCTGTCATTTACATCGTTCAAATAACAGAAAAATAATTTCGCGTAAAGAAGAGTTTAATTATTAAAATTTCGCTAAGGTTGCATTCAAAATTGTTCTTCGACGCACAAAATAATTAGAATTTCGGGGTGTACGAATTATGTGACCAAATGAAGGAAGAAATATCAAATTATTAGAATTTGATTGAAAATTTACATATGTGGAAATAATTTTAAAAAATGATTCAGTAGTTCGAATAAATTTTCAAAAATTTCAAATTACATTTAACGAAATAGACGAATACATCAGCTCATTAATTATTTTTCAAAGAACTTACTTAAATGACGCCAAAGCCTCCGGAATACGTACACATCGTTCCCTTTGTGGCTTGTTATTTGAAAATCGCGTAAAGAAGAATTAGGCGTGCGGTATTCGGGAGCGTGCGAGGGTCGCGGGGCGTTTTATAATTTTGTCGCGGATTGTATCAGCGCCGGGAGCATACTTTTAATACTACAATCGGATATTGGAAGGTCGCGCGAGCCGGAAAACAAAGGCGGGGGCCGCTTTAAAAATGGTCGGGAGAGAGCTCGTGGTGGCTCCTTTCATCCGCCACATGTCGAGGCAGGACAGTAGTGCTGTGCAGCCGGCGCCCTCGTCTGTCTCGTTCCACGAGATACAGAACAATGCGTCGGGGCCATTTCGACAATCCCGTGACGCGGTCGTCGCGAGATAGAATCGGGGAAAAATTTTTGCTAAGGGGGTCGTGGGGAAGGGGGTTTGTGGCACAACGGAGGCCACGAGAAAAAAATCTGCCGGTCGCTCGCAACACGAGGCCCTCCACTTTTTCTCTCTCTTTCTCTCTCTCTTTCTTTCTCTCTTTCACCCTCTCTCTCGCTTCTTCCCTCGACAAGCCTGGAATAGTGGGAGGAGGAAGCCACCCCTTTTGTACAGTGAGAAAGAGGGTGTGCCGCGTACACGTACGCGCCCTTGATAGCCGGAGAGATTGAAAATAATAACGGTCGCAAAAAGCGCACCGGTGGAGGAAAAAAAAACTGCCCCGTACGTTTTAATCCGTGGAACTCTCGCGACCGTGATATGCAGATTTCACGAGACTACCTTTTCCTCGTCTCATCCCGGTGGCCCCTCGCCACTTTTTTTTTTCTTCCTTTCTCTTTTTTCTTTTTTTTTTCGTTTCGCATCCCCTTTCTAACCCCGTGGGTCCGCGGTTTTTTTCGTACGGCCCTGCCACGCGATCGCTTTAGTCCCGCCACTAAATCAATCGAGCGTTTATCCGGGATCCGACAGTCAAATGGTAATATCGGTGAATAATCTCGGAGAGCCCGTGTGCTGATCTCACGGATGCGTTTTGGTAATTTGTATGTACCGCGAATGCACGCGCGCGCACTCTCGTGCAACGCATCGGGGCAACGCCGCTGTACGGCAGCGAACAATGATGTTGTCCATTGATTAACGTTCTTCGATTCAGCGTCGTTGATACTGCAAAACGGCCACCTCCGAACGCTATTGGCTGTTTGGAAATACAGGCTTTGTCGCGCAGGAATCTACTCACGAAATTGTTAAAAATTCGTTCGCGCCTGTAAATAGTGCTTCCCTCTGTTCACCTTCCTGTTCTTTCTTACTCGTATTTTCCAATAAATCTCAGTTCTTCGGTTATTAAATATTTCGATTCGTTCTGATTTGACCTCTTAGGATGCGCCACTATAGTGGCTTTCCGGATGTCATCTTATGTTACGATGCGCCATTATAGTGGCTTGAGCACACTCAATTGCATTATTAATTATTAAACTAAATTATTAGAGTTAAAGTATATATATCATATCTTTAAGAAAAATTATAATTTATTTATCAAAATCCTTTGCACTCGAAGCTATTCCATTCCAAAATCGAAACAATATTTTTACCTATAATAGCTGCATTGTACATAGTTGATTTCCCTTCGTACCTATGAAATGAATTACTACTACTCGTACTTAAAACATTAAAATTTTTATAAATTTCTTAACTTTAAACGTAGCGATTTAAAAGTTGTGTAAATAATAGTATGGCAATTTTTAGTGGTGCCTTAGAGGTGCCATTCGAGTGCAAAGGGTTAATTCCAAGGTGTTCTGCCGTACAGAGAAACAGTCCCATGCAAAATTCAGCCGTGCCTAAGAGGTTAAAGAAACTATTATTGCAACATATGATCAACCCTTTGCGCTCGAAGCTGTTTTGACTACATTTCTATACATATTTTTCTAGTCTACGTCTTTCTTCTCACATAGAATATTTCCATTGTACATGATTTATCTTCTTTTATGCACATGCAGTTTGTCACTATTACTCACGACATTTAAATTTTCATCGATTCCTCAGACACGAACTTGATGATGTAATAATTGTTTTAACCCCTTTGACATACAAAGAAAATGGAATTTGACGTATCCGAAGAATACTATTTAACTGAACAGAACATTTTATTTCCAAATTTATATTGCAGACGTCATTATATGCCAAGGGGTTAAATAGTAGTGTAGCAATATTTATTGGCGGCTCAGAATCACCATTCGATCGCTTAGTATCATCAAACTGTTTTTAGAGAAAATAGAAATTCAACTGAAGAGGAGCATCGGTCAAAAGAGAAATTTGCAATTCCTTTGAATAAATCTAAAGAAAGTTAATCTGTCGATATAACGGTCGAATCTAACATCAAGTGCAAAAGTAGTTTATAAAAATTATGGCACCCCATTGCAAGAGTTTGATCAACGACAGTTTGCTTCTAATGGCAGTTTAAACAATGGCGATAGGATCGTTGAAGACATCATATGGAATCAGCAGTGAAATTTTTTCAAACTTCTTGAAAGTTGTAATTCGATCTTCAAACACATGTGTTCAGCATTGCAGCATTGTCTCTTTGATTGACATTTTCCGCAGACTTTGATGTCGAAGACCTATCAGATCTCTTGTCCGCTGTGCCACCTGTCTTCGACCTTTTCGAAGTTTTCATTGTTAGCGAATCGAAAATAGCATACTTCCTAAATTGACTTCCGCTCCCGTTGGGTAACAGTCTGTTATACTTTGTCTGTCGCAACTTAGACTTCTCTTGTCAACGACTGGCGATTCTCATAAAGATCGTAACAGTTATTTAACGTATATCGTTGTGATTATTTTAACGTACCGACCATGTGAATTATTAATGATTCCGAATTCACATGCGAGCTGCAGTATGAGGGTCTGAATCGTGCTTTACTATCTGAACCATTTTTGTTTGAACTCTATGTATAACGAAGAGAAACAAAAATTAATTAATAAACTATGTAAAATCAACTTTCAGTTGATGTTTCATAATTGATAATTTTTACTATTTTACAATTGACGACGTTTAGGACTATTTAACACTAGCGAGTCAAATGGCCCTTTTCGGATTTTCTATTTTACAATTACTAAAGTTATAAAATTACCTTCATAGATTTCTTTGTTCAATCGTATTTTGTAACTAAAATCGCAAATAATCCAAATAAATTAAATCTTAGAATTTTTATAACACAATACACACCAGTTAATTTTAATACTCGGTTTGTTTACTGTTAATATACGTTTTAACGGTCCATTTATCAATTTTTTAAAATACATTTTTAGGGCTGCCTCTTGCAGACACAAACTTTTCATTGATCTTTAATCTGCAATTAACACTAGAACTACTGCTTTACAACAACGACGATGTTGAAATTATTCAAATTTCGCGTAAATTTTATGTTAATGTGTGCTTTAATGGGGAAAGTTTGTTTAAAATGTCTCCGTAGAAACAATCTTATAATTTTAATAACTGTGGAAGAAGAAATCAGTAACAAGCCATATTGACCCGTCTGGTCATTCTAATGTTAAATGACGTTTCCGATAATCTGGGTCGAAATAGACTTCGGCAATGTACTCGAAAGGTTAAATGTTGCAGTCAAAATTATAGCTACAGCTCTTTTCACATTTAAAGCTGACAATTTCACATTTCCAATGTAAGATTGGATTCTGTAAATTTTTTAAATAAGTCTCATACTAGATTTTCCATAAGTAAAAATAAAATTCCTCGAATATTCCTTAGCCATGGATGATTTAAAAAAAAAAAATTATGAAATAATGGCCAACGAATAATGTATTAAATTTTGAAGTCTCGGCGCAGCTCAAAGATTCCTTGGTTCTTCGCGAACGTTATCCGCTGCTCCTGTTAAAAACTTCGACTCCGCAGAAACGACGAAAGTATCGAGAAATGTTTTCGCCTGAGGTAATCCGGCGAACCGGTATTTCGTGCGAGCAACGAGAGGAGCCTCTCGTTCTGATTTAATAACGAGCCAGAGATCGCCGGTGTTAAAATATCATTTGCACTCTCTACCGCCTCTTGATCCTTTCCGTTATCGCCGGGGTCTTCGATCGCGGGTTCGAAATGTGCTGGATCGATGCGGCTTCAGCTTTGAAACGCTGGAAAAATACTTCAATGTACGAAGTACAGTAATGTCTTGATATACCGTGACACCCATTAATGTTCCGATACATTTTTAACACTATGTTTACAGGACGCCTCGAAATGACGTTTTTTTACCCTTAACACTCGAATGGCGACGACTCTGAGGTACCATTTGCTACGCTATTATTTAAAACAATTTTTACATCACTGTGCTTGCATCTAAGAAATTTGTAAGTATTTAACTGTCGTGAGGACGACTAATAATAAAAACACATATGCATAAGATGAAAGAAATGATGTAAAATGAAAATATCTTAAGTAAGAAGTGCCTTGGTTTTCGAGTTAATATTTTAACCCTTAACACTCGAATGGCGATTCTGAGGCACGACTAAAAATTGCCACGCTATTATTTAACATAATTTTTACATCACTGTGCTTATATCTAAGAAATGGACAAAAATTTAACTGCTGTAAGAGGAAATAAAAATAAAAATCTCTGGATGCATAAATGGAAATAAATCATCTACAATGGAAATATTTTGGGTCGATAGGAATGCCTTGATTTTGGAATTAAAACTGCTTCGAGTGCAAAGGGTTAATATTTTTATTTCACGCTTATTCAGACTGAGCAGTTGTATACATAAGGAATGATTCAACAAATTTAATTGTTTATGTACATATTGTATAAAAAGTTTTGCTAAAAATTTAGGTAGACACAGCTTCGTTAGTTTTACAAAGTATTGCACAATAAGCGCTTTTGGTATTATGTAAATTTAGCGTTGAAGGCGATAACTATTTAATATTCAAAATTTCATTTCTGATGTCGCACGTATTGTTACATATCATTTTTAATCAATTTTATATGAAATATTTACGGACATATCTGCGTCTTTTTTTCTGATTGACAGACGCCCAAATTGACACAATTTGGATAATATTTCTTTGCTTGATTCACGATAGAGTTGAACCATGATTATTTGAACTAATCTGTGGAGTATGAGTATTTGTATTTAAAAAAACCCCACCTATCTAAGATTGTTAATTAAATGTATATTAAGCTGCGCGACAAATCGTATGGAATGTAATCATTTGAGATTGAACTGTGTGCATCGGAATAAAGAAAAATTCAAATATCCTTTATTCGGATAATCGAGGCTCCACTGCATCGCGAATTAAACATTATACATGATCCAAATGGTATCATGCTTGGTCTCATTGTAATCGAAAAAGTGTCACCAATAAATTTGTAAAAAATTAAATTAAATTAGTAAAAATTCACAAGCGAGACTGGGCACTCCGTTCAACTAACTAAATAATTAACCTTGCTTTTCCAAAATAGTTTCTGTATGTCTTTATGTCATCGTTCTAGTAACCCTCGAAGATTTCGAAGGGCGGCGGGATGAGAATCGAGGCTCAGCGACGAACGCGGGAAAATCGGTAACGAATAATAATACCGCGTTATATTGTTTCCAGGGCGCGGCTTATTGAAATTCAAGGCGTCACTCGTCTCCGCGATAAATACGGATGAGCGATTCATCGTTAATGCTCGTTGCCGCGCCGACGATATATCATACTTATTAATCGGACGGAACGCAACACGCTTTTCCGAAACACTTTGCGTATTCCCGCGCCGAGCTGAAGTTTAAATCGACTGGCTCGACTCGTTATAACAATTTCCCTATTATTGGAACCAAGACAATATTTCAACACGGTGACTACCGGCGTCTAGTAAGCCGAACAAGTTTATAGTTGTTACAAATTCGCAGTCCTTAGGGCAACTTTCCATTACAGCATCTATAAAATCTTTATAAATGAAAGACTCCTATCTTCAATCCCATGGTGATTCGTCTTTTCTTATTCTACATTTATTAAAATTATACAATTATATTATGTATTACGTTATTTATGAATATATTATACGAGTATGAGTATAAATATGAATTACATTATTCGAGATTATATCCTAGTAAAAATTGAGTTGATCTTAAATAAATTTATACTCGTAGATTTTGTGTCAATAAAAACAATCTAGTGAATTTGATAACATTTTTTAAGTTTGTCGATATCGTTAGAGCTGATAATAATTTAGTTTGTCTTTTAGGCGTACGAGTTTCGATAGATATATATATAATAGACGTCATTGTAACATTTGCTCTAGAGAATGCAATTTTTGCAATAATAAGTTGTTCCCCTTTAATAATAGGTATTTGCCATCAATATAACTATCACTTCACATAGAAGATGCGATGCTTTGCTAAAATCAATTGCTTGGAGACTGGAACTTGTACTGGTTCGGATAACAGAGATTTTAGGACATTTCATGATGCTAGGAAATTTCCAAAAAGTTTTGGTACACTTTAATAATAAATGTTTGCAATAAATGTAACTGTTATGACTTGACATAGAAAATGCGATGCTTTGCAAAAATCAATTACTTGGAGATTCGAACTTGTACTGGTACGTGTAATACAGATTCTAGGACATTTTATGATGCTAGGAAATTTTGAAAAAGTTTTGATACACTTTAATAACAAATGTCTGCAATAAATGTAACTGTATCGCTTGATGTAGAAAATGCAACGCTTTGTCACAAGCCGTTGTTTGGCAGTTCGAACTCCTATTAATTCAGATAATAGGGAATTTACGAAATTTCATGCTAGGAAATTTCGGCGAAAAAGTTATGATAGATTTCAATAATAGATATTGTCATACGAAATGCAATTTTTGCAATAATAAATTGTTCCCCTTTAATAATAGATATTTGCCATCCATATAACTATCACTTGACATAGAAGATGCGATGCTTTGCTAAAATCAGTTGCTTGGAGACTGGAACTTGTACTGATTCGGATAACAGAGATTCCAAGACATTTCATGATGCTAGGAAATTTCTGAAAAGTTTCGGTACACTTTAATAGTAGATGTTTGCAATAAATGTAACTGTACCGCTTGTCATAAAAGATGCGATGCTTTGCAAAAATCAGTTGCTCCGCGATTCGAACTTGTACTCGTTCGGATAATGGAGATTCCAGCGTGCCTGGAACCGAAGTAAAACGTCAATTCTAGCGAAGAAATCGAGGTCGAAGGAGGCTGATGCTTTCATCGCATTTGCAGACGTCGGTTCTCGTGAAAGCTGTCATTGTGCTGGCTCATCTCGGCCGATGCGGGTCCTACGCACATCCGTGCATCGCGTCGCGTCGCCAGCGCAGCGCTCGTGTGCATGCGAATGCATATGCAGCTAGGCTGCTGGGCTCCTCCGTGAGGCGTGCGTTTTTTTCACGTTCACAGCTGTCCGGTCCGTCCTTTTCATCCCGCTCAAACAATAACAACCATTGTCTATTTGCTTATATGAACCCCCAGACCACAGCTCGAATTAAATTCTCCTCCGTGGCGTACAGTAGCTTGAATAACGCGTGCACTCCTGTTTGACAGAGTCGAAGAACCCGGGGAGAAACTGCTGTTGCGCGAGAAGATCACCATAAAAAAAGAACCCTACGAAACTTGACAGCTTTCATTTTTTATTGACTCTTGTGTATACAACTGCGTTTCTTCCAACAATCCTTCAACGTGCTGAACGACGAGCGAATTTTTCACGCTTCACACAAGTTTCGTTTGTTTCATCCTGTGTCGTCTCTGAGGCGACATTAAAAATTGTCATATCGTTATTTAACACTTTACCGACCGGCGATTAATTCAGAATCATTTAAGTTCATAATCCATCACTGAAAAATTTTTAATGGATCCCTCAATGCCCACAGCAATTTTTCTAATAATCTAATAACAAACATCTAATAATTTCGTTACGAATTACAATGTAAAAGCAGTTTTTTAAGCCTCATTTTGTTACGGGGCAATTATTGAAAGACCTATTAATAGGCTTCCGGTCGGTAAAGTGTTAAAATGGTTTTTAGATCACTATGTTTGTATTTTAGAAATCGGTAAAAATTGAAGTGTAATAAATTAGGTCGAAAAATGTTTCGATTTTGGAATTAAAATTGCTTGGAGTGCAAAGGGTGAACACTTTATCGACCGGAAGCCTATTAACACTAAACCTATCGAGCATTAAAATTGTCTCGTGCATATTGTCTTGTAAAAAATGCCAACATTTATTTTATTTGGATTATTTGCGAATTTTCCAGAAACGGTAAAATGATCAATTAAATTTTCTTAGATGATTAGATTAAATTTATACAGATTTTTACGCGAATGTAGATTCTTATGGACAAAATAGAAGTTGAAAGCGAACGAAATTTTATCTTACTGCAGATACGCGTTTTCTAAACGTTTTGCAATGGCTGAATTCAGAAAATAAAAAATGCCGAGTACGCATAAAATATGCAGTGTATTAATCACTGTACTTCGCCCGAAGGAAGCTTCAATTTTCTCTTCAACGATGACCTTTTATTGCACAACACCGTTTGTTGTTTTATAATTTAAATTGCTTGTGGCTATTGAAGAAATTATTTAAAAGATTATTCGTGTCTAAACTATGAAATAGGTAAAATAATAATATTTATTTATTATAAATCTAAATATCCAATTCGCCTAACTTAAGAGTCGTTAATTATTTATAAATAGTGGTCACGATTACTCTGACAGCATAGTATATTCTGATCGCAATAATGAATTGTAAATAATAAATAAATGCAGAAAGAATAGCCTGTAAATTAATTTCTGCATCTGGTATAATATATTTTGAGGTTTTCTGTCTGTGCGAAAATTATTGTGGATTTATTTAAGGATGGCTTTAGGCACGTGTAAATCATCAATAACGATTGGAGAATGATGTCGTCGCTGTCTCATCGTGTCTCATAAAGCATTTCGGGAAAATAGGGCCACCAGGGCCTGCTTTGCCAGCGATATGTGTAGCGAGACGCCCGGTTTATTAAGATAAACGATTCACCGCACGGCGCGATAAAAAAAATGAGTCGCAGGAGGTCGAAGGGCAGAGGAAGGGCGCCTTCGCAATATTTCGAACGAACTAGCGCCATCCGGTTGTTAATCCACTCGCTGGAAACCCGATGTTTTCGTCGCGTTCGCCAATGAGTCGTTGCTCGCTGTCAGTGGTTCTCATTTTATCAGTTTCAAGCCATTCCGTCGATCCATCCATCAATCCCAACATTCAAATTCAAACTCACGCGTTTATCAACGACCCTACAAATTTATTAATAATTTACTATTCTCATCCACACGCTGAATTACAATTTACGCTAACCGTACGGAACACAAAATGCAACTGATATACGTCTTACAAAGATTACGTGATTAAATTTAGTTAAGTGTTTTGCAGTTAGATAAAAAAGTTTATTTAATAATCCGTAGTAGAAGTATTTTTGTAAATTCAATAATTATAAAATAACGAGTGTGAAACCGACTTTTGACCAAGTTATTTCAGTTTGTTATTGGAACAACTTTCTGTACACTCTTTCGAAATAGTTATAGAACAGATTTTGTGGTGATATTCCATTTATTTTTGTTTTATATTTTAATTAAATTGCGTCTTATCTCTACATTTCATTCGTGGTCAAACTTTAATCCGAGTTGTCAAATTGTGACCATAGTACGGATTTTATGCGTTTATGGCAACGATGAGTAAGCGAAGTATAAAAGAGTAGAAATACTAGGACAGAGTAGAAATATTACAACTATTAAAGGAAAGAATTATTTTTTCTTAAAGTTTCGCCTGTCTGCAATAAATGCAAAACATTTTAATTTTGCATAGTAATTTGCAATCTTCATAGTGACGCAATCATGAAACCGCCTTACAATATATTTTATGTAGAATAAAATTGTAGTCGTTAGACTTTATCGTTTCAGATTTTATGTTTCGATGCCTGAAACCTAAACTAATTTACAATTATCCAGAAATTTTAAAGAAAAATTTAATAGCAGTTCAATTGCCAGCAAGAACGAACGAGCATTAAATAATTGGTATAAAATAACATAGAATGTTATCTTAATTTATTTCTGTTAACAGGGAACACATAACCTGTCAAATAACAGTTTTCAGATTTCTTATTTTACAATCATCAAAATTATAAAATTTATTTTCACAGAAATCGATTCAACAGATTTCTCTGTTGAGATATACACTGTAATAAAAACTGTACAAAATCTAAATAAATTAATTCTTGTCATTTTTATAAGCCAACATATACCAGCCAATGTGAACGATCGGTAGGTTTAATATTAGGTTTAACCCTTAGCATTTCAATGGCTCCTCTGAGGCGACACTAAATAATATCAGACTATTACTCGAAACAATTTTGCCATTACAATATTTGCATCTAAAAAGTAAATAAAAATCGAAGTATTACATGTGTGATCGATAGTAACAAATGTAATATGCCAAAGGAAATGAACCACGTACAATGGAATTATTCCAGGACCAACAAATGTCTCGAGTTAGGAATTAAAATTGCTTCGAGTGCAAAGTACTAAGAAAAAAATGCCAAGAAGCGGAAATAATAAAAAAAGAGTCTTACACACGAGTCTTTCATGGTGCAAACTGCTAGCGCGAACGGAATTCTGACCGAAAAAAAAAAACACGTTGAGGACAGACGACGAATGTTGTCGGCGAAGGGGTTAAAGGGGGATACCGGTTGATAGCGGAGTCATTAGAAGATCGCCTAGGGCCTACAACTACTCGGATGCGGCCCTGCTTTACGATTATCCGGTTTTTTTAAGGTGCACTTGCTCGCCGGTTGCTTTCTAATTGCGCCAAACCGATCAGCGGTTTCTTGCGACTCGCATTCGTACGTCCGCGGAGATCGCGATCCCTTAATGACAGTTTATGAGCGTAATGTGCATACAGGAAGATTCATGGGCGGTTGGCTGCTCCGAGCGAATTCGAGAGGCGGCATCCGCGATATGCCCAGGATGCGCCACGATGCGCCACGATGCAGCACGATGCACGTGGATCGAGAGCGAGCCGGACCGGGGCCTGGCCTGACGTAATTTGTCCCGCTCGCAAAAATTCGAGTTACGTGCGAGCGAGAGGGGAGAGGACCCGAGGAAGAGGGCCCTCTATAACGAGACCCCTCTAATGAATGCTACCCCGGTTTTTGTTCGGCCCGTGGTCCCTCGCACGCTCGCATTTTTACGGGTACCATGGATGCACGCGATTTCTTGGTAAAACTGCACTGCGTGCGATGTTCGCGGCTCGATCGAGGACATCGGAAGTTTCTGCGAAAATTCTCAGCGGCCCTGCAGGTTCCCCGTTGCAGCTAAACAGGGAACACATTCAGATGCGAAAATCCGATTTTGATGAAACTTACGGGAGCTTATAGTTCTTTGAAAAATATTTCACACGTGTTTCTTTTTTATCGGCAACCAGCCACTTTGAAGGGGTGAAAACAGCCCTCAAAATTGGGGTGTCAAAACCATATTTGTTGAGATATCTCGGAAATCAAAGGTCGAAAAAATTTGAATTTATTTTTAAATTGTGTGTTTTTCAATTGGAAATTTAATCGCACTGCACGAATAAAATGTTGTGCACAATTTGCATTCTACAAAACAACCGGCGAAACCGGTGCTTTCTATAAATATTAACGCCAGTGTAAATGTCTAAGGCGTTGCATTATCTGATTTCAAACGGCGAAGACTTATTTGTACTCCCAATAGAAAAAAGGGAGAAATTCAAGGTAGGAAAAGGAAGATAACGGAAGATACGCAAAATGTTAAAATATAAAAATTTTACAGATTAATTTGTATGTGTAATCATTTTAAGTTAAAGTTAAGAAATTCACCAAAAATGCTCCGAAACGTCTCGAGTTACTGGTTCGTCCGCACGGAAAAGGTTTCGAGTGCAAAGGTTTAAAAATGAATTGACGCTGTTACGAATTGATTTTGTCGTTTAGTTTGCAAAATATAATTAATGGTTAGAGGATACGATTAGTGCCATATTAGGTAGAGCAAACGTGTACGTATTATGCGGTTAATACCGAAGCATGGCAACGGGAATCTTAACTAAGAATTAGGTAGCGAGCCTGACGTCGTGTTTCGAAGGCCGTGAGATGACGAAATACAGCCCTCCTGGGCGGCGAGGCTTGCAGGGTCGTCGAGTGTGCTGTCGAGTGGGTACCTCGAATTAGTTCTCTCCGTCTTAGACGTGGTATACGGACGTTTCTCCTACGGGCATGTAAGTATATACGACTGGCAACAATAGCGGATTCCGAGTGGCTCTTGAAACGGCTCTAATAATTTATATGCTTAAAGGGGCCCGGGCTGCCTACGTGAAACATAGACGCCATGAGACAAGGGGTCTACGAAGAGAAGAGCGAGTCGTGCTCAAGGGTGGCTCGGCTCCGAGATCCGTGGACGAGAACCCTTCAGCAAGGAGAATCGCTGCTGTTGCTGCCGCCTGGGGTCCTGTCGTTTGTCGTCTGTCGTCCGACATCGACCGAGACCAGCCGGTAACCCGTTTATGAACCATTCATTCCGCGATTCTCTTTGCGCCTATCTGGATCAGAAATCTCCTACGTACGAACCCGGCCACGCCACTCGCGATTCTGATGCTTCGAACACAGTTTGCTTAGGAACCCATAACAAATCAGAACCATCGAGATTCGAATCTGGCGTACCATGGACCGCAATTTGTTCAAGCAAATTTTCTGACGTACTCACGCAAGTTTTATATCGGCAATTCAGGTTGACGCGATGGCGGAAGATGTAAGCGATGCAAGAAACCCTTGCAACGATTTATTTTGCATTTTCTTGGCGGTTCTCAAACATACTTTACAGATTCGCAAAATCATGATCGAATACGTAGGAGTGCAGAATTTTTCCAATTCTAAATTCTTAACGGACTGATGTTGTAGTTTGTTATGTGTTTCGTTGATTGATGTTACCCTAAAGCTTAATTGTTGTAAGTTATCTGCGAGACTGCTCCAAATTTTTATTGGTCGCTGTTTCAACTATGATACGATCTGACTCGTCATAATATGGCAAGTGGTTAATGTAACAGCAGTTAATTTAATTTGATCGCTAAAATCTGTACAATTGAATAAGGACTTTGACACTCTGAGTCACTTAATCATCTTCTTAATAATTTTAATAATTCGAAAATAATACTTCAAACTCCATAAATGTTGTTCCTATTCTGCGTTCGATCTACTCAGCTTAATTCTCGAAAACGTATAAAATCCACAGCAAAAAACTTGAGTATTAACTAAAGAATTTTTGGGAGACGCTTAACACCAAACTGACAGTTTAACGAAATGTTTTACAATTTTTCCAGTATGCATCGCGCTGTTCGAAAGTGCAGCTTTGTTGATTCATTATACCAAGATGCATATCAATTATTTAACGTACTCGTTTAGTCAGGAGAATCAAAGATTCAAAGGAGACGTTGCATGTAGAGGTTGAACGACAGGACGAGCTTCAACCACGTATGCCGAATTACACGGTCCAGCGTTGTCGAAGTGAATTTCCGGCATTTTTACGATTGTCATGGTTCGAAAGCGGCAGCCTGGGCTAGGGTCGATAGGAATGTTTTATGCAAATCAAATTGTTTGGCGAGCCGAAGCGCGCGAGTTTCCTCGCCCGATGTATTCCAGTCATTAAAACGTCGATCCAATCTTCCGCGCGCGCACACAAGCTTCAACGTGGACCCTGCGCTCCCATACACAAGATTTTTTTATCGAAACCCGTCGCGATCATTACACCTGATAATTAATTAATATTGCCTGGTCGCGGTATTTTTATAGCGATCGATGAACGCGCGGAAAACGCTTCGAACGAATGATGAAAAGCCCGGTAATTATGCGATAAGGAATGCTTATGGTACCGCGTTACCATGGTACCATGCTACCGCGTATCATGCTACGCATGGTAATACCTAGTAACTGATACATTACTATAATTACGGATCGTCGTGCAAAATAAAACTGTCGCGTATTAATTGCAAACGTTCGACGGACAAATAAAACTTTCATTTCATTCGATAATAGCTAATTTTAACCCTTTGCACTCGAAGCAATTCTACTCCAAAATCGAAACAATATTTCTATCTATAATAGCTACATTTTAGATAGTTCATTTCCTTTCGTTCATATAAAATTAATTACTACGACTCGTACTTAAAACATTAACATTCTTATTGATTTCTCAACTGCAAACCTAGCGACGTAAAAGTTGTTTAAATAATAGTATCAATGTAATACAGGATGTCTAAAGAAATGTTCGAAATTCATGAAATGGATTCCCTAGAGTTATCCTAAAAATACTTTTTCCTTTGCAAAAATGTACGTGGCTCCGTTTTCGAGTTGTCAACGAAAAATACAGGCTAATTAGAAATACGTGCGAAAATACGTTCGCCGTACGTACAAGAAACAATACAAGAAACATTTAATAAAAAAATTATCCAATGTTCAATATTTTGTATAATTTCCATGCGTGTATTTTCTATAGACAAATTCTGATTTCACATTTACATACCTGGGTACACTAGCTATAGTTTGTACATTATGCAACGTGCTGCAACGCATTGCAACCCTTACAATTTTTTACGAAACTTATGGAAGCGACTACATTTATTATTTATTTATTTTAACTTTTGTTAAAATTTTTCTGCGCAACTACAGTTCCCATTGAAACATTTCCGATTGAGTTCATTCTTTATTCCGAGATTAAAAATCCCAAATAACTTCACATCATATGAAGATACTAAAAATTGGGTCGATTCATGGATAGCGTTAAAAGATGAAGCGTTCTTCCGACGCGGTATCGAGATGCTGCCGAAAAAATGGGAAAAAGTAGTGGCCAGTAATGGACAATACTTTCAATAAAACATAAGATACCATTCTTTCGCAATAAATGTCCAATTTAAGATGAAAAACGGCGGAGACTTATTTGTACTCACATAATCCCAATAAGTACAGCTGTTTTCGCTGTTACCGTTTTAGCTCTCAGTTATTCTCGTATGGGTATGTGTATCCTACATTGGATTCTGTAAATTTCTTAAATAAGTCTCATATTAGATTTCCTATGAACAAACAGAAAAACCTTTGAATATTCCTTAGCCATGGATGATTTAAAATTATTTTGAAATAGAAAATACTCGAATGAACCTCAATTTATTCTGAGAAAAAGAATAATAACGTAAAGAGATCAACGAAACTTGATTTCGACGTTTTATAACGAAAAACTATGACGCAGTGGTTGTACTTACATGTGTAACAATAACTCATAAATTAGTAACCAGTTGTATTTAACATTAAACCTTTCGGGATGCGGTTCTAAAGAAGCAGAGGTGCGTAGGAGCTGTAATGGTGGCCGAGGATGGCGTGGCACTCGAAGCACACGCCGCAATCGTAATTAATTACAACGAAGACAGGCGTAATAATAGATTCGGTCTGCTGACAGACCTTTGACGCAGAAAATCTACGCGCAAAGAAAGTTCACCGTTGGTGGTATTTCTCCAGCGAAGAATCTAGAATTACCTAGGGATCGCGGCCCGGGAGACAGTGAAAAAGAGACACGAGTATGGTTGCTTTTAGAGCTCGAGAACTATGTCTCTGCTATGGCGAGATCATTCGTTTTGTCTACCGTACGACACAGCTAACTGCTCTATTGTCTAACAAATTTTCTTCAACATGCTCATTCTTTTTGTTGGGATTATTAAATAACTTCAACTTTAATCGATGCTTTATTTTAACACTTTACCAACCGGAAGCCTCTTCAATAGTTGCACTGTAACAAAATGAAGCCTAATAAATTGCTTTTACATTGTAATTTGTAACCACATTATTAAATAACGTTACTGAGGATGTTATGTTGATTTAGAATAAAAATTATTGTCAGCGTTGAGAGATCCATTGAAAAGTTTTCCATCATAGACAACGGACCTTGAAAAATTCTGAAATACTTGATCGCAATTTTACAGGACCCCACCGTATGCAAATAGTTGGCCGATCTCTGAACAAATTAACACGTCCATAAAACTTTCAGGTTGCCCGAAACGAAGCTCAATTGAAGCTGAATTGAAAAGTACGTCTTCATTGTCCGACTCGATCACAGAAAATAAGAATGCTTAGAAGCTGTTTGCCGAATATAGATGGACACGATGCAACAAAGTAATCGAGTCTGCCTTCGAACTTCTAAGAACGTATCATTATATCTCTGCAGCTTCGCACTGCGTTGATTCAATCTCGCACTCTCGGAGGAAATATACAAAATATCCAATACTTTTACCATCGCGGTTTTTCAGATATCGAACGTAGGAAGGTAACCAGATACGAAGTGGTAGAGGAGTTCCCCTAGTGCATTTAAGGTTTTTCTTAAATAAATTAAAAAATAGAATATTTCGACTCATTCCATACTATACATATTTGGTGTCATTTACATTCACCATAAGTTCAATATTTAAAATTGTTCCCGTAGAGCATTTAAAGTTTTTCTTAAATAAATTAGAAAATAGAATACTTCGATTCATTCCATTCTATATTTATTGTCATTTACATTCACCGTAAGTTCAATATTTAAAAGTCTTCCGATGACGGAGTTATATAACTATTATCAATCTGAGAATCAAATGTAGTATACGACTTAAAATCTACAAATGTCATATTGTTTCACTTAATTTTACAAGATCGGCATTAAAAAACGAAACGGCATTCCGTATTCGTTCGTTCTCTTCTAATATATTATGACCCGTCATTGATAACAAACCTGACTATATATTTTAATTATACAACATCGCATAATTATATAATCTGGCGAATAACATCGACCATTAGTTTCTGCCTGGTCTGGCGACGGCTACCATATTTCGCTGCTAATTCAATGAAACGCTGCCGACGAAACTCAGTTGCATATCTTTTCGGATGATGCCTCGGCTGTTGCGACGGTGACACTTCCGCGGACGTTAAAAATATACTTGAGGACGCATAAATTTTGCATAAACCTTAATATCAACGGTCGTATCGGTTAATTTCCAGCCACGGCCAAGAATCAATTTACAAATACCGACGTAGTCTTCTTCTAGATTTTATGGTAAGCCGCTAAGTGGTTTAATTAACTTGGAACGAGGTGAACGTACCACGACCCCTCGCCGTTCTTACGCGATTACGCTGATAACCTACGACAAGCCATTGTTGCTATCGAAAAATCCAGTTCGAACAATGCATAGATTTTCCGCGGTCCCGTCCCCTTCGAATCTGCAAACAAAATTTCTCACGAAAATAGGATGCGGATGAATAATAATTAAATGCGCGCGATCTTTGAATTATTCAAGAATTTAAACATCATGGTAACAAAGTTACGCCATCACCGAATAGGTTGATGATACACACTTACACAGCTTCCAAAGTTTCCTATTCAAAACTTTCAACAGAGAAGAATTATCTTTCGCGAAAGAACTTGAACAATTCTAATCGTAAGTTTTTTAGAATACATACCTGACTTGTCTTAGCGCACTCATTTACTCTTTGCAGTGCGATCTATTTTACTGCTACAAAGATTAAATCTTCTTTGTCCTCCATACGTTCCTTCTTTAACCCCTTCCAATGCAATCTATTTTACAGTTACAGCGATTAAATCTTTGTCGTTGGTAATTTCCTAGGACAAGTATACAATTTATAGTAATTGGATGTGTACTGACAACCACTAGATAGAATCTTGTTTTAAGATAACTAATAACGTATATACTTTATCACGAGTCTGATGCCTTGTTGCAGTGCAGGGCGGTTAATAAATATTTAAATAAAATTTTTAATGTGATTCATAAAATATTTAATAAATATATAGATAAAATTTTATTTTAAGAAAACTAATAATGTATATACTTCTGCGTAAAATGTTTATCACGAGTCTGATTCCTTGTTGTAATGCAGACGATTAAAGAATATTGTCAGAGAACTACTGTCGGCAATCTCGTTGTAGGTAGTAAATATACGAAAGGCGTAAATTTACGCCCTCTGCATTTTTTTACTACAACACTTTTTACTGTTTTATTTCGTTCATGTTTTGCACACGTATTAACCATTATTTCGGGCATATCGTGTAATTTTTTGAACGAAAATTCCCTAAAATTGTAGGAGATGGAATTTCTTGAAGAGGGATGGCTACGGTAACCCGTTTAGAACGCCATTCTGTGAGACTCGTTTGGGAATTTTTGTGATACGATTGAACGACTGTATTTCATTCAGGTTTTGCACACGTATTAACCCTTTGACTACTAAAGGCGTATATATACACTGTTACAAGTCTATCAATATATACGAAAGGCGTAAATTTACGCCTTCTGCATTTTTTTTACTATAACACTTTTTACTGTTTTACGAATTGACATGGAATTTAAAACTCTAAGTAACATAGCAATCAGGTTTAGGTAATTGTTTCAATACTTTTCAGTTAATTGTCTTCATATTGTTCAGTTACATTGCTCTCGTACGTACGCTCTCGGATCGTGCACTGATTCGCGCAAACCTATATTTTTACTGCATACGCAAGTGTTTATTTATTTAATTTTGTGTTTAATTTTTTATTTTATCCATTTGATATTTTTTTAAATAATACAGTACACCCATAAAATGTTTGGCCAGAAGAAAAGAAAACGTTTATACGGAAATGCTAGAGCAAAGAAAGAAATGGAGTTTCTTGATAAATCATTCTCCTCGTCTGAAGAAGAGAATTTAATTCGTCGAAAAAGAAAACGCGTTTTGCGCTTATTAAGTTCTGACTCAGAATCAGAAACTGAGGAACAAGATGTTCTACAATCGCAAGAAATAAATGGGAACGAATTTACATCGGCTGTGCCATTTGAGGATATCAGTTGGTCGCACGAAAATTTAAATCCAAAAGTACACAATTTTAATGAAAAAGATTCTGGATGCAAAGCAGCCCTGGACAAGACGTTAAAACCACTAGAATATTTTCAATTATTTTTTCCAGAATCTTTAGTAAATTTCATTGTAAAAGAAACAAATAACTACCATCATTATTTGAAAACAACGCGTAACTGGAAGACTAGTTCGCGAATAAGGATGTTAAGTAATGTTAATGTTATTCGATATTTTATTTTATTTGCATTTATTATTTTTTTAAACCGTAAGAATAGTCTCTTAAATCTCCGGGTACTTTTTTGGTCACTAGTCAGTGGACTACCAGTTACAGCTACTGGTATGTGACGATCGCGCCGTATATATTGATGGATTCCTCCAAAAACGCGTCGCAGTCAAAGGGTTAAATAGACGACTCCGAAAATTGGTGTTCTCCGCGAAACCAATACTTGAAACTCGTCCATCGTTGTATATAATAACGAAGCACGGTTCTCCGATCACCTTAATTAGTCGACGACTTACGTGTCGTTTTATCCATCGTAAAACAAGGCGTTTTGGTTGAGAACGATCGATGACGCGAGATCTATCTCGCCTAACCTTGAAAGGAGCACGATCGCGTACCTCTTCGTAGCTCAATTTACATTTCGTCAACGCCGGCTGTCGTTAGGCAGATGCGAGCGCAAATTGGATGCTCGGTGTCCCCCTTTTTTTTTACTGATCACCTGCTTCCTATGTGCAATTACGACCGATTTCATCGGACTCTGAAAAGTGTCGCTCGATCACGAAGATCCTACTTGCACGTCGCGCGTGTAACGCCTGCGAACGATCCACGGATTCTCGGTATCGATCCCGGCCTGATGCGGAATCATCGTCACAGCAATTTATCAACATGATCTTGTACCGACTGAAATCGTTCTTTAATCATCGCGCGTCGATCCGATGCACCCGCGGCGAAAGAAAGTGCGTGTTGCGCTGCAGTTTTCATCGGAGAGTTGCAAGTTCCTTTTCGTTTTGGTTCGAGCTCGACGAAGGCCGAATGATTAATAAATTGACACGTTTACAGGCCAATTTTGCGCTTTAAAAAAATACTTGTCCCTAAAAAAGAAAAACCAGACTGGAACAGGTGAAATAATGTACGAAAACGTGCTCCGAAATTTTCTGTGTACATCGATCGATAATTATCTGTCAGGCTGGTTCGATTCTTGTTTTTTAAAATGTTTATTAGGAATCAATTTGCTATACAGTCTCTGACATTATATATCAGCCTCTACTTTATTGTAATATTTATACGCCGTGCTTGAAAAATTACGTAGTTTTTATTCGAGATTTTTGTTATCGATCGCTATCATTTTTTAGAAACAACTCGTTTGTTAAAATATTTTATGCATCATCGATAACTCATTCTTATTTATATTTACTTTTTACTTTGATATAATTAGGGCGAATCAAATATCTCTTCTTCTACATTTTTATGTTTCTCAGGTATTGACTAATTGCGAACTTTATTATTTTATTTTGAAATAGAAAATACTCGAATTCACCTTGATTTATTCTACGAAATACAATAACAACGTAAAGAAACTTGATTTCGACGTTTTATGTCGAAGAACGCATAAATTAGTAATCAGTTGCATTTAACACTGAACCTACAGAGCATTAAACTTTATATTAATAAAACTTTAATTTATTAACATTTCGCGTGAACTTCATTGCAATCTATTCAGCAAAAGATACCTTTGAAATCGCTGTCTGCGAAGGCAATTTTACAACTTCAATAATTGTAAAAGACAAACTCACTAAACGATTATTTAACCCGCTGTCGTAGGTATAATAATGTTAATCTGCTTAATAATTGTTCAATCAGAGATAAATATCGAAAGATGAAAACAGGAGCTGCGAAATGACATATAGCACGTGCCGATAGGTAAATCTTAAGAACTACGTACAATGGAAAATAGAAAACCTATGGACCATGAATTGATAGAGCCGACTAACGTTTCAATGCATCGATAGATAACGTTGATTGATGATAAGGGAGTTCGGAGAGGAGTACAGTTGTTAACGTTACACTCGGACGACTCGAAAGCGCGAGCGCAGGAAGCTCCGGTGAACGGAAAGTGTCCTTGTTAGCGAAGCAATCGTTTATTGAATCATTGTAATTAGAGGTCATTGAATTTCATGAGGGGCAGAGCGTCGACATTTTGTCGGAAACCCCATTCGACGTCGTTTCAGAATCTAACAGGATTCACGGTACCCGGAAACTCTAATATTATCGTGCACCGTGCAATTTGATATAGGGTACCGGACAACATGGCGGTTGCCATAATTACACGCCGGTTATGCGTACGTAATAATGGCCGCGTGTAACAAGACGTGAAAACGTTTCTTTTTTCCGCTCGAATATATCAATCTTCTATCAATAGCTCTTTTTCACTGTTCCAACATTTCCGGGTTCGTTCTAACTCGTTTACATTGAACTCGAAATAATAAACCTTCTCGTCACGTGACACGCATGCTGCCGCTCCCGATCGTAAGGTTTCGCACAACACCGCAGCGGCGAGTTGCAATAGTAAATCATACTTTATCGACTGGCGAGGGCTCTTCATCGTAAATAATATTATACGGTAATATATGGACTCGTGTAAATACCAGTAATTATTGCCATAGCAAACGTTCAGCTGTCCGATGCGCAGCATCCATTTTGGTCGTACAGATTCGAAAAGCGTAAGGAAAAGAAATCGGAATATTTTACGGCTTAGAGCAGCGTCGACAAGATGACTATCCCGTCGATTGCGTAATGACGATGCTATTCCTTGTTCGGAAATTATTGGTTCGTGTTATTGGCAATTACTAATCCAGATCGATTTTTTCCTACAAAATTTAAATTACTGTTAGTGAATACGAAGCCGGAATTTTTGTATAGACGTTTATTGCATGATAGTGATATAAAATATTTTATTCGAAGTATTGCCCATACGTAGCTATACACTTTTCCCATTTCTCTGACAATTTGTGAACGCCATGCCAGAAAAGCTGTTCTTTTTTTGAGGCAAACCAGTCATCGAACCGGATAGAGCTGCGACGGTTCTACCTCCTGCTCTGACCGACAGGGGGACAATAAGACGAGACTTTCTCGCTAGTACCTGAACCACCTCCAATTCATATTATTCCGTTCTTAACCGCCTTTCAATATCCCAGCGTCCAAGGCAGGGCCTGCTAGGTAGCCTTACCGATGAGTCCCTTAGCAGATCCAAGACTCCACCTTTTTCCCTCGCTGCCAAACCCCCTCAAAAATAAAGTATTATAAAAATTGACTGATGACGTAATGAAATATTGTGTGATAATATAAAAATCTTTAGCGAAAACTTCAAATGGCCCGAGCGACAAGCCGAACAGAAATGTGTCTTGCCACTGAACGAATTAAATAATATTCAGTTTTAAACGATTTGATTGAGGCGGGAGACCAGAGAAGGGTTGAGTAAGTCTTTTGCTGATGCACAGTTGTATCTTTATATTTGAGCGGAATTAAAAAGCGTCATGGCGTCAATTGACAAAATTGTTTCGCGTTTTACACGTTGAATGGACAGTTCCCGTAATAGGAATGCATTCACAAAATGTTTTTAAAAATTAACGAATGCAGCAACGAATGATCCTAGACATCATCGATTATACTGGATGATCAAAAGTAGGACAGACACTTATTAGGCACTACGGTACTCATCGCAATAAGTAAAAATCGTTCGATCGACATAGATCCTGAAAGCAACCATTTCTTTTCTGTTATTCATTACCGTTTCTTATCGTCGCAATCGAAATAACCTGATCATGGTAGGTGTAACGCTACTGAATAACAAAAGTTCATTTCACAGGGAGAAGACTGTTTCTACGACCTGCATTTATTACACATTTGCAACTCCTCTCAATGGTCAGTATAGGGTTTATAATATTCTTTATCATCTCGCATAATTAGAAGAACGGTCTGCCGACACGAGGATTAGACAAGCTCCCTGTAGGCGAACCGTCGAGACAATGGGGAAAACAAATAAATGTTTACCTAGCTTTCGTACTTTGCAATGAACGGAAATAATTCCTATTCCGCACGGAGTAGCGCGCAGTCCGGTTAGTGGTTTTTGAGTGCTCGTCGTGGATTCGCGAGCGAACGGCGAAATAAAGTTGTCGGTTGTCCCGGCGTGCACCGTGAACCTGCCACGGGTCGTCAGATAACCCCGAAGCAGTGCCGGAACTCCGAGGATTTTACGAGCGGTCTGCCGCCGGTGTTCCTTAATAATACATCTATATTATGCGCTCGGCCAAAATGGGAATCGTGGCGATGAGGTCACGAGACGCGCGCTAAATTTTTACGTTTCAATTAGACGAGGCCGTGTCCCGTGGAATTTCGAACGGGGTCCTGGACACCGGAGCGCGACATCCTTTAAACTACTCGCAACGCGAAACGATGCTCTCTTTCTCTCTTTCTCTGTCTCTCTCCGTTTTCTCCGTTTCTTGCCACGCATTCGTCGTGCTCGTTCTCTCTGGGTCGAAGTATTATTTCTTTCCCCTTTCCACTCTTCCCGTCGATCCCTTTCTGTTGCTCGTTTTCGCTCGAAAGGACGACGCTCAGGAGAAGAGAATCCGGCCGCGGGTTCTCGCAGGCAATGTAAATTTTTACGTTCTAATTATACGGCACGTACGTCCCTGGAATTCGTAAGGGCGCTGTCCGGGCCCGAGATGGATGGCCTCAGTTTTTGCGGCACGGTGAACGACCAGCGCCAAGGAGGAGGCGTCTGGAGCGTGAGCCGACTTCCACCCGGACGATGATCCCGCTCGCGTCCCGCATGCATCTGCAGACCTGTCGATCTAACGGGCTTCACCGAATTTCGGCCACTGCACTCTTCGCTGGCTCGCGTTAGCTTCGCCAATTTTTACCACCGAAGACCGGGTCTCGTTTCCTCTTACGATCGCTGTTCGTTCAATTTGATCTTCGCTCGTTGCGAGCTTGATTCAACGTCGCGATTTCGTTCCAGCTGGTTTTAGGGGGTTACAAGGAATATTAAAAAGTTTCTATGCTAGCTGGTATCGGAGCTGGTAAAGGGGCAAGGCGAACGAGAGCCGGAATAATTGACTGCCAAAGGAAATTCGCAACTCGGACAAAGTAATTGCAAAGTGTCACGTTTGTTGCGCGTCCACCACATAAATCACGGCTGGTTCACAGTTCTGCTTTTTACGAGGTTCATATTTCACCGCGTGTTCATGGGAAGCAATGGATTTCTTTCGGCAAAAGAAGCTCGGTAAATCAAACATATAAAATCATTGCCGTTCGGGGCGAGTGCAATAATATCTTCATTTACCGCTGTGTTGGGCAACAGTAAAATATTCGTTATATACGTCGCATAATAAGTGGGTCCAAGTGCGGAATACTGTTATAAGATTTCTACGAACGAAAGGTTATAATCGAGAAATACCCGAAGAAGTATTACCCGTGCATGGACAAAATGCCCGAAGTCGTCAAACAGTTATTAACCCTTTGATCGCGGCGCTTTCTACGAAGTTATAAACGTTTTGCCTCGCTGTACTCGCATGGCTATCGTCGTGGTTAGTTAACGTAATTCACAATTCAATTATTGCTGTGGCGAAAGTAGGAATCGCTTTATTAGAAACCAGAAACCGTTAAAACCTTTCTCGTCTATGTCAAATTCATTTTAATAGAAGAACCAACGTGATTACTAGACCTCGAATTTTTGTGTTTAATTTATTTACTTAATTTTTGCAACTTCTGATGGAATTTGGTGACCCTTGTTGCTGGCTAGATTTATTTAAAACGGCTAATGTTAACCTTCAACGCTTGATCGACTCTTTCAATAGTTCCGATTGCAAGACTTTGACCATTGTCCATTGTCAAATTCAAATACACACACACTTACTCACGTGCAGACATTCACACGTGCTGCATCGTGCTTTCTGTCTCATCTGATTCCTTTGTGACCTGTATCCTGAGTCTGAAAGTTAGCCGAATAAACAAAATTCACAATTTCTTAGGGGCTCTGAACCGGAAGTGCCGTAAAATGGGTGATTCGACAGAGCGAAGGGTAAACAGTATCTCGCAAGGTTATCCATTCCCTGACTAAGAAACTGTTGTATGCGAAGGTGTCACTTCTGTGATACCTTCTTCACAGTGTATTAGGATTGTCACTGAGCACCTTGGGTCGCGTAATAATTACACGATTGCAGCGGTTGCGGTTTTCTTTATTTTCACTTCGTAATGTTCGCGATTTCTATGTTCGAGTTCTGTTCTGTTCGTGATGTCTGTATTCGTCTGTTTGCGATTTCTTGTTAGTCTTGTTCGTGATTTCTGTATATTCTAGTTCGTGTTTTCTGTGTAGTCTGATGAGTCTTGTTGCGTTCTGTACGTCGTCATCTCGGTTTTGTCGTAAT
>CM052093.1:15474762-15486922 GCA_028453745.1 Agapostemon virescens | reverse complement strand
GTGGCAATGGCACGACTTTGAAATTTTCGGTGTGGTGAAAATCTCGAAAATGGACAAAATGGGGTGGATAGCATGAAGCTTGCTGGAGTGCCATGTATATCTTAAAGAGGAATTTAAACAAACATAGAAACATTTAAGTATAACAACATATACACACGTTTTTCCGTAAAAATTGAAGCACCCGTTGTTGAGCTACCGAGCGTTATCATGAAGTAATAATACCCCGCATCTGGTGACCAACGCCGGCTGTTGAATATACGACTTTTTATGCACAGTATCAATTTCTTGGTAGTATCTGTTGGCGTTAATTAATTTCTCTTCTATTTGAAACTGAGAGTAACGTGAATCTGCTTTAACCATACCCTTTACAATGGTAGTTTATAGAATTGTTAACGAGACATATTTTCGATATTTTTATCAACAGAACGAAATTTTCAAACTAACATCCTCAAACTGTCTCACACATCGTGTGAATTCTTTCTGGTCTTCATGTTTACGAAAAACAATCTGCGATTGCACGTATTGTACAAAATCCACAAATGTGTGCACACTAATTCGCGTCTACTGTTTTCTTCGGAACTCAAACTAACTGTAATTTGTTCAAAATTTGTATTCATTGTCAACTAGTAAACTAATCCATCATTGGGTTGACAAAAAAAACTGAAGTCGACTGATCCATCTATCAAAAAGTTATTCTGATTTAAAATGTATTCATAAATCATGAGACTGATGATATGCATATGTTGGCTTCAAGTTGGTCTAGAGTCTAGATGCGATGCAAGATATGACAAGTTATGGTTGATGTATAATACTCTTACCGAGTACGGTTGCCTCCATTCGCTTGATCTTCAATACCATCGTTTTATACTTTTATATAATTTTCATATGCCAATGGATTAATGGAATTCATAATTTTAACGATCATCGTAACTGTATCCTTCACACTAGAACTACCAAGTAATAAATCCGACCGATGTATATAGCTTCGTAATAATGACAAAATTGCATCCATTCGGGTCTGGTACAATTTTTATCGTAATGTCTACTTCAATGAAGAAATTCATTCGAAACATTCTGGTAAAAATCTTTTTATAACTTCAGTAATTGTAAACGAAAGAATCAGGAACCAGTAATTTTGACTGGTTCGGGTAGTTCCAGTGTTAAAACATTGATCGCAGAAGATTAAAATTTGATTTCGTCTAAAGAGAAGAATATAAAATTTACATTTGTTCGACTTCGTTTAAAATCGTCAAAGTGAATCTGACATTTTATAATATGGGGTTAATTACGAATACGAAACGGATCGATACGCGATACGATCGTGTAGGCGCCTTTATCAGTTGCTTTTTTTATTTTCGTGGAAAAAACCGCGGTATCTTCTGAAGAAATCTGCATTGGATGTTGCGTCGGCGACGGTGAGACACGCCGTAAAATAGCAACAAGGATGAGAGCTCGGAGCCTCGAAGACGGTGACGATCGCGCCGGGTAATTAACTAAGCGTTTGAGGACGCGTGTAAAAAAGTTTTACGAGCGAGGTGACGCGTTGGTCGGGTTTATCGGGCCCTCGGCGTTGCGGAGCTGTAAGTTCGCGATGAAATTCATGGAATCCAGGAGGTCACGCCCAAAAAGTTTTGCGAACAGCGCGTCTGGTCATTGTGGCGATAGCGGCGCGGCAGCTGCGGTGATAACGCCGTATGATAAATAGACACATTCGCCGCACGTGACTGCCCGCTGATAAATCCGATAACATTTTTCGAATGCCGTCGTTCGCGCCGCATCGAAAACGCGCCGAGCCGAGCCGACCGAGAGAAAATGCGGGACGGTGATTGTTAAAAGCGGGCACGTCTCGCGTAATTGCGATTATGCCGATCCTTTACAACCGCGTCCTCGTACGAGTGCATCTGGGCACGTATACACCTGGCATTATCGTTATTTATTTATTTATTTACATTACGGCAATTCACGGAACAATGAAATCGTTAGCTTGACTTTGACGTTTCACGCGACCTTGCACCGGTTCATATTTTAGCTTTCGAAAAGAGATATTATTTAACCGAGCGTTGATTTTTTATTTTATTAAAATGTTGTGTACGAAATGTACGATTTCAGAACGCAAATGTTGCGAAACTTTTTGATCGAGAAATTCTGGTAGCCATGAGAATTGAAACCGAAATGGAGATAGGCATTGATTAACTTCTTAGGCACTTAGTTAGTTATTGTTACTTTTTATTTTTAATCATTTTTGTATGAAATATTTACTGACAGATCTGCGTCTTTTTTCTGATTGAAAGGCACCCAACTCGGCACAATTTAGATAATATTTCTTTGCTTGATTCACGATAGAGTTGAACCATGATTATTTAAACTAATCTGTGGAGTATGAGTATTTGTATTTAAAAAATGACTACCTAGCTAAGGTTGTTAATTAACCTCTTTTTCACGGTTGCATTTTGTGCCGGGAAGTTTCTCTGTACGGCAGAGCACATTGGAATGAAGTTTTTGATAACTAAATTATAATTCTTCTGAAAGATATGATGCATATACTTTAACTTTAATAATTTTGGAATGAGGTGTTTGATAACTAAATTGTAATTTTTCTAAAAGATATGATGCATATATTTTAAAATTAATAATTTACTGTAATTATTAATAATAGAATTGAGTGTGCTCAAGCCACCATAATGGCGTATCGTAATATAAGATTACAGAGAGTGCTTAAGATGTTAAGAATTATTTCGTCGACTGAAACGGTTATGGTCAGCGCGAGAATTTACATAAAGAACACTATGATTTTAGAAATTACGAGTAGGAACCTTGTACAAGTTTCTTTGCTTAATGGTTTGAATAAGATATTTATTAATTTTGTTCAATTTCAATATTGTTTTAATATTTGCACGATATTTACAATTTTCTGGTTAATATCCCCAACTTCGGCGATAAGTATTTTTCTGTTACTAATTGTTTTCAGGGAAGTTATGGGATAATTGTTGGGTTTGGTCTCTGAGAAATACTATTGGAATCTACGAGTTTATTATAAGTCTATTGGAACAAAATGAGAAACAAATTTAACCATATAAAGCAAACAAAGTACGCCTTATGTTGTCGTTGAATTTTGTAGTACATCTTTTATTTAAATTTAAATAAATCGGAAAAGAAAAATGATACATCAATTTTTGAGGTCTCGTTGCAAAAGGGAGGTACAAATTAAAAAAAAAAATACGCAAATGAAGGATGGATTGAGAAACTGACGGATTCAAGCTTTAAAATAAATCCTACTTCGTTGATGTATTGAACGAAATAATTTTCAACGAAATTAATGCTGTTTAAACGTCCATAATTTTTCTAGAATGCGAAATTTATACTGTTTGCATCCACTGTAATTTCATTCGTCACGTTCATTTGCGTCATTCTAATGCAAGTAAAAATAGTATTACTGCATTATTCATACGATAACATTCAGGACATGTAATTATGCCTCGCTACGTTGTTGATTCGCAATGGCGCAAAAAATGTGTAGAGTGCATCCATCGCAACAGGAAAAGTGTAAAAATATGGTGCAAGGATTTCACCAAATAAATTCTTTTTTATCTGCGTTTCGCCACAGTGATAACGGTTATCAGGAGGCCGCGCCGATGACAGCGGTCAGGCTCGAGGAAACATATGTATGCGTATGCATATACTGGGTGGTTTTCTTCAACGTATGCTCGATATAGTCTTCTTTGGAGAAATAATTACAGAAAGACTTGAAATCATTTATTTCTATAACAATGCCATTTGTAATTTGCCATCTCCATTCATTCCTAATCCACAACCCATTCATAATTTGCAATCCCCATTTAATCCTAACATAAAATTAATTTTTTAGATACAGAGATTTAAGATGGAAAGATATTAATTGTATAACAATCCCATTTGTAATTTGTAATCCCCATTCGATCTTAATTCACAATTAATTTATAAGATAGAGTGATGTAAAATGGAGATATATTTACTGTATAACAATCAGTTTTCTAATTTGCAATCACATTTGATCCTAACACAAAATTAATTTTTAAGATAGAATGCTTTAAGATGAAGAGATATTAATTGTATAACAATCACTTTTCTAATTTTCAAACCCCAATTTAATCCTAATACAAAATTAATTTTTCAAATTAAGTGATTGAAGATGCAGAGATAAATAAAAAATAAAATTAATATTATTAGTACAGTACCTGCATGAGTTTATGAAAAGATAGATGAACTTTGTTAGATATCAACCAATTAATTGGTTTCAGAGCTACCCTGCACGCAGACTTTGCAAACGAGGTTTCGAGAAAAACACTTAAGCATGCAATTAGTATCTCAAACTCTGTCGAATCGCCTTAAAAGGTCTGTGATCAAATTTTAAAGCACATTTGTCACAAGTACACAAAAAGGGATGAATTTGTTTAACTTCTTATACAAGAATCCTCTGTTAACAGATTCGTGGCAGTAAACGTATACAGTAAAGTTGCATTAACACTAAACCCACCAAAATAAATTGCAAATTTACCAATTACCAATTGTAAATTTACCTTCATAGAAATCGATTCAATAGATTTACACATTCAATCGTTTATTGCAATAAAAATCGCAGAAAATCTAAATAAATTAAATCTCGTCACAGTTCGATCAAACGATGGAACAACAAACACGCACAGTACCATGTTCAACCAAGTGTCCAATAAATATGCCATCAAAAGAGTCTCGCATGTTCAGCAACGAAAGGGTTTCACTGCAATGCATTCTCCTGACACGAATTTCGAACAGATGATCCACCCTTCCAGATAAATCTACCCACACATAAACATGATACTTATTAAATTGACAAGCGACTCACAACAGAAATTCTCTGTTTAATTGTCCAATCACTGGAATATTTACCTTAATTACGCGTATCGCGGGGCGTGTATTTTTTCTCAGTCTCATTCGGCCAGCCAGATCACGGTTTTCCAAGCCGGATCGTGCTTAATGAAAACCCGCCTTATCACCTGGAGAGCCGGGGACTAGCGATGCATTTCGCAGAAAAGGCTCGCGAGACCGAGGCGAGGCGAATTTATTGTGCTCGGACTTATATTGTCCCGTAAGAACAAAGACTGTAGAGACAAAGAGAAAGAGAACGTCCTGCGGGACAGGGGAGGGGGGAGAGGGAGCTAAGCAGACAGAAACAAAGGAGGAATATATTATTATACCGCGGGAGGTGTCATCGGAGGTGACGGCGCGCCGCGAAGAAAACAGGTGAGAGAGCCGCGCGATGCATTCGAATCATGCTTGCTCGGTTCTGCTCGGCCTCGATCAACAGAATTCCGCTTGGAATCGAGCGAGCAGAGCCAACCAGCAAGCTAGACAGCGAAAAACTAAAGAAACTCCATCGGGGAAACGTTTTATTTCCTAATAACGCCGGCAACCGGTGGAACGGGAGTACAACTTCGTTCTCGCTCTTTCTTTCTCTCTCTCTCTGTTTCTTTCTTTTTCTGCAGTGGTTCGCGAAATAAAAGTCTCTCCCGGCCAGAAAACTAATACCGGTTGCACAAGTCGATCGCACGTTGCGATCACAACAAAATCCTGTGCACGCTATTCAGATGAATAATTACGATACATCGCGCGACCCTAATTCCATTATAATTGAAGTAAGGTCCGCGGATCTACGCGCCGTGCTCGCCAATGCACCGATTCGAACGATGCACTCGGATACATAATCCTGCGTCGATGTTTCACCCTTTGTACACAACTAGACGAATTTTTATAGCTGTACACGGCCATTCGCATAATTTATAGCGTACGCATTAGATTGGAATAAGTTTTCTATGAATGGGCGAATCGAGTTTAATTTTTCTGCCAAGATTGAAGGATTAGGTTGCCAGCTGACTGGATTCAGTATTTTAGGAACATTGCGTTTAGTCAGAATTATGGAGAAAAAATACGTTTTGATTTATAACATTTTACACCGAAATAGCGTCTTTAGTTTGCCAGTCGTTGCATCATACGAAACTATCTTAACACTAGAACTACCAAACCAGTCATTTTGACTGATCCCTAGCTTTTTCTTTCACAATTATTGAAGTTATAAAAATGTTTATACATTTCCTTATACAAAAATCCTTATACATGTTACAATAAGGATTATATGAAGTTTTAATAGATGCAGTTTCGTTGTTATTACAAAGCAATGTATATTGTTGGATTTATCGTTCGATTGTTCTAGTGTTAAACGAAAATGAACGGTGGGTGGGAAAAGTAGAGACTTCAAGCTTTGAAATGTGTCCAATTCTATCGCTGTACTATTTGTTTTTAAAGACATGATTATACTTCAATTATCGACAATTGTAAATGATGCCAGTAACAATTTATTTGATGGCTCGCAGCAAGAAATTTATCTTCCATTTGTTGATCTCCAATAATTTCTTATTCAACTCCGTTTACAATATTTCCTTTTTAAACAGACTTACGAAATAGACGAAATAGACTTTCTTCTAGAATTAATTCTCTGTGAAAATATTGCAAACAATGGTTCATCGCGTAATATGAACAGACTTCTGGAATTAATTCTCTGTGGAAGCGCAACGAAGAACGAGACGGACTCCGCTGTGCGGATTTGATGGTTCTTGGCCGACGTATTGCCATGGAATAAATGTTTAACAAATTCACAGTTGTGAATCATAAACATTCAAAATCCACTAAGTCGTCGGTAGTTGTATTAATTTCAGACTGGACGAGTGACTCGCGAATTTTTTGTCCTTGCAGTACAGCTTTTTCGATACGAACAAAAAGAGACGATTCACATGCTGGAATGCAGGGTCAGCGGACGGGACCGGAAGAGTGGCAGCAGGAAATTGGTGTATGTAATAACCTGTACTCAAGGTAGTCGCGTATCGTCAAACGGAAGCCGGCTACGTACAGAAAAGACAACGACGACGACCGACGACGACGACGATGACAGCGATGCGCCGTAATCGCGAGACTTAACTGGCAATTATCGTTTGTTTCGAGCCAGGCAACCGGCAGCAGCAGACTTTCTGTTAAAGTATCAGTATTCGGTTCGCCTTATAATGGCCCAGGCTGAGGTTTTCAGGTCGTAAATCGCTGGCCGGGGCATTGGGCAAGGCGGGAACTAATCGAGTAGCCCCTTCGTATCCCCTCGAGATCGATCGGCCACCGTCCTCTATTCCATTCCGTTTCGTTTCATTGCGGTTTCCTTCTATCAATTATTTCGGATCTGGAATCGTGTCTATAAATCCACGGAATCAGGATACGCCGCGTTATTATCCTATCCGGCTACTTCTCCTCAACCAGAACCCCGGCTGATCCTTACCGGCTCGCGGAATTGCGAAAACGATGCACACCCTTTTTAACGGGAGCCGTGATCACACTTAAGCGGATGCCATTTCCTGCGGATAGCGTTCTCAAACTTGACCATTCGTCTTCGATTGTTTCCAGTTGCAGATTACGCTGACTGAATTTTTCTTCGCCACCGTAGCCGCGTAATCTCTGATTTACTGCTTCGTATAAGCGATGTGAAACTTTCCCTATATCCTATGTTGCTTGTTAGACTGCGCACTTTATCAATTTATCAGAAAAATCGGTAAGATTAGAACGGAGTAACGAAGATAAAGGGAGCTATGTCCTGCCATTAATACATACAATTTTAATTTCACATAAAAATTCGCAGTTTATCGATTGTATTCTAAAGGAAATGGAGTACCGAAATTAATTGTATGAATTTTGGCGAAATCGTTTGTTTGTGCATAGTTTAAAATTTATTATCTATTGTAGTCCTCTTCTGAAATCAACGAGACCAAACAGTACGTGTAATCTCGTCATCCGTTTCATTGGTTCCACTTTAATTTTTGTTATAACCGACGCAGGTAATTTTCATTCTAATTTTTATTTATTTCACTATCCCTACTAAGTACCTGCGTATGTAACATATACTTCCCATTCGTATGTAATAAATGGACAACCCCTCCGCGCTGTATGGCAGCCTAAAACATCACCGTTTCAAATTCAAGTTACGTTATTAACACTAAGGAGCGTTATTAACGATAAACCTATCACAGTGAGTGACCTGATACTTTTCAGATTTTCTATTTTACTATTATTGAAATTTTATAAAATTGTCT
Source organism: Agapostemon virescens (assembly GCA_028453745.1). Lineage (NCBI taxonomy): Eukaryota > Metazoa > Arthropoda > Insecta > Hymenoptera > Halictidae > Agapostemon > Agapostemon virescens. The sequence goes on along the minus strand of CM052093.1, from coordinate 15,478,781 downwards.
TGGATTCGAATCGATTCGATAAATTTCTTTATTCAATCATATATTATAACAAAAATTTCAGAAGTTCTGAATACATTATATTATAATATTTTTAGTTTGGTACTGACAAAAGCACAAATAATATCAATTGGTTCAAATAGTTTCGCTTATTTTTACTGCAGACAGTTTGCACAGCATTTATTTTGTTATTTCAGGTTGATGAGCCTAGCAACGGTCATAAATATTAATATCGGTTGTCTTGGCAACGTTGTAGAATTAAAATTTATGCGCCATCTCATGAAAAAAAGCTATAATTATTTGGTAAAATGTTGATAAATTAAAATATGACCTGAAAGTTACATGGGCCCATAGAGGGTTAACACGTTGAATGCAGAGCGAATTTTGTGTACTCCAAACAAGTTTCATTTATGTCATTCATAGAAGCGATCAATATTATTTAAGAGAATTGTTAGTTACTGTACAACGAAGCTCTTACCTCATACTACAATTTGGTTAACTTTCACAATATTAAATCAATGTTCAATGCCGTTAATTTAACGATAATCATTTTTGAACGACGCGATGGTGTCGGTTACCGGTGACCACCGTGGCAATCAACGTGTTAAACTCACTTCTGCGTACTAACAAGTCGTGTGTCTTTATAATATTATTTGCACCACCCCTAAACATTGAGCCTCGTTAATTTAAGCGCTCGGAGCTCATAGGATAAATATAAAATTGGAAATGAAGTGTTTGATCATAAAATTATAATTTTTCTTAAAAATATGATACACGTATGTTGACTTTAACAATTTACTTTAATAATTAATAATGCAATTGAGTATGGTACGTATCAGAGAGACGGCATCCGCGAAAGCCACTGTAGTGGTGCATAGCGCCTAAGAGGTTAAGTTAAGCGCTCGAAACGCAAGGATAAATATAAAACGTTCTTACAAAACGATTTATTATTCGTGCGCTCGAAACGAACGCAGAAACAATTAATTTTTCGTTAGTTCGAAACCAGAATACCGTCTCGAATGCGTTAGAACGCCTTGCGGAGCTCCGAACCGGAAGTGGGATGCAGGAGGTGGGAGCAAGGCAGCTTGCTCGCAGATTATTCTAATTTTATCGCGCGAGGTGGTGCTCCAGTCGAAGGCGCACGAAGTATCTGCGGTCGAAAAGCACGCACCGAGAGGCTGCGATCGGTCGCGTTTATTTTTGCGGTCTTGACTCCCGTCAATCACTCAGCAATCCACGTGAAACCGCACGCAATCCCTATTGGCGTACGCTACGCCAGAATCTGGCCAACGCGCAAGGCCGTAACGCGTGTGGATAGCTTGGGCACGGAATGCAGCGGTGTTGCATGGACACCTTGGCCATGCATAAACGGGCCTCACGTGTCCATCGATCGCTGCTTGTTTCTTTTCCCTTTTTCTTTTCCTTTTTCATCCCGCCTCAGCCTCTCCTCCGGATAGAAATTGCGACTAGGATCATTACGCACCGGGAACAAGCTGGTTACCGCGCCGCCGGGACTGTTCCGCACTGTTCCGACCGAACCGCAACCGATCCGAGATTGAGTTATAGATGCCAGGCCTGCCAATAGCTGCCGTGAATCGTGTTCTCTCGCAGCGCGATGCTCTCTGGCAGACCAGGGGCCCCGGAGTAATTTCGTTCGAGAAGACCTGCGAGAAATAGGCCTGTCGGCGCAGGTGCGTCCGGTGAGAATTTGCTTCCTCAACGAACCGTGCGCGCCGATCGTGCTGTTCATTGTATCGCGGATTTGTCCAACCACCTCGCTTCTCGATTCGAAAGCAACGCGAATAGAAACCGTTGCTTCTACGTTTCACCCTTTCCGGTTCTCTGTCCGAGCCAGATTCGTGCAAAATAATAATCCTCCGCGTCTATTGCGAGAAACAACGAGTAATTCCGGGAGAAGTGGGACAGGCAAGCATCTTCCACGCTGTTCGATGAACGTGGAATGTCTTTCGTTTAACACTCTGCTGACCGGCAATTTTACACAGAAACTGTGCCATGTCACCGGCTATTATTTTGTAATCGAATATGGAAGTAAAGTAAAACATTCTAAATAAAATCCAATAAATTTTATTTATACTGAATTAAATGAAATTAAACTTTGGACATATTTTTTATATAACTTTTAACACTTTGGCTGCCACGGTGGTCACCGGTGACCGATGCTACCAATTTACTAAAAACGATTTTCATAAAATTATTGGCACTAAAAATTAATTTATTCGTTCTCAAATGAATGAAATTATAGCGTACAGTGCAAACTTCGTTATCGAGTACCTTACAATAAGTATTAATAATTTTGATCGTTTGTATGAATAAAATAAGCATGGCTCGCATGTACCACACAAAATTTCCGCGACAGTCAACGTGTTAAAATATTGAACAAAGCTTTTGCAATATTCGATATCGCCCTGGGTTTCATAAATTGAAATAGATAATGCAAGTGCAATGACGAGTTAATTCGTCATCGGTCAACAACGTTTGGGCATGAAAAGACCAGTTAACTCGTCACCGGTCACCAATGTGTTACGGTTTCAAAATCGTGAAGAAAATCAGCTTTAATACTACATGTATCCAGTATTAAAATTGACTAATGTGCATTGTCTTATAGAAATGGCAAGGCATTATTTATTTAGAGAAATCTATTGAATCGATTTCTACGAAGGCAATTTTATAAAATTTCAATAGTGAAATAGAAAATCTGAAAAGGGTCGTCTGACTCCCTGTGGGAAGCTTAGTATTAAAGTCTTCCAATGCACGGTGTAGAATATTCGTGGCGAATGATTTGGGCCAGTGGTTCCATAATTGGTTTTTGGATGCACGCTGTAATTGTGCTACGTGAAAAATGTGTTTTGAATAAATTTACATCTGTCTCAAGGGAAAACATACGGAACGTGTTGTTGACCAAAGCAGATAACCGGTGATACCGGGAGATTGCAGATAAGCGGTACGCGTGCGTCTGCGGCAGACGATGTGAATGCACCCTTATCTCCCCTCCCGCGACGTTGTTTACAGCCACCCACTCGTGCAGTCCGATTGCAGTAGCCTTGAAGTTTGCAGCATGGAGAACCAAGGTCGCTATTTACAGCGGCCCGCGGCAGAGAACACAATCACTTTTGAATTGAGCGTATTCTGCTCGTTCCATGTACAAGGTGTGCAACAAAGCGTTATCGATCGGCACACCAAATACAAAAGATCGCCGAAAATTTCCGAAACATCAATTTTATAATTTCACCCAAGAAACCGAAACGTTCGAGCTTGCGAGACTAACGCTTTTAACGATTCCACGACAACCATAACCGCATCCCTTCAAATTTTCGCTTTCCACTTTTATTTAACATTAAACCTACCGTAGTTGGCAAAATGACGAGTCAAATTAGCGAATCAAATTATTTTAAAGTACCAACCCTGTGAATTATTAATGATCCCGAATGTAGGAGTGTAGTATGCGAGTCTGAACCATGTTTTACGGCAGTGCGATCTGTGTAACGAAGAAAAACGAAAATCAATTAAAAAAACTCTGTTAGATTAACTTTCAGTTGATACTTCGCTCTTGCCAGGGAAGCCCAAGATCAGGGCTTATGTTGTTATTTTTTAATCCTCGGACGACGGATCATTTTTACTATTTTACAATTGATGACGTTTAAGACTATTTAACACTAAACCTACCATAACGGGGCAAACGAACCTTTTCAGATTTCTTATTTTACAATTATTGAAGTTATAAAATTGCCTTCATAGAAATCGATTCAATAGATCTGTGGCGGCTGTACCTCCTGTGCTCACCGACAGAGGGACGGTAGGGTGAAACTTTCTCGCTAGTACTTGATCCACCTCCGATTCATACATATATATTGTCCTGAAATGGCTTCCGATATTCCAGTGTCTAAGGCAGGGTTTGCTAGTCAGCCTTACTGACGAATCCTCTAGCAGACCCAGAATGGAACGCTCCCTCCTCTTTCTCTCTCTCTCTCTCTCTCTCTCTCTCTCTCTCTCTCTCTCTCTCT
>CM052093.1:15439072-15474362 GCA_028453745.1 Agapostemon virescens | reverse complement strand
TCTCTCTCTCTCTCTCTCTCTCTCTCTCTCTCTCTCTCTCTCTCTCTCTCTCTCTCTCTCTTTCTCTCTTCACTACATTCACAGTCGCCAAAGATCGTGAAAACAATTTTCAACAATGAAAATCGTAAATAATCCAAATAAATTAAATCTTGACATTTTTATAAGACAGTAATATACCAGTCAAATTTAATGTTCGGTAAGTTTAGTGTCAACAGGCTGAATGCCGAGCGAACTTTCTGTGTTTCAGACAAGTTTCGTTTATTTCGTTGAAAGAAATGATCGATATAATTAAAGAATAATGCAATTCTTACCTGATACTACAGTCTGGCTAATTTCAGCAGTAATATGTCGATGTTGAGTGCTATTAATTGTATGCTAATCAATTTTAAACAACGCAATGGCGCGGGTCGCCGGAAACCGCGATGACATTCATTCATTCCGCGTTAACATAGTTTCAAACCTACTTTCTTGAGATCAACGTTGAAGATCTTATCCGATCGAATACGAATTGGCCGCTAGAAAATTAGTTCGTACCCATGGGTCGAAATGGACCCGAGTCTCGCCTCCGGCGAGCTAATATCTCAAGTTCGCGTGATCCGATTCCATTACCGTGCAACGAGGAAAAGAGACATTACCCTAATGTTTCGCGCAACCGGAAGTACGTGCCAGTACTCTTTTTCGGCAGACAGAAACGCAGTTCTACCTGATCCGCGCACACGCGCACACCTTTCTTTTGACAGCTGTCTCAGACGATTTCGGTTTATCTTCTGATGAACACGAGCGAACTTCGTGATTTCTTGGTAACGTGGTGAACGGTAATTCCCTTTATCTGTGCTATTGCCAGCCTGTCATAGGACGCACAGTTGGAGTCGCAAGATTAATCGTTTCCAAGATATTCGTTCTTATCTATGATACAGATGACAGTTTACTAAAATTGATTTAATTACGTGGAGATATTTACGTTCGAATAAAATTCTCTCCTCGCCTTGACAGCCGACTTTGTTTAGTAACAAATAGGTTGCCGCAGTTCTTAGGATGTACGTAATGCATTATAGATTTCTTCATTAAATATAAATAATGCCAAAAATGGTATGATCTTTGCAAATGGGACTAAACTGAACGCACTGAACACGTAACATCCTCTATCGAAGATAATATATTAGATGATCCTGTAAGATGTCTCTTTTTTCTTTACTTAACCTTTTACTGCTGTATTTTGCGCGGGGATATTTCTCTGTACGGAAAAGTTTTGCGCAAATTTCGCGTAAACGATTCAGTACTGCAATTTGTGACGGATAATGCTGTTCTCTACGCGAGCACATTGCAATGAAGTTTGTGATAACTAATTTATAATTTTTCTTAATCTTCTGTCAATTCTCATTGAATACCTATTCATTCAATTTACTTGCTGGAATCTGTTTATTCTTAATTCGACAAATTAAATCCGATGTATATTGCTTTGTAATAATGACAAAATTGCATCCATTCAGATCTCGTACAATTTTTATCGTAATGTCTGCTTCAATGAAGAAATTCATTCGAAGCTTTCTGGTGGAAATGTTTTTATAACTTCAATAATTGTAAACGAAAAAATCAGGAACCAGGCATTTTGACTGGTTCGATAGTTCTAGTGTTAAATGATAGTACGGCAATTTTTAGTGACGTCTTAGAGGCGCCATTTGAGTAGTAAGGGTTAGCCTTTTCGCTACGGCACGCTTGTGACAAAATATGATTTTATTAAGTAATATCATTTTATTTTCTAAAATATACAAATTTATAATCGTAACTTATTTTTTAAAATATCACATTATAATGTTCATATAATATTTCTTATTACTATATAACAAAATTACTAAAGCACTTAAAGGCGAACACATAATTAATAATCAACTTTGGTATGATAAAGTTCAAAACGTGGAGCCACACATAAACCAACATCACATTGTGAACAATAGTATCTGGACTCACGTCTTTTTCCTTGTTTACTGCAGATGACACATTTTTTAACTTCATTTTTCTTTTTTGCCGTCTTATTCGAATATACAGACGGAAAATGTCTTTCAGTAAGTCTTTCAACATTGTTGCTATTTCGCGTAACTAAATATTTCATATGTGATTTTTGTTTCCCATATGTTTCCAATATCCGTCTTCTAAGATTTAAATAAATTTTGTCAAACGGTCATCTTGTCGCAGTTGATGATTGATATAAAGAATATGGATTCCACACAACCATATCTAACATATGGAAAAAGTATTTTTTGTACCATTTTAAATTTTTGCGAATACATTTAACCGATTTTAAAACCATATCGATTTCGTCAAGAGTTCCCATATTGGCATTATAATCAACGACGCAGTTTCGTTTTTGTATTGGTAATCGAGTACGGTAATCTATCTTAGTTGTATCCACGATGGTTGTCGTTAATATAGTACATTAACCTCTTAGGCACTATGCGCCACTATAGTCATCTGCTTCCGCGGATGTCATCTTTTTGTACGACGCGCCACAATAGTGGCTTTCGCGGATATCTCTGAATAACCATACTCAATTGTATTATTAATTATTGAAGTAAATGGTTAAAGTCAACATACATGTATCATATCTTCAAGAAAAATTATAATTTTATGATCAAACACTTCATTCCAATGTACTCGTGTAGAGAACAGCATTATCCGTCACACATTGCAGTGCTGTATCATTTACACGTAATTCCCGTTGAACTCTGCCGTATAGAGAAGCAGCCCCGCACAAAATTCAGCCGTGCCTAAGAGGTTAATAAATATATATGACAATATATTTTGTCTATAGTGTTTAATTTCGTGACAGTCAACTGTTTGAGGCACGCAGCGTTGCCAGGTACTCGACGAACGAAAGTATCTCATATGTAAAACATGTAACAAAAGTATATTATGATATAAACGTATATGCACACTCTTCGCATACGAATATTCATTCTTCGAGGACGTACATATACGCCCTTCGGAGCGAAAGGGTTAATACTATTCCTAAGGAAGCGAAAGCATTTTCTTTTCGATTTAGCGCGTCGCAGGAGCGATCGATCGATTTATCTTGGCGCGTATCGTCAGGATCGCGGTCCCGGTAGCATACAGCCCCGTTCCCCGTTCTTTTCCGTGATGCCGTGCACCTACTAATGTCCCGGAGGCTATCATAAACTGCAAACGATCTTCTCCCCCATGTTCGGCCGCCTCTTTCCATCGCGCATCGTTCCCCCTTTTTTCCTATCTCGCCTTCCGTTCTTCATTTACCATTTGGCTTTCTTATTACCGTTGTGCTCCTCTCTCCTCTTTGCACCTGAGCCTCGACTAATTCGTTCTTCCCCTTCATCTGTTTCCTTCGTGCGATCGCCACCGCGCCAGAGAAAGAAGCAGAGAAACGGGCGAAATGGTGGAGAAAAAGAGAGAGAGAAAGAGGATGGTCAGGAGGGGCTTAAGAGAAAATTATCTGCGACTTACGACGCGCTTCCACACCGAGGACCTTGTTTCTGCAACGCGTTGCACACGGACAAATGCTGCTGCACGCGTGTACCGTTGCAGCAGCGGCTCCGCGAGGCCGTATCTTCCATATCGCAATGTGACGGGTGTGTCGGCAGTATATCAGTCCAGCCCCGCCAGACAGTCACCATTGACAACGAGATATTAACACAATGGACGGGGAGACGCACATGTGCATACGAACACCACTTTTTCTCTCCCTTTCCCTCTCTCTCTCTCTCTTTGCCGCTTCCCATTTAGTTAATCTTCGCCTCCATAATGAAAATGTTGATGGTTATTAACGTGCTCGGTAACAGTGACCATCGGGATCTCGTAGCCAATCAACCCCTCACGAAATAATTGCCGATGACTCCTGCAGCCTATTGTTTGGACAATTAGAACGATTTTTGTTGAATTCTCGTTGTGTAATCGTCATGAAGTAAAAATCAGCACTTACCAGGTATAAAAATATGAAACTGGAAATGTTGTATAGTGTTGAGGGATTGTATCAAGTGAAAGACTCGCATAAGGAAGAAGTATAAATAACTATGTATATTTAAAAGGAAGAAGATGCTGGAAGAATATGTACAAGACGGACGCACGGTACGGTCTGTTTAGAACTGCAGCACGCTGCTGCACCACGTACATTTATACCTGGCCAGGCACGCACAGTCGTACCTGCGAGTACTCGCAGGTATACCTAAACAGAACCCTTAACAAATGTGCTTGCCGAAGAAGGCATCGGCTATTTCGGAGGTGTAGAGTTTTCTACAAATGCGGGGATTCTTAGTGCATTTCTTCAGCATATAAAGTATACACGTTTATTGTATGCAAATGATACTAAATATTTTATTAAAAATATTGTAAAAATTACACTGAATAAATTTAGTTTAAAATAATGTGGTGTGAAATAACTGATAAACTCATTTTTTCTTTATTTTGACTTACACCACTTTCATAATTATGGGCACATATGACAGTACTTAGTGTCGTCTCAGGGGTGCCATTGGACTGCAAAGAGTTAAAAACTATGCTGTTACACGAAACTTGTATGGTTGTGAGTTGACAATCTTTACTAGATGCCAAGATAAGAAAATGGCGTCAATACTAACGCCTAACGTATGGACAAATTCCAGATTCATATTTACAGACCTGGTAACTCAAGATTGCGAGAATTAAAGTGCAAAGCTCGGTCTACTGGCTTCTCTACGAATGATTAAATGCTGACGAAACGTTTGCAGTAGTTTTCCGCGCGTAGAACTGAATTGGATGGTAAAAGCGATAAATAAATTGGCGATCGCAGCGATTGAAAGAAGCTCTAGCTGCACAGAAAAGATAGCCGAGTCTGAGAGTTATGAGAACCCTGGTATGGTAGCCTGTTAATTATTAAGAAAATCGATAGGCAAACTGTCTCGATTTCGGTTGGCTGACGGCCCATGAAAAAGGAAAGGCACACAAAGGAAGCGAAAGGACCAAGTGGATGGACGTGACACGAGAGCAATCAATCATTTGCGGGGATTTAAAGACTATAGCTCGAACAGGCAACACGGATCGACGAGGTGACCGAGTAAATGGTGGAGGATCGTAAGAAATTTTCGATGATGAAACGCTTCACGCGAATAAACTGGAGCAGATCCTATTCGGATCGTTCCGTGATCGTAGGAGCTTCGTGCTGAAGGATGTCTCGCCGATAAACGCATCAGCGATTCTCTTTCTAATCGTTTTCGTGGAGCAAGTTGGAAAATTTATTCGGCACTCGTTTCTCAATTTCTGCTTCGTCGTCTTGTCTCTGGTCAATTTTCAATTTTAACACGTGCCAAGGTATTTTTACTTGATTTTTCATACCGTCCATTTAATGTGTAACTAAAAATTTATATATTATTACAAGCTTATTTGTATACTTCGTTGTATACTGTGTCTTTTACAATGTTTCAATTTTTTGTTCTGGGTTACATATGCATTAGTTACAAACTTGTTATAAAATATATCTTTTCAGCAGATTAAATAAATATGTCATCGTGTACCACCGGTGGTAGTGTTAAATGCTTACAAATGGATAAAATTAGCAGAATAAAAACGTTTATTAATCTTATTATTATTTAAAAATTAAATAGAAAGTATTCTCACAGAATCTTTAACAAAATTGTCTGATCAAATTTCGAGCTAACAAGATCAAGTGATTTATATGCAAAATAAAAATTGTTTGCATTAATTGCAATATGCATTAGCCACGTTTTATTATTTTTCTTGATCATTTGAACGAATTGATAATAATAGTACAACCATCTTTTCCAGTATTTTACACTTGATATACTATAAGTACGCAAGACCCACAGTTTAATTATTGATAATAAGGAACATTTTCCGTTACTACTTCACGGTGAAGTTTTTATGCAGAACCGGCAAGTAATTCATACCTTAACGTAATGTTTAGGTATCGTGAGATTTTTTCCAGTGCGTTTTTCGATGAGGATCGATCAGAAAGTGAAAGGAACAGAAGTCTCAGCGTTTCTTTCATTCGATGACAATTATCCTGGAACGGCTTGGCGGCAAGCAACGTTTGTTTTTACAAACGAAAGGATGTAAGGGTAATGGGTGACTTCCACCTTTGGTCAGCTTCTACCTTGGCCGAATTCCATCGAACGCCTACTTCCTGTCGAGCCTCTGAGCACAATCTACCGCGTTGCGTGCCACGTTTTCCCTCGCTTCTCGCTCTATCTCTTTTTCACCTGGCTTTTGTCAGGATCCGCTGTCCCTTTTTGCGGCGCAAACGTGCCGCTCCGTTCGTGTACGCGGCTCTGAAATGCAACGGAGCCTTTCACGCGTATCGTCGATCAGCTGCACGTGCACCGGGAATACCGGAGGATTTTTCGGAATTTCGAGAAACCCACTGCGTCGCTCTTCCGGCCGATTTCTCAACGAAACTTCCGAAAACAGCACCGAATTTGTCCCAACCATTTTCAAAAACGGTGAAGTACAAAATGGAAGTAACTATAGGGTAAATATCTTCTGTTGCTGCCACTGTTCGCATTTTGTAACACACTTTCTTAATTTTAATTAGTCTAAAATCATCGGTACTTAGATTTCTGTAAATTTATAATTTTTGAAGCTTATGAAACTGTGTTGTATTAACCCACACCACTTACTTTGTAACTGAGGTAATTGAAACATCTTCATCCCTAAAAATGTTGCAGAAGGGAAAATTTATATATTTTATACAAATGAACAATATTTGATTTCGGGTAAAAAGAAATATGTAATATTTATATTACATTTTATTAAACACCTTCAACACGAGTCTGACTTGTTATATGGTATTATGGCAAGATGTTAAGAAATTAAAAGTGGAGAATGGTTTCTTTTTTTACCGTATTTCGAACAATTCTTTATTCGTAAACAAGGGAACGATAGTCCACTTCCTTCAAAAATACCAGTACTCATTGTAAATTTAATCGATATCTATAGTAAAAAGAATATTTGCAAAAATAAATACAAATGACCAGTATAACATTAAGATACAGTAAGAAAGTAGTTGTGAAGTTTTTCACAAAAGAAAAGGAATTGCATCCTGTAAATATGACTAATTAACCTAGATTGTTTAGATGAAATGACTCAAAACTTAGAATGTCGTAACATAATTATGATCGAACCGGTCTAAATTTTAAGAAAGTCGTGTCACTTTTAAAACTGGAAGTTCTTTCAATTCGACTTTCATTTCCTTTATTAATACTTTTCTCTCGTTCCAATGTCCTCAAGAGATGATTTAAAACTGCAGCAATTTATGTATTTTAATTTATATTATATATTTATTATTTATATTTATATTTAGTAAACATTACCTAGTTTTCTCAACTAAAAAACTTTTGAAAAATATTTAGTATGACATTGCGAAAACCTGAAAATTAATTGGAAAATTTATTTATTAATCAGAATAACAATGGCAAATACAGAAATGATTAATGTTAAACGCTTTTTGTCTAGCAAAGAGAATATTTCAGCTTCTCAGGACACAAAATAATTAAAATACAAAATTTATTAACCCTTTGCACTCGAAGCCATTTTAATTCCATTTTTTCTAGTCATCCATCTTTTTCATTGCTTGTAACCCTTTTTACATTGAGCATGTGGCATTATCTCCTTTTCTCGTGCAAAGGTTAAAAGTTATAGAGTGAAGAGGAATTTAGTCGAGTTAAAACAATTTTGAAGAATGGTATGGCAACTTTTTCTGGTGCCTGGGAGTTACCTTTCGACTGCAAAGGGTTAATCCTCGAATAACATGCATTTTTACAATTGTATAATTAATGATACTTAGTACTATTCGCTGTTACATTTATAAATTCATTTTAAATACATTTTTGGGTGTGCTTTTTGCAAATATGTTTTTCCATCTATGCTAAGTATTTAATCTTGAGATAAGCGTAATTAAATTAATAATTTCAATCAAAATAGACTTAGACATCGCATTCGTATGGTTACTTGAAGCATACTCGATGGACTATTAGATATTCCAAGATTTCGATCTTCGTTTCATCGAAAGCTTAGCAATTTACCGGTAAATAAATAGTTTCGATCGATGCTAGATAATTCGGATGTCGTACGGTATAGTGATTTGAAGCGCCGAACCAGGAACCAAGCTTTCCTCAGGAGTACAAGGCGAAGAAAGAGGTGGAGGGGAAGGTAACGTGCAAGTTGGAGGAAGAAGGAGGCTGTCGCAAAACGTTTCTTCCCACGACATGGCCCCAGACATTTCGTCCAATAATAACATTAATTTGGTCTACCAAGGAAACCTATTGTTCGGTTGACTGTGTGAAACGCAAGTCGGTTCCACGGGGCCTGACATGCTCCATGCGAGACGCCCTCTTTTCTTTTTTAGAATCGTCCTTTCCCTCCGGTGATATTTACTGATTTCCTTAGGATCGCTCGGACAACCGAGAGTCTTCCAATTACACCGCAAAAGTGACTGCACCTGTCGCAACCTATATTTCAGCCCTTGCATACATGTAACGCGACAGAAGACGACGTGAAATTGACTTACAAGTAACTTAACTTGTCGGTTGGAATAAGTCTAGACGGAGAACATAAAAGGAGTTTATATTTCTAGAAACGTCGAGCGTTGAATTTAGACGATGCCTATCGGTGATAATGCTAATTTCAGGTTAGCAATCAACTGCGGATACTTATACGAAGCTAATGTTATTTGCATTAACACTAAAACTAGCGAATAATAAATCCAACAATTTAAATAGCTTTGTAATAATAACGAGACTGCATCTATTAAAACTGCATAAAAATTTTTGATGAAAACATTTTTATAACTTAAATAGTTGTGAAAGTAAAAACTAGGGACCAGTCAAAATGATTGGTTTGGTAGTTCCTAGTGTTAACGATATCGTATATTAAGGAAAATATATAATTAATTAAATGACGGGAGATAAATAATTTATTTCTATAAAACTATTCAATATTTCTAAATACAAATAACGCTAGGAACAGCGAACGCTAAAAGTGACTGCTTTATATTATTCTATGATAATTATAAGAATATATTTGTACAAATTTTGTGGCGTCTTAGATTATTTGACAAAATTTTGGTTGGTTTGGTGGTTATAGTGTTAATTACAACGCAGAGGAGATTCATAGACATTTATATCCTTTTTTGAACTTTCAAAGAAGCTAAAGATAGTACAATAGCATTTTTATATTTCTCGATTGCGTTTGGTGTTTTCGATTTGTCTTTTCACTTTTGTCGTGAACAAAATCAGTTGTGTAATTATTAATTAATCATTTATTACATTCATACAAATGATCAGAGTTATTACAGAGAATTGTTAGTAGCTGGATAATGAAGTTTCCGCATACTGTAATTCGGTTAATTTCGATAATAATAGATTGATGATCAATGCTGTTCATTTAACGATAATCATTCTTAAACAACATTATGATGCCGGTCATCGGTGATCGCCATGGCACTAAACGTGTTAAGGTCCTCGGATTCCGAAACTGGGTCAAATAATTTTCATTTATGTTTAACTTTTCAAAATTCACGTCGTTCGTGACTGAAAACTTCTTAATGGATCTTTCAACGTTCACAGCAATTTTCATTGTGAATCAACGAGGCATCTTCGGTAACGTTATCAAACAATCTCGTTATAAATTACAATGTAAAATAGTTTTCTAAGCTTTATTTTGTTACAGCGCAATTATTAAAAATCGTATTAACAGTCTTCCAGTCGGTAAAACTTTTATACAGGTAGATTCAGGTGTGAATCACTTGATGCACTTTGTTAATTGAAAATCATATACATTCGTTCATTAATGAAAGAAACAGTTTCCACCATTTTCTTCTAACATGATTAACGATTTTTTAATTTCATTCAACTCGAACAACTTTAAACTTCGCGTTCGTATACGAAAAATACTTCTCGTTAGTCGATTAGCAAACAAATTTTTATACACCTAGCCAGAATGAATATTTATCATTTACAGCAATAGACAAGAAAGGCGACAGTATTTAAGATGTAAAAAGCTACCAGAAATCGCATGAAAAGTGTACGAACAAAATTCCCAAAACAATGTCGTAGAAAGCGTTTTAAAAATTGAACTTTCTTCAGAATGCATACGCGGTGAACAACAACAAAAAAATGGTAAAAAATCGTGGCCTTGTTTAAATTGATGTAAAACGGACAGCGGTCGGCGATGGAGGCTAATGGAGGCTATTTTTTTAATTGTTCGTCGGTTTGCCAGTCGATTGCGTAAAGTTTCGGCTTGTCGCCTTCGGCTGAAAGTGCATTCCGTTGTTTCGGCGACAAAGCGGAATGTCGGCGGCGGTTTTTTTTTCGACGGGGACACACGTATTCGTCGCTTCCGGTGTTTCTCCCGGGGTCCCGTTCGGGAAAATAATTAAGGCACAGCCAGATGTCGGGGATGATAACGGCTTCCAGGTTTTTCGCGCGAACCCGTTCCTCCCATTTTCGTCGTCTTGTTCATCGTTATCTAGATCCGAGCCGAGGGATACTTTCCTGAGAGAATGGATTAGGGTGTAGAACGAAAGAGAGAAAGGGAGAGAGGAGAGACGGGGAGAGAGGGGAGAGAACTGCGGTTTGTGAGTCGTTGAACTACACGCCGTTGTGCAATCCTTCCTCGTAGAAACGCTCGCCGGATTTATTGCCGGTATTTCGAGTGATTTCGTAATCTTAACACGGTTCGTAGATAATTCCTTTCCTTTTTCGCTTTATCGCTTGTTAGGCTACTCTTAACGTTCCCTGGTAATTAAATCTACCGGCAATCCCACTGATCCGGCGATTGTTGTCCGATTTTTCTATATTTAGCCGAAACCGTTCTCCGCGCGGACAAAACCTTCTTAACATGGGCGCGTTAAATGACTCGTTTTTAATTCCTTTTCTTGCCATTATTTGAAGTCGTATAAAAGTGCTTCTATAATCATCGCACAATAGTGCTTTCATAAAAAACGTACGAAGTCTAAAACATTAGCATTAATAACACTTCAATGGGTGATGTGACGTGTTCTTTGAAACGTGATGCAAAACAGGCATAATTAGTGAGGGTTTATGTCACCATGTCGCTAGTTGCGAATTTGTTCATGATACACACAATTTCGAAAGTTTAACAATTTTTATCAATTTTCACGAATCTAAGATATACTAAAAAATTGATATCTCGTAACCTCCTTGTCTTGCTAAGTTAATTCTTTCTGCGTTTCAATCTACGAGGTTTAACATCGTCAGAATTTTTCGTCGGATTGACATAAAAAAGGTCAAACTGCAAAAAAAATAATTAACCGTTGCAGGTCAACTTTTTCGAAACCAGACATTACTGAATTTTTAACTTGGAAACTATTTCTGTGGCATTACTCTTTTAAACGTAACGTAAAGCACTCAAAATTAGACAGGATTTAAGTCATCGAAAACCTAGATTTTAATTTGTTCACAAAGTATGGTCTGTAAGAATTTAAATAACTGTTAACCTTTTTTCTCTAAACCAGGTTATACTAAAAAATTGAAATTTCGCAATCTCCTTGTCTGACTAAGTTAATTCTTTCTGCGTTTCAATCCGCAGAATTTGCTCTAGCATCGGCGTTCTTTGTACGATCTTTAACCCCTTGGGTACATTTGACGTCTGAGACACGTCATTCACTTTTTTCCCCTAAGAGCGGATGACGTGTCTAAGACGTCAAACCAAAAATTAAACTTTTAGGTATATTTGACATCTGATATACGTAATTCACTTGGTTTCCCAAGTTTTTTGTTTTTTTTGTTTTGCAATTCTAATTAGTTGAAGACATCTTAATACTACATATGTCACCAATATTTTAGAAATAAATACATTCTTACGTAAAATGTACTGCCTTTACATACTACTCCAAGCAACCAAAAATTATTTCCGTTCCACATGCAAATATTTTCTCAAATAAATCCGTACCCAAGGGGTTAAAAAAATTTGCTCAACTTGTGAAAAACGGATGAATCATTAAAGATCGCGCGCGTGCTTGTTCCTAGGATCGCGGTGCGGTAATGCCGATATTTTTGCGCAGTCAAAGTGAATCTCTCCGAACGGTGAATAAAAGCAAATGATACTCTTAACGACTACCCGCATCAGGCTGCACGTCCGCGGGTAACGTCCAGTCCACTAATTTTCTGGAGTCCCGTTTTAATATTCGCATCCGTTCCGCGAACAGGCTCGCCGTATCGTTGCCACTCTAATAGAATCTGCATGATCTAGGTTTTTGCGTGGATGCCCATTTCCGACAGGCACTCCTGGGCTAGGGTCGTCACCGCTCTCCACGATCGACGATCCTTTCTTGAAGAGCACTTCCGGTCCCGGCGACGACGTTCGCGTTCGCCATCTTCGCGAGTTCTCGCGAAACCGCGCGGATCGCGAATCTGTTCTGAATCGGTGTAAAACATTTCCTGGCGATTATGCGCCAGCCACGAAGCATTATTACACTCGTTCTTTTTTCCCCCAAAGAGAGGAGAGCCGTGCTCTCTCGAGGATGTCTCTTCTCCGTTCTTGCTCCATTTTATCGCGCTCCGCAACGCTGCCACGCGCCTTTCATTTCAGGCCGCGCGGCTTCTTACCACGCCGATTATCCTGCCAATTTATTCACCTTAACTGTCGACCGTAATTGTTCATTCAATTACCATTGCCTATCGGCTTTATGTTTTTTCCATGAAACAACCGAAGTTCCGGTGCGGGCTCCCCTTAATGGGAAATCGGCACACCTTCGTCACTGCCTTCTGCTCCGCGGTCTTCGGACTCATATAAATATGAGCCGTTTATTTTGAAAGTGGTGTAAGTCCATTTAAAAAAAAAATCGAGTCAACTACAATAATAGTTACATTTTTACTAGATCTTTTCATTCTGAGACAACTTGTTACTAATATATTTAAAACCGTTAAGATTTTGTAACACGAAAATTTGCTGGTTAATGAAGCGATGAAAAGGTTTATATTGAAAGTGGCGTAAGTCCCATTGTGAGAGTTTCAAATGGATATGGAAAATAATTTTGCAATAAAATTTTATGGGATCCCAGCTTTATGTTTAATGATCAAAGTAACAGTTGAATTATTAATGTGCAATAAATTTGTTTTAAACAACGGACAGTGCCTGTCCACAGAAAATGCGATTTTTAAAAGGCTAAAAAATACTGATGGTGAAAGAGTAAATTGGTTTAAAGTATGTTGGATGAGATTTTTGAGAAGCGATTCATATAAGTTATTCTATGAAACGACAATGAACGAGGATGCACCACTAAAAATGGATTTACTACCGTAACGAGGAAGACCAAAAACTTTAATAATATCCAGGTGGCATCACTATACAAAAAACCGAGACCACTCACAAACCTAAAATATAAGGACTTAATGGATTTATTACATTATATACCACCTGCACATCACAGTTATTTTAAATCCCTCCCGCGTACACAAACTGGAGAAGACTGAATAATAATTAATAAAACTATATTAATTTTAATGTAAAAATTATTTAACAAAGAATGAAAGTTGAATATCTTTTTGATTTTATAACATAAATGTGTATACATTTATTTTAATTTCAAGGGAAATTTACTTTTCCTATGGACTTGTGCTTTCTTAAGAATTGGAAAGGTCCTTTCATTGATTTTGAAAATGGCGTAAGTCCATTGATAGCCATCAAGAACATATTATTTCTTCAATAATGTTAATTATGCTAATTGGGATGATAAATTTGACACCATTAGAAACCCAAAAGCATTATTCTATTATGTTATCTGTTACCCATATTTTTAAATTTAATGCAAGGCAAACCCTTCAATATCTCGATTCGAGCATAAATGGACTTAAGCCACTTTCAAAATAAACGGCTCATATGTCTCATCTCGATTCAGCAATGACGTATTCTATTCCGAAATTATTCTCGAACTATTCAAGATGGAAGATTTATTTCATTTCGTGTCGAGAAGAAACATTTGTAATGATCGCGCGTTGTTCAGTGGCGCATCTATGAAACAATGAAAGAGATCGGAAATTTCATCTTATAGAAATGATCGGTTAACTTTTAGCACTCCACTGGCGCCTTAGAGGCGTCAATAAAAATTGCTATACTATTATATAATAGTATTTAAAACAATTTTTAGATCGCTACGTTTGCTGTTAAGAAATAGATAAAAATGTGAATGTTCTAAGTACGACTTGTAGTAATTAATTTAATAAATCAACGAAGGAAATAAACTATGTACAACGGAACTATTATATGTAAAAATATTGTTTCGATTTTGGAATGGAATTGCTTCGAGCGCAGAGGTAATTGAAGAAAGAGGCGAATAAAAGGTAAAAATGTATGTCCTGCTAGAAATACTTTTTCGATGAACGTCACAGCAGTGGTAGGGCGTTTTCAATAAAAGATTTTGTCAAATAAATTACTGTGACTGTATACAGATTTTTAGGATGGTTTTCAATGCATACAATCAAAGACGCCACAAAATTTATACAAATATATAATTATAATTTTTGTAGAATACATAAAGCAGTCACTTTTAGCGTTCGCTGTTCCTAGCGTTATTTCTTTTCGGAAATATTGAATAGCTTTATAGAAATAAATTGTTCATCTCCCGTCATTTAACTAATTATATATTTTCCTTAATATGCGATATCGTTAACACTAGGAACTACCAAACCAGTCATTTTGACTGGTCCCTAGTTTTTTCTTTCGCAATTATTGAAGTTATAAAAATGTTTTCGTCGGAAATTTTCGGATGTACTTCTTTCATGGCGTATACCTTGCAATAAAAATTGTATGAAGTTTTAACAGATGCAGTCTCGTTATTATTACAAAGCAATTCATACTTGTTGGATTTATTGTTCGGCAGTTCCAGTGATAAATGACAATGCTCGTTCTCAGAGACTTAAAACCGGAGATTAAGTAATTTGAAAAATTTCTATGAACTCAAGCTTGATCCAAGTTGTAAGAATAATTTTAGGGTTTATCTCGGTTCTTGTATCTCGACGTAACCTTGATAAATATAATAGTAAACCCGACGTTGAGCGTCTACCACACTGTCATCCTCCTGAGTAATTTCTTCCTGTCGATCGCAGATAACGATACGATCGTTTCGTAGGGGACCGTCGCCGCTGTATTTTGATCAACTTGGTAACTACCGGTTAGTTACGTCAAAATAAATCGCTCTGTCTCGCTGGTAATCCTTTGTACACACTGTCACGTTGAGAATTCACCATGTCATCGTGACTACTACGAGCATCGAGCAGAGCAACGAACGATCAAATTGTCCTCCCTTGAATTTTATACACTTAGAAAGCACTAACTCCTTCCGAACACTAATTTCTTCTTTCGATTCATAAAAAATAAAATCAAGGCACTCTTGATTCCTTCCTGGCATGCAAAAATCAGCAGAGGGTGGACGTTTCTGCCATAATTTGGTTGGAGATAACTTGAAACGCAGTAAAAATTAATTTAACAAGTTATTCAACAAATTAATCGAACAAGGAAAGTCTAAGATATTAATTGTTAATATAGCATTGTTTCGTGAAAATTCATAAAAAATTGTTAATCTTTCGAAAGTGTGTGATTCATGAACAAATTCGCATAATTATCAACGCGATTAGAAATACAATTATTATATTGGATTTACTATCTTCCTGCTATTACTCAAAATTATTTATTTACAGTCGCAGGTATCGTTGGCATACATTTTAATAGTTGAACTATGTTTGTTAACGTTGCACAATGCATAGTACAATATTTTATTAATCTAGTAGAATTAACAATTGCATTCATGGAATATTAATTATCTATAATTCACTTAGCTATTTTACGAATAAAAAATATAGTGTTCAATATAATAACTTTTATTTTACGATGTCTTCAGCACAAGGTTATGGTTGATGATAATTTTAAGCAAAACAAGAAAATGGCGTAAATGATCAGGTTTTGATGATAGCTGCATTAGCAGTTAGTTTCGCGTATGGGCAAATTCCGATTTCATATTTACAGAGCTACCAACAATACATATCAAAGTATATGATAATTAGTCTTATTAGGTCAATCGGAAAGTTCTGTTCATCTAGCGTCGAGTAGCCGTAGCTCGAACTGTGAGTAACTATAACCTCTAAAGTAAGGCTAACTTTTTAGTTTGAACATCTGTTAATAAAACTCAGTACACAACAATTTACGCTTGCATCAATAACTTCGTTTTTTTCTACATTGAAGATGTCGAAATTTGAACTGAATAAGCGTCATTTGCGCGAAGTGTTAGTCTTTTGTTTCAATTGGAAGAAAACGGCAGCTGAAGCTCATCGAATGATTGTAGACGTTTATGGCGATAATGCTGTTTCCGATAAAACATGTAGAGAGTGGTTTCGACGTTTTAAAAATGGTGATTTTTCTTTGGAGGACAAAGAGCGTTCTGAACGGCCACGAGTATTCGAAGACGAAGAATTGCAGACGTTGGTGGATGAAGATCCATGTCAAACGCAAAAACAAATTGCAGAAGCGTTAAATTGTGCTCAATCTGTCATTTCCGACCGTTTAAAAGCCTTAGGGAAGGTCTACAAGGAAGGAAAGTGGGTCCCATATGAACTCAAGCCAAGAGACATTGAAAGGCGGAAAACCATCTGCGAAATTTTGCTTGCTAGGCAACAAAGAAAGGGGTTTCTCCATCGTCTCATCACTGGGGATGAAAAATGGATTTATTTTGACAATCCTAAACGTCGAAAAACCATTTGTGATCCTGGCCAACCCTCAACATCGACGCCAAAGCGGAATATCCACGGAAAAAAGGCTTTACTCTGCATTTGGTGGGATCAGGAAGGTGTGGTATACTATGAACTGCTAAAAACTGGTCAAACAGTCACAGGAGATCTCTACCGACAACAAATTATCCGTTTGAGTCGAGCATTGCACGAAAAACGACCACAATATGAAATGAGACAGCGTAAGGTGATTTTGCTGCATGACAATGCTCGGCCTCACGTCTCAAAAATTGTCAAGGAAACGATAGAAGCACTTCGCTGGGAAGTGCTACCACATGCGGCTTATTCACCAGACTGTGCCCCATCTGACTACCACTTGTTTCGGTCGATGGCATACGCACTTGCTGAAGAACGATTTAATTTGTACGAAGATCTCGAAAAATGGATCTCCGCCTGGATAACCTCCAAAGATGAATCATTTTTTCGACGCGGAATTCGCTTGCTGCCCGAAAGATGGGAAAAAGTCATCGCTAACGATGGACAATATTTTGATTAACGTACTTTTTCATTTTCTTTCATGAATAAAGCTATACTTTTTGTAAAAAAACGGACGGAACTTTGCGATTTACCTAATACTAATCAGCGACTGCGGACAACTTCCGAACGCTTCGTCACTTTCTGATTAAATAGACACCGTCCTATCGATTCGCAACGCGATCGCTATCGTCGAAATTCACCATTGTCCCTCCGGATCGCAGAAATATCGCACAGAGCGCGACGCGTGCGGTGTCGTGACAGTAGCGTGGCGGTGTTTCACGGGAACGCATTCTATTCCAATTTGGTTGGTGTCTCATTATCGTTGATTCCGCAGATTTTATCACAAAGGATCGCAGGGGCTCGTGCAAACAGAGAACAAGATCGGCCTGTGCCTTCTGGCCTCTCCCTTGCTGTCTTCGTCCCCATTCGGCTCGCGAACGTGTCCATGCATTAATGCCGTGGCACACGCACGTGTCCTACGCGGCTGCATAGATCCTGGCAGACGGCGCGTCCATTTCCTGTTAATTAAATTAGTGTATCGGCCGCTGTCCAGTGTCGTGCAGGGCCCGTGAGTCGCGAGACTCACTCTCTCTCTCTCTCTCTCTCTCTCTCTCTCTCTCTCTCTCTCTCTCTCTCTCTCTCTCTCTCTCTCTCTCTCTCTCTCTCTCTTGCTGTCTGTCTCTCTGTCTCCGTCTCTGTCCCTGTCACTTGTTTCTATGGCCCTCTTTTTTCATCTGGGACGAGTTTAACGACCCCTTTCGCCTCTCCTTTTTAGCCTTTGCTACCTTCATCTTCATCAGTCCTGGCCACCGATTCCCAAGAGGCTCGTATCAGGC
Organism: Agapostemon virescens; assembly: GCA_028453745.1. Lineage (NCBI taxonomy): Eukaryota > Metazoa > Arthropoda > Insecta > Hymenoptera > Halictidae > Agapostemon > Agapostemon virescens. The sequence continues at coordinate 15,456,289 of CM052093.1, read as the reverse complement.
GCGGCTGTTGTTCTCATTAGGATAAAACAGAGGAGTCCACCCGTTAACCGGATTATCAGACACGGGAGTACGCGTAAGCCGACTATCCGCCTATCTGGACGATGGTTAGGCGCGGTTTGCCAAACGCAAAGGTGTCCGTCGACTACCGATTGAGTCATCCCCGTTCTTTTCCTTATGCTTCGCCGGCTGGTTTGTCGATATCGATGATGGAAGCAGAAAAAATCATCATTTTTGTACCTTACTTGATCTTTTCTTGTAAGCGTTAAAGGATGAAAGGATGATCGTATTTTTAGAAAATGTATTTATTTTATTGCATGATTGCTGTGGGCAAACAAGCAAGATCTTCATTCATCAGTCTCAAAAAATGCAGTTACCATCTTGGTGTGTTATCTACGTTGTGTGTAAATGGAATTGGTATGAATTGAGTGTGGAAATGGAAATGGTATTTGTATTAAATTTGTGCTCCATAATATATTTACTAGTAATTTACTACTTTCGATATCTTCGAAGATGAAAGAATGAATTTATCTGTTTCCAATAAAAATGTTTAGAGTTTTGCGGAATCACCTTGATTTCTTACGATAGATATCAAAGAGCGTTTGTTGGCTTCGATGTTTTAACAATGAATTTACGATGTTTATTTCTGTGACAATTCTGCCATTCGCGGGGTTTATCGACTTTTCCAATCAACAGAATAATAGCCTTTGTATCGTGTTTGATTTTGCACGGTAAATACAAAAGAGTGAAAATATCTAGAACAAAAAAAAATGTTTTAAATGATTTTTATTTGTCCCGCAATTCTCTCGTTATCGACATTTTCAATAAATGGAATTATTGTTTTGCCTCCAATTTAATTTTCTACGTTAAATACTGAAGGCTGCCAATTCTTTCAGTCTTTCAACTATTCGACGCTTTTTTTTTTAGTGAAAACAGCAATTCTCTATAATAAATACGGAAAAACAAGATACACATAATCGAACAAAAAATATATATATAAATGCATATCTACTTTGACGTCTGTGGCACCGTTAAACAATCAATGTTTCCATAAACGAAGCATAATCTTCGTGCCTAATTTGATTTCTTTCAATAAATATCACAGAATGAACATGCGTGACAATTTCAAAGAAAAATATTAGGTCTACCGGAAAGTTCTGTCCGTTTCTATCACAACAAGTCTCGACACGTAAGCACATATTTATTTGACGCATGTGTGCCTCCCTATTTTTATCATTTAATGTATACATACTGACGTAGCAAATTCACTGAAATAAAGTTTTTTTAATTAATTAATTAATTTTAATAAATTAACCTCAGGCCCCATGCTGTTTTGGGGACTCGTAAAAAAATTGCAGAACTAGGCTGGGAAATTCTGTTGCATCCACCACCATATTCCCCGGACTCAGCACCCTCCAACGATCACTTGTTTTTGCCCTTACAAAATTTTTTGAGTGGCAAAAAATTAAAAAATGAAGAAGATATCAAACAAGCACTGGTTCAATTTTTCGCATCAAAACATAAAACATTTTTCGAAAATGGGATACACAAATCGCCCTTATGATGGCAAGAAATCGTTAATAATAATGGCAATTACATTACTTAATAAAGTTTATTGACGGTAATAAAAATTTGTATTTTGTTTTATTGTAAAAAACGGACGGAACATTCCGGTAGACCTAATAGATTTCAGATGTTTAGCATTTCAGTTCTCCGCCATAAATTTTTGCACATGCGTGTATCGAGTCAATTACTGCTCGAACATGGAAAAGAAAACATGAAAGTGAAAATAAAATCGGAAACGAGCCGTTAACCGGATTATTGGATGTGTTAGGGCGACTACATCGCCGGAGGTCAGGAGTTCTGAGTAAAAGGCTTCGTTAGTCTGAAATGAAGCACACCAGGAAAGTTCGACAGCATTAGCTCTTCGTGGAATTACATCACGGGTATATTTAACCAAGAACGATCGATCGGTATACTCTTCTTACGAACAAACAGAATTAGAAATAGATTAGGGCACTGTGTCCATTATGTCGCAATCTGTGCATCAAACCCACTCCCATAAACTGCGCATCAGAATCACTTGTGCCCCACATAATCGCATTATACACTTCATTTTGGACCAAATATTTTTATTTAGTTTCTTAACTATTTTTTGACACCATCACTTCATACTAGTACAAATGTTTATATTTAGCTTATCAATTTAAAGGATCCAGAGAATAATGTCTGTTGTTATCAACGTTTCGTGTAAATAGAACGATAGTATTTCCATTAAATTTGTATTTCCATAGTATAACTACTAGGAATATACTATTTTCAATATCTTAAAAGATGAAAACGAATTTATTTATTGCTAATAAAAATTGTAAGAGTTTTTGAAACCACCTTGATTTCTTATGATGGATGCCAAAGAGTGGATGTTGGATTTTTCAATATCTGAGAATTTTTCAAAACAAACCTCCCTGTCGCATAATTTCCTAACTCTTCAACTTCACTCAATTGCTCGATTGCAATTGCAATGGAGCAACGTACGACCAATGTTTCAATCGATGATCTACAGCAATGATAATATTTTTTCTTCCTCTGAAGCTAATCGGATGTACGGTGTCCACAGACGTTGCATTCAGCCTTCTAAATTGTATACGAAATTAAAAATTTGAATTTAAATTTCTAACTCTGCAGCTTTGCTCAACATCGTTCAGAGAGCACAAACAAATTTCCTGCATGCATCCATTGCAATTGCAATGGAATAACGTACGACCAATGTTCCATTTGAAGATCTACAACAATGATAATATTTTTAATTCTAAATTGTATACGAAATTAAAAATTTGATATTACAGTTATAAATAATGCCTCGAGGCGTTCTAGAATGAAACGAACGTATATTTATTAAGTAACAATATTTAAACCGAACTTTTATTTAAGAAGTATAGGAATAAATGCACGAATCGGTTGTGCACATCGTTAGTATGTAAGACGGTAAGACTGATGTGCTGAAGTCGTCAAAGTCGGTAGACTCGCAGCCTAATCTGATCCGGCCGCGGTTGCGAAATTGAAGCGGGTGAGCCAGGCCCGAAGGAATCAGATATTTGCAACTAGGTTGCCACATCGGTGAAAGGTCATCATCGGGGCTAAACTCGGAAGAGGAAGCCATTGTTCAGAAACAGAAAATGGTTTCTTATTTTCTTTTTTTTCTTGTCGATTTTTTCGTTTTTAGAAGCACGATGGAGAGCGATTCTCGTTTCAGTTAGCGGAGCCTCTAAGAGGCGGAACATTATCGGGGGTCACGATCGGCACGAATTAAATTTGCGGAGCTCCACTGACAGCCCTGTTAGGAAGGACAGGACTTTGTTGACTAGACCGGAAGTCGCCAAGTAGGGAAAACTCGGCGCACCGGCCGAATATAATGCGACGAGCCGGTGACAAGTATGGTAATGCAACGCGAACAAGCATACGTGTCTAGATTTCAACCGCGTTCTGCCTACGCCGCCGCGGCCAGCTACTCGCATGGAATTCACCACCACCGGACTGAATTTCCAAAAAACTTAATTGGATAATTGCTTACTTCGGACTCGGCTATTACTTGCTCCGCGCCGCGCGCTCGTCTTCATAAATTGTTTCGTAATTGCACGGCGCATGTGAATGGATGCCACGTACACCGTCGCTCTCTCGCAAAATATTTCATCATACGACTCCAAAATCTTTATGCAAATCGTTATTTTTATAGCTCGAGCCAAATGGAAGATTTCCCGTGACGAGAACGCGGTTAAATATTTATTATTGCCGATTATTCGACTTTCCATAAACCCCGTGGCATCTTTCAACGCGAATTTGATTATTTTTCATCTGAAGCAAAATCATTTATTTATGTTTGAGAATTTATTGTATAATTTTATGGTAACATGCTGAACATTGTATGCAAGTTTTTTATTTCAATGGAGACACTAGGTAATTGTATAAAATTAATTCAATTACCAATGTGTCATTAGATGTGATTTAACAAAGTAGAGAACGTGGGAAAGAAATGATTAAAGAACAAAATAATATCTATCGATGAAAGCAACACAATTTTCTGAAAATATTCTACACACACATACCTAATTGCGCTATGACACGCTAAACCGTGGCTTATCTTCTCAGTTAGTCTCGTGACTTTATGCATAGGATACAATTTTTTTTTTCTCTTGTGAAAAATGTGCAATTATTGTTTTATTTTATCTTGACATTATAATACCGCGAGCATTACCCTCGACAAATATATTTTTTAATTGTTCACATCTATAAAATTTACGTTAAATTTAATAATTTATATTAGAATACAATTTTAGTGTCTGACATTAAAAGCAACTGCTCAGTCATCTCAGCTCTCGAAATTATGCAGACTTGTAAATTACAAGCGAAGCCATTTATATTAATTAAACCGGAGAGGTATAAAATATGAATAATAGTTGCAGCATACGTAGCAAAAGATATTTCCGAGCAACGACCACCGCGACAAGGAAAAGGAGCTAAAGCGACCAATGAAAGAAAGCAGAACGTTTGTTAGTGGGGCATAGTTCTTGCTACAGGCTGGGTTAGGCTATCTCTAAATCCGTGTCGCAAGAATTCGAATAAATCAGTTGACACGCCGGATTTATTCTAATTCATAGAGACTCGTTGCCACTAATGATATTCCAACCCACGCCTCGACACACGTTAATTACACGCTCGTGACGCTCGTGAACAATGTAAAGCACAAATTGGCTGGCTAATATCGGCCGTTGCATATATAGAATCGAGCACGTGTCCGGTACAGTGCTGAAAAATGGCGACGTTGAGTCAACACGCTCTCGCATTGACGACCGATAGGAATTCACACTTATCGAATCGTTTCTGATCTTTAACGCTGTCCTACCACCGTCGATCGACAACGATCGATTTCCCGATGTTTCATTCTACAGTCATTGAAATTATAAAAATGTTTCCATGAGAAACAATTGAATGAATATTTTCAGTGGAGCGCACATTACAATAAGAACGACGCAAAGTTTAAATTAATTAATTCTCGTCATTTTTATAAGGTACCATGCATCTGTTATTTTTATGGCTTGGTAGGTTCGGTGTTAACCAATTTACTGCGGAATTTTGTTTTATAAATCTCTCTCGGGATGCGGAATTAAAATCAGGCAAGTATACACGTCGAACGCAGGGCAAATACTCACTTTATAAATTTTACGAAAAGAAGCACAGCATAGCAAGGACAATTAAAATGTTATTCGATAAAAAATGAACAATTCCTTTTTCAAAAGGGTCATTGTTAATAAAAACTTGTCGAAAAATAATGACATTCATAAACCAGAAAAATTAAACAGTATTCAGTGTACCAAAGATAGTAATCTAAATTTGTTTATAGAATACGTAGCAGTTTTGTGAATTATATCCGGGAGACATACCACGTATTATCGTCTGCATCTTTTTACTATGCCCCGTTATATTTTTATCCTTGCCGACGTTAATCTTACATATTCGACGCGGCGACCAAAATGGCGCCACTGTAATGCACGAAGTGATTGCCTAAATTTCACCTGTCAATATGTGTAATTTAGAGTTAGGTTAGTACTTTGGTTGTTTGCACGTGGTGTACCGACTAATTTGTTGTTAACTTATTAGCTTTAACCACCTTCTCAAAGGACTACCTTCCTTTGCGCAGTAAGTTTTGCAAATTTGTAAATTTTGTATATTTGTATATACAACAAAGTTCACGGGGAACGAATGACGAGGAGGTTATGCGACCGTGTCATGTTTCTAACTTCTCTGTGAAAATTCCAAAAGACCTTTAGTGTTTACTGTCGACTTAAGTTTCTAAAAGGACTACTGTTTATATACACGGTGCCTCCCTTCTCTTTATTGCCTGCTAGGCGTCCTCCAAGGAGGGGGTAAGGCTCGCCAGGGTAACTTTCCTTCAGGTATAAACAATTCATCCGCAGTGTGGTCAGATTTGCGTAAACATGTGTCTACCTCTGTTTACTATTAATATATCTTTTTATATATCATAAGCTGTCAATATTAGTTGCCGTCAAACCCCGCCATTGACGCCATTTTCTTGTTTTGACATGCGATAAAGATTTTCAACTCACAACCATACAAGTTTCATGCAATATCATAATTTATAATAGCATCGAAAATGTCGAATTTTCTGCCTGGAAATTACGATTTGCGGACAGCATGGATTTTCTGTTAGCATTTGAAGAAATCTGTTGCAGAATAGCATCGAATGTTTGTCGAAGCTTACAGTTACCATCAAATGTAGTTATGTAGTTACCGTCAACCCGCTTCATTAACGCCATTTTCTTGTTTCGACATCCGATAAAGATTTTCAACTCGCAACCATAACAGTTTCATACAACAGCATAGTTTTTAATAGCGTTGAACGTGTCGAATTTGGTAAATCACACACATGCTCTTGGTAAATCACAGTGCTTTGAGTAATTTAAAAAATTCAAAAATAGCGATTTTGACGGAAGAAACGAAGAATGTGGAAGACCACTGAAAAAGATCGAAAACAGCGAATTGCAAGCATCTTTGGATGAGGATGACGCTTAAACGCAACAACTCGCGGATCAATTAAATGTGACACAAGAAGTCATCTCCATACGTTTGAATGCCATGGGAAAGATTGAGAAGATAGGAAAATGGGATTAAAAGGCAACGCAAAGTGATCTTGCTTCATGATAATGCACCATCGCACACAGCAAAACCAGTCAAGGAAACGATTGAGGCGTTTTGTTGGGAAATACTTTCGCATGCGGCTTACTCACCAGACCTGGCTCCATCCGATCATTATTTATTTACATCGATAGGACACGCCTTTGCTGATCAGCGCTTCGTGTCTTACAAATACATACGAAAATCACTCGATGACTGGTACGTCTTAAACCTTAGCTTTCCAAGAACTCCTCTCAGGCGACATTGAAAATTGTCAAACTATAATTCAAAACAATTTACACATTTTAAACACGTTGGTGACCGATGACGAGTTAACTCGTCCTTGCACTTGCATTGTGTATTTAAATTTATGAAACCCAGGGCGATATAGAATATTGCAAAAGCTTTGCGCAATATTTTAAAAGTTATATAAAAAATATGTCCAAAGTTTAATTTCATTTCATTCAGTATAAATAAAATTGATTGGAGTTTATTTAGAATGTTTTACTTTACTTCCATATTCAATTACAAAATAATAGCCGGTCAGCAAAGTATTAAAATTGAACTGTTGCATATACAAGTGATATCAATAAAGTGTATATGCGTGAAAAGAAATGAACCATGGATAATGGAACTATTGTAGGTCAAAAACTGTCTCGATTTTGGAATTGAAATTGCTTGGCGTATAAAGGGTTAAAAGAGCAACAGTCTTTTTTGGCGTGGCATGCACAAAGTGTCAGAGAGATGCGAAAATACTTCGAATATAATATTCCGTACGATTTTCATACAACAAACGTGTATTTTCTCTAAAAATAATTCCGGTTGTCAGTGAAGCGGTATCGTGGTTCTAAGCATGATCTCGTAACTTTTCGAGCACACTTTGTATTTTCGCGGGCCCGATGATGGATCGAGTGGTTTGATACCGATCCGGCCGGCCGGTTGCACGGGAACGGTAAAAATCTCTGACACAGAACAGATCGAAGGCACAGGAGTAAGTCGTCGAAACGCGTAGCATGCTCGCAGCGGCAAGATTTATGGTTGCGAGGGGGCCGCGGGCCGAGCCGGGCGTAATATGCACGCGTTCCCCGTAGATGATGCGCGTCTCCCTTCGTTACTATCTGGCGTGCAGCTCGTTTTTCTCCTCCTCCCGTCCCATTCATCCCTCCCAGGAGTTCTCTCTGGCTTTTTGTCCCGTTCTCACGTCACTCCTCCCGGTGCCGAGGGCTCGATAATTCGCGTTTGCAAGCCCAGATGCTGTTTGTATCATGACGCGCGCGTATGCATCGGTGTGTGCGGAGGCAACGGGCATTAGTCGATCGTAGATTATTGATGGCTTCATCCTCTTGGCACTACCAGGTGGTCAGATTCTGGTCTGTTTCCAACGGGCGAAGGAAGTATCGGCAATCGAACCTGGAGGGTGAACGATCTCTCTCTCTCTCTCTCTCTCTCTCTTGCTCTGTTCGTCTTCTTTTCGGGATTGAGAGAGGCTAACGAAATGTTGGAGGGATAGAGAAAGAGAGCACGCAACGGGTTTGGTTTACAGCGTGGTGATGTTTGACTAATGCCTCGCAGTTTTGGCTTTTGTTGCTCGGTACCGATTGCCCGCTGCGATCCGCCAAATAGAGTATCGGTCGGCTAACCAACCCTCGGGCTGCAGGCTCCTATGAAGCCACCCTGATCGACGACCCGCTGCGAAGCGCCACTGCCAAAAGGCTTGTCACAACCACCGATTACCTTTAGGTGCATCGTCGAGCGGCCTTCTCTTTGTACCTGGATTTCCTCCGTAATTCAACCTTATTTTGCGAATCGATAGCCTGATTCGGAACGCTGGGATAAAGCTCTCTAGGAGCTTGTCCTGCTCCGGGATCGAAAAGCAAATTTCGGTTGCAACGTTAGATTGGCCACAATGTATTTGCCCTTCTCTTTTCACACATCTTTTCTGATCTCCGTACATATTTCGTCTAGGGATTCCTGATCCCATAACGGTATACTGATTATATTGTTACGGGTTCGGGACGAAATACTAATAAATCTTTATTAACTAACACGTTGAATGCCAAGCGAAATTTGCATGCTTCGAACAAGTTTCATTTGTTTCATTTATAGAAATGATCAGCGTTATTGAAAAAAATTGTTAGTTACTAAAAACTAAAGTTTTCACCTGGTACTATAATCTGGTTAATTTTGGCAGTACTGCGTTAATGTTCAATGTTGTTAATTTATTGATAACCGTTCTTAAACGATGTAGCGGTGCCGGTCACCGTTGACCCCTGTGGCATTCAACGTGTTAAATAGAGGAGGAGTACTCAGCTTTGCGTCCATCCTCAACGACGTTCGTCAACCGACTCTGTCATGTCTCCGTTGTATCGTCGTCATTAAGACGACGCGGCAACGAAGACCATTTGGCGCGATGTCTCGATATCGTAACATATCGATACTCGTAACAATATAATTCCTAAATGATAGTTTTAGCAAGTACTGCTGAAACCCCTGAGTAGGGAGGCTGGAAGAAATTCAACCTGATCGTGCGTGGTATAGTACAGTCAATTGTATAATTAACGAATACACTCTGATCTCCCGATTGGCGATTTAGGACTTCGAATGGGAAGTTTTTATACCTGTAGAAAGAATGACAACGGCAATTACCAAGATAGTATCGGCGATGTCTTCGGGACAAGAACGGAGTTGTGTGAGTGTAATAAAGCTCGTTGGTGAAAATTTTGAAGTATACCGGAACGGCAGTGTAATAGTTATCGTTTATCGTAGCTCGTGTACGTCTCAATTGGCTATTGTTGACCGCGAGACGCAATCGTTTCTCTATTATATTCTTCGGGCGACCTGTAGCTCGTAGGAAATCAACCTGGCAATTTGTGGTGAGCTACAGCCGCGACATTAAAACACGTATCAGAGTTTACAAGCATTCCCCCTTCGGCCGTGAAAAAATCCTATCGGCGATCGTGCATTGTCGTAAACTTATCAGTATGTATAACGCGTTCACGATAAATCATTGCTACGGCCGCTGGAACTCGTAAATCGCGAGCGACACTCGCGAACCGCTCGCGAAAATGTCAAACGGTTGCCGTTTCTTCCGTTTACGGCTGTTTAAAAGAGTTTCAAATCAACTGTCCCATCGACCAATTGATTGTCGCTGCTCTCCTGCGAAAATCTGCACCTTGGTCTCCAGACGAAACCGGTCGAAATAAATTAATATTTATTAAATTTTAATATAGTTCGCTTAAGTTGGAAAGGTTTTGCCTTTTACTGTACCCTTTTTCCTAAAATTTTTGTCTTTTACTTTGAAAGTTCACACTTCTAATTGCGATTAGTCTATTATAACATTCAAAAGTGATTTATAGTAATTTTTATGAATGATACCAGCGACGTAGGAATAATCTTGAAGTGCTATACTATTTTCTCACACTGGGAAGTACCACACTGTAAATTTATTAAAATATTTTTGAGTGTGTGGCTTAAGATTAAAAAACTGAAATGTTCGAAAGAAGTTAAAGAATTTCCATATTTAAAATTGCTTATACCGACACGAAAATTAGTGTTCATTAAGAAAGGTATTTCAAGGTTCACACCATTTCGCATCATTGTAGATGCACACGAAAAGTGGAAATCATGCTCGCCAACCTATAAGATTTCTTCTTCAAAATTGTAACTTATCGTACGTGTTATAGTTGTATTCTTATTGAAAATTTAAGCAATACGGTTCGCAAATCTATGTCAATCATACAATTTTATTTAGAAAATTTAATTCACATTGGTGAACGTTGCGACGAACTGAAACGTTCAAAGAATGTATTATGTAACAAAAAAATTTGGTACAAAATTGAGTTAATTTCGCACCAAACTTTTGCAATACATCTTCGGTGATTCTAAACGAAGATTTTCGTTGTACCAGTTTTCCCACATAATTTCTTGACATGTTGAATACTGGAACCATGTAAAATGAAATGTCTGGACTTTGGAATTAAGATAGCTTCGAGTGCAAATAGTTGAAAAAGTGATCGTCATTTTAACACTTTGTCATGCGAACGTTTCATCAGGATTTTTTCGAGGTTTTTGGAGATCATGAATCTTCAAATTTTATTAATATCATCGTCAGTTCTCATTTGTTTTCAATCCTGCTATTTTCATGAAATTTTGAGGATATATGTAAATAAATGTAACATTTTTTTTGCATTACATATATATTTATTTATTAATATTTTAGTGAGTACTTAGTATTTCTCTTTTAGACGATACGAAACAAAACGATCTCCGAGGTGTAACGCAACTCCACAAGACTTACACATTAACACTTTGACTGCCATGTCAACCATATGTGGGTAACAGACTTATTTGTCCATGTTTGAAAGTAAATTTTTACGTTAATATATTCGTTTCACTCAATTTAGTTGATATCGGGAGAATACGAGAAGATTGAAAGTGAACCATCTGCCATACATTTAAAATTTTTAATTGTTGCTTTATTAAATAAAATACTTTGATTCTGTGGAATTTTTGAGGTTGTTAGTTCGGCAGTTAAAGTGTTAAATTTGTTGTCTTTCTTTTCTTGTTTTTGGAACACACATGGTGCTTTCTTCGTGTTCGTTTGTCGTTTTCGGAAATTTTTATTATCTGATGTTGCTTTAGCTGACCGGAAAGTCTGTCTGAAAAAGAAAATGTTTTTTTTCTTTGAAAACACTGTCAACACTGAGGATCGGTCTCGCGTAGCGTGCAGTTTTGTCGCAACCGCCTGTTCAGCGGGAGTACCGCGGCGGAGAACCCGCCTGTAACGAAAGGGTTAAAAGTGTCGCAACATTACTGTGTCGGACAGTACGACTCATCAGGGTCAAGAAAGGGTCGAGGAAAGCAGCGTCGGTGCGCGAGAGGATTCGCGTGCATGCGCCAGCCTGTTCAAAGAGGTTAACAATCGTGGGGCTCTTGTAGGAAACGTGCGGAGATCTCGAAATGACGAAAAAGGGGTGGCAGACGAGAGTGGAACGAAGAAGGCCGAAGAGAACGGACAATCGCCGGATGCCGGAGCCGGAGGGCCGCGCAAACGTGAGCGCAGGTGTGCCCGGTTTGTACGTCGAGCGCCGCGACAGCGGTATTAACGTGCCCCTATATCGATATCGTTATAATATGCAAATACGCTCGCACATGCGAGCCTAGCCGGAGATTTAAGAGCTACGCGTGTTGTTCTGACCGGAGGAGGTACCTGGAAAGGAGATCGCGATCCGTCCGACTTCTGTTTCCAATCGAAGATCTCTATTCGTCCCCGCGCCATTTTCCTTGCGTCTTCATCTCGCTTACCCTCGGCACGCGTCCCCTTTCAGGCGCCATCTTGGTTTCAGAATTTCTGACGACAGCAACCTTAGATCGCACCGTAAAAGAGGATGGGAACCACGAAAAACTCTGCTCTTAGGTAAAAGCAACAATTGCAGGAAAAGCCAGTAGGTTCTCGAAGAAGAAAAACTGATACAAGGCAGATATTCGTGCAAAATAAAAATTTATGTCTCTCTTCAGTAATTTTAAATTGTTGCACTCCAAGCAATATGAATTCTTAACTCCGAGGCATTTTTTGCCCCAGAAGAATTCCATTGTACGTGGTTCATTTCCTTTCATGTATATCGAATTTGTTACTAGTAATCGTATGCGCAACACTTCAATTTTCACTAACTTCTTAACCCATTGATTGCCACGCAAATTTAGCGCGTCTTGCCCTGGGTGCCACGGTTTTACTTTAATATAATTAATTTAATATATAGTTTTAATAATAATTTTAATAATAAAAATTGATAATCAATATGTCCTCTACACTATATACATTTTTCATTCATTCTTTCTAATAGTTCCTAACTCAAATAGCCATCTGTACCTAATCTAAACTTGCAGCACCCACTACGAGATATCTCGTAGCTGGCAGTTTTGGTACAGATGCTAGTTGGCAGTCAATGGGTTAACCTTTTCACTTCGAGCGCCGGATATATCCGGCATCCACAATGATGTGTATACAAAAAACATGTCAACTATAATTGGTCTAATATTTTTAGAATAACTAATATAATTTTGTATAAGTCTTTCCATATTAAAAATGTGATGAACACGTGCTATATTAGAGCAACAATTGTTTTATTAAGCATAGTAATGATTTAAGACTTAGAAGAACGTATATACCAAAAACCACGAGCACTGTGCTAATTTCTGGCGCGTGCTTCCGTTCGGTGACGGCACTTCGGCGGACTGGACTGCCGAAGGGAAAGGATTAAATACCAACATTGTCATGTAATAATTGTTTTAAATAATACTCTGACCATTTTTAGTGTAGCCTCGGAGGCTAAGGGTTAATATATTGGCAATACACTCCCAACCAGAAAGATAGCACGTGTACAGACGTTGGAAAAATACAGCAGCTCTTCACTCATTACAATTTCGAACGATAGAAGTAACAGGAAATAAAGGACAGTGTGTTTATTCCTAAATGACCACCATTGGATATGTATATATATCTTGCAAGCGTGCTATCATTTTGTGCTTGATACACCATACTTTTGTTTCCGTCGACGCGTACAATATTTCCGGATATTATGACTCGTATGTAGAAGGTTTCCAAACGCAAAATTGCACATTATCGTTACGAGATTGAAGATAGCGTGCATGCAAGCAAGTGATAAAAGTTCCCATTATCCGTCCACTATTTTCTGTTTCACCTACTCGTTTTAATCACACACGCACGAGAACCTACTGATCAGAGATGGGAGGGTATCCATTGCGTTTGTCGTCGAAACTAATGTGGAATTTGAATTCTCAGCTCGCGCCCAGGAGACAATGCCACTCAATATTCTTCGCAATATAAGTATACTGTAGCACACGAAAGTATTCGGACACTCTTCAAACCTAAATAACTTTTTTAAGATTGGACCAAACGTCTTGACTTTTCTTGAGCAATTAGTTGCATTGATTTAATAAATGATAAACAAAATAAATTTTGTAAATATTGGAACTGATGTGAATTACATGATCAATAAAAAAGGAACTTTTTAAATATTTTTTATTTGAGCCACGCACAAAAACGTGAACGAAATTCTTACATCTTTCTACGCGTGCCATTTTTTCCCGCGTCGATCGATTTCGGTGAGATTTTCAGCATGTGTATAACTAACACAGTTCTGAAAAACGCATATTTTAAATTTTCATTACGAGTTGAAATAAAAATGTTTTAAAAAATGTCTTTTCTACTTTCCGACGTAATTTCTATCAATTGGAATTATTTCAAAATTATTTTTGCATATCATTTAGTAAATCAATGCTTCTATTTGCTCCAGAAAAGTCAAGTCGTTTTGCTCAAGTTTGAAAAAGTTATTTAGATTTGAAGAGTGTCCGAATACTTTCGTCAGCCACTGGGCCTCTCGAGCTTTCGACACCGAACTAACCACGCAGAATAACCGCACAGAATCGAATGAGAAACAAATGAGAGCACCGCACAGAATGAACCGCGAGGCCTCCGCAGGACCATCTTAAACAATACTCGAAACCATACTCGCCATTCATCCCTAATCGTTAATTCATCCCTAATGAATTCTTCGACGAATGATACTCTTTTAGTATATGATACCGCGCATTGTCGTCGCTTCGACCAGAGTTAGATCGAGGTTAGTTTATCGATAAGCTAGCGTTGAATTCATTTTAAAAATCTCGCAACGTTTATCGCCCCTCGCTCGGTACACGGACAACATGTGTCTTTCCTTTCGGATATATTTTTCGCAAGCATTGCAAGAGTTAATGAAAAATCATCGGGGGTCACGCAGCGGTGTCGGTTGACTTTTTCTTCGCGAGGTAAGGAGAGAGAGAGAGAGAGAGAGAGAGAGAGGCGCGAGAGAGCGTTATTAAATATGCAACGAACGATCGTGCTGAGTTATGAGGTACAAGCCGCGAATTGGAAGCGTGTGATCTATCGACGGGCAAATAAAGAGGTATTCGAGACTCGAAGAAGGCCGAGGCGAACGTTATCGCAATCGATGATCTGCTATCCGGTTGCCTCAGCTAACCAGAATGCCCCTTGTTTCTTCTAAATATCAGAGCCGTGGCTGGTGGTGCAAGCCTAGGCTGCTGCCCCCGGGGTTGTGTGCCGGCTGCCTATTGTAATTGTATCTCTACCACCGGTAACTGGACGTTTAATGAACACTTAAGATAACGATTGAAATAAAGATACCGTGGGAGCGAGTCCACGCCGCCACGTACACACCACCAACCCGGTCGCGGTCTACGTTTGCCGCGATCACTTCTTTACTTGGCCACGAGGTCGTTCCTTCGAAGATACAACGCGGAGATTTTCTGGAGGGAATAGGATAGATAACCGAGCCACGTTAACGAGTCACGGCTCTCCGCTCGTTTTTCTGGGGCTCGTCCGGGAAGGTGGTTGAGGCCCCGACGATCTCTGCCTGCGCGCGCGGGTGTGTCGACAACCACGATCAAATCTCTCTCTCTCTCTCTCTCTCTGTCTCGCCTGATTTATATTTTTGTCAAGACGCAAATGCCGTACAGAGGAATCATAAAGAGCGGGAGATGCGGCCCCCGGCGACGTTGCCAACCACTTCGATACCGATACTCCATTGCTGATGGGACACAAGTGTGTTTAGAATCAGGAATATTGTTAACCCCTTGCGTAAGCACGGATACGTGTGAATCGATTTCAAAATGTTACATGTGCCCATAATTATGAAAGTGGTCTAAGTCATATATTTCTTGTTTCAAGATATTTAATGAATTGCATTTGAATAAATTGAAAAATATTTTTACATTATGCGACATTTTAATTTAGAATTTTATTAGTCTTGATTAATGCAGATTTATTATGAATATGAAATTTTGGCTGAATTTCATACGAAATTCTGCTCGCGCGCCTGGCCGGTGAACGGTCGAACGCTCTCGTTCGAGCACGTGTTAGTTAGCGCGCTTTTCTCTCATTGGCCAGTGATTTTTCGATCGTAACTCGAATTTCCCAAACATACCGGCGATGCTCCAGTCCATTGTAAGATGATCGGTTTGCCCACACGCATGCACAGAGGACCATTCATCCTACAAATATTTATAGCGGATTCGAACGTAGACGATCGATCTGCGAACCTGCTTGCGAAATGTTTGAGCCCCATCGCTACCAGGTTTTCTAGCAGGTCCAGGACGAAACGCTCCTTTTTCTTATCTCTCTTCTGTAACTGCGTCACGCATTTCACCGACCGCCGAAACAGCCTGTACATCTAATTCGTAGTAACAACAGCGAAACGATCGAGCTTTCGAATGCGACAAATTAGAGCTGAAATAGTTCTTCGGTGATCGTGCTGTGTCGGGCCAAACACGGCCGTTTCGCGAGAGGTTTACGACAAAGCGAGATTCGAAATCGGGCGCACTGGTGTGCACGGTGAAAGAGCGCGAGATACGAACCATATCTGCACGGTATTGGTCAATTGCACGCGGCTGAATCGCGGCTCGCAGGGACGTTTGATTTAACGGTAGTCGATTTGTACCGGCGAGATGAATCACGATCGGCGGGCTCCTTTCGCGGCCGGAACAACACGTGTTGCTTGAAAGCAAATGTATGTAGCCCCGTGGTCGGCAGCCCGTTTTCCAGCGAGAAAAAAGAAACTGCCACGGCTCGACAATGCCGCGAACCAACTGAGTCATCGTCGCTCACGAACAACACGGGGCTCGGTTAATATATTTATCACGATGTCGAGCAAAGGTCGCCGAGCCGACAAAGTCTGGCGACAAGGCGATCGCGATCGTTGATGCAGCGTGCACCGAATCCGAGCAACGCGTTTCACTTTTGACCGATCGAAACCGTTGCGATCGCGCGGCACCTTTCGAAGTCCCGGAAGCCACCTTTTCTGCCATAGAAAATCAACTATGCAGCTGTAAACGCGGTGTGCCATTTGAAAAGACGCGATTCGATAAGGTGCACAATCCCTACATACTTTAGGTGAACTTTGCGTGATCTTTTTTTTTCGCGAATACGGAATCTCTTGCAGCAGGATTTTAATACATACTTTGGCAAATGAATTATTGCTTCGAGCCTTTGTTCTGTACGAATTGCCGCTAGTTCACG
Organism: Agapostemon virescens; assembly: GCA_028453745.1. Taxonomy (NCBI): domain Eukaryota; kingdom Metazoa; phylum Arthropoda; class Insecta; order Hymenoptera; family Halictidae; genus Agapostemon; species Agapostemon virescens. Next base: position 15,439,509 of record CM052093.1, on the reverse strand, counting down.
GCAATAATGTTCTAACTGATGAGAGTAGATTTAACGTATTTTGAATTCACAAAATTATATCTATTGTTGTGAAAGTTTAAAGTTATGAAAGTCCGAGTTCAATATGGATTAGTATAAAGCTCAAAGCATTCTTGCCATGTTCACAAATAGAAAGATCGGTATGCTCGCGCACACGTTCCCGCGCACGTTCTCACGATTTGTACAAGTTCAGAATGATCTAACGGATCATTCGATCATACCGATCGGACCAGAGTATTTGCCGTAAAACCTTCGTTTTATCAAGCCCATTTTGCCATTTTTGCGATTTTCAACACCCCAAAAATTTCAAAGTCGCGCCACGGCCGCAATTCGCTTCCAATAGACCCGGGAATTGAAATACACGCTTCCTATGCGTCCAGTTACTTGTAGCCAGACTTAGAAAAGAATCTGGCAAACTA